>CM053581.1:219103160-219150787 GCA_028627135.1 Pseudochirops cupreus
GAATATTGTGGCCACTGTAGTGAAAACTGTGTGGCCATTTTCTGTGATAAGATGTAATGTTGTGAATATTATAACGTTTTGAATGTTTGTCTTGATTTGTAATGGAATAAACAGAGTGTTCACTATATTTTGTAATCTGAACTCTAAAAGCTGTTCATAGTAGCATTCCTTTGGGAATCTGCTGGTGCATGGCATTACAACTTTCTATACCTGGAGACCTCTGGGCAAGGGCATGCACAATAATCACCACATATAGCTCTGGTGCCAGACTTCAGACCATTCCCCAAGTGCTCTCCTCTCAATCACTCATTAGAACCTCACAGGAATTACTGGGAAGGAAAGAGGCTGGGCAGGACTTGTTGACCCTATTTGACAAATGAGGCTCAGAAATGTTACTGCTAGGATAAATATTCAATTACGTAGGAATGCAGAGACTCCAGATCTGGAAGGGGCTTGAAAGTTCAATCACAGTATTATCGATTTAAACTCAGATGAACCCCAGAAGGCATTTAGTTCAACTTCTTCATTTTACAGATGAAAACACTGAGGCCCAGGGAGGCAAAGGGATGATCTGAACCCATGCTTTTCTGTCTCCAAAAGCCAGCTGATTCTCTTTCACAACAAGATGCCTCAACTCAATCATCTGACATTCTCTCTGAGGAAGATCACACACCCAAAGCCACACGCAGCTTGATAATGACAGAGTCAAAGCCAACACTGAGGTACCCTGGCCCAAAGTCCTGTTCCACCTAATTCCTGCTTGGGGACCAAAGGATCCTTTTCGTTTTAAAATATAAAATATACCTCCAAGTAATTCAACTTGATTTTTTCTTCTCTGCTGAACCCAGCCTATGGCCCACTTATTTGTAGCCAGCACTTACAATGCCAGAGTCAGGATGTCAAACACAAGAATATACTGGTAGTATCCTAGCTCTTGCCAATATCTGGTTAACACTGTGTCTTACATATATTAGGTCCCTAGAAGAAGGCAAATCTGACAGTTTGTTTATCTTCCAAATCGTAGAGAAAGATCTCTGAGCCAAGTTTCAAGAGCCCAAGAGGGCTGACTAAGAAGTATAATCCATAGAAAGAATACTAGCCTGGGGGTTTGAGAGATCTAGGTTCTGATCCCACCCCTGTCATAAACCAGCTGGGTAACCCTAGACAAGCCAAGGTCCTTCCCTTCTTGGGCCTATTTCCTCATCTGTAAAATGGGGGAAGAAGGAAACTAGGTGACTTATTCCACTTAGGAATGGGGAAAGAATTTGGGTTTCACTCCTCTCAAATACCAGTCAAAGATTCAAGCTGGCCTAGTTTGTGGGCCTACCAGGGGAACAGGAAGGGGAAAAAAAAATCTTTCAATAATAATTGGCAGAGGGGCTTAATAAAAACAAAACCAATCTTACTGATTAGACTGAAACCCAGATCCTGAGCGCTTCCTTTGTAATAGCCCAGAAGGAGAAGCAGATCAAGGAAAGGGGATTCCAACAGAGACACATTCACATACATAGCCAGGGAGTCACACAAAATACCTGATGTGAAGATCTTCTTCTCTGGACGATAAAAGGAAGAGAATGAAGAATATACCACAGGAATGATTGGCACCTAGGGGTGAGGCAAAGAAGCCACCAATGAGAACACGCTGGAGAGGGGCTAAAACACGGGACTCTCAGAGTGGGACGGGCTGAATGTGGCAGGCCTCCCTCTGGCCTCAGACCTCCCTCTCAGGGCCACTCCCTTGGCACCATGCCCAGAGGAACTATTCATTTATAAGGCTCTCCTCTTCCCCCCAGGGATGAGCCTGAGAAAGCCTAAGCCAGCCACCCAGTCTTAGAATAAAAGTCAAGTACTGCCCATCCTATCTAAGTTTTTCCTCCATAGTCAGTGGAGGATGCTGGGGTGGTAGATAAAATCATGTGACGTCTATGCCGTTTCTAGACCTCTTTTAGGGACTGTCTGTCTGAATGTTCCTAGTCCCTCTAGAAACAACCCCCTGCTTTCCACAGAAAAGGTTTTGCCACCTTCAAGAAGTCCAAGGCCAATGGCCATTAGCCAAGGGAGCTTTAAAAACAAAGCTAAAAAATGGAGTCCACTATCTCATGATCCCTTTTGAAATAGCTGAGAACTAGGCCAGGGAGCAGAGTTCCATGAAGTCCAGCTGGAGGCCACATGAGAAGCCCTCTGCTGCTGGGATGGCAGACCTTGAACAGTGAAATCTGGTTCAACTTTCATTTCTGGCTGTCCTTTTTCCTGCCTAATCTTTGGAAGGAAGAAGGATCGTGAAGTAGGGCCTCCCATCTAACCATGTTTGTCTGTTGTTTCATACTGCACTTGCCTTCAGTCTGATCTCCAGCCTCCTTTGGGAAGTAGAATGGCACCCTGCACTCGGTGATGAACATTCTCATACCTGGTCATAACCTTCACATTCCAATGATTCTGAACCCATGTGGGTCTCCATTCAAACTCCATTTCTTTCCCCCCTGCTACTCTCCCTCTACCAACTGATTCCTTATTCCCACCCCTTCGATCCTCCCACCCCAAAGTTTCAACCACATATCACCCAGCCATTCCACTGTGCCCTCTGGCATGCTTGCTCCACAGGCAACAAATTTTCCTTCATCCTAAATCTTCCTTCTCCGATCTACTAGCTGTCACTGAAACCTGGTTCCCCACTAATGACACAGCTTCTCTGGCCACCTTTAAGCTACAGTTTACCTCCTCCGAGGTTCTCGCTATTCATAACTATCACCTAATCAAAATCCTAGCACCCGTTGTCTAAAGACCTCTAAGTCACTTCCCTCCCTTCCTCAATGAGTTCAGTCATGGCTCACAATTTTTCTTTTCTCCAACTCCTATCCTCACATTATGAAACTTTAACATATATATAGCTCTCTCAAACACTCTAACCATTCAGCAGTTCAGCCTGTTCATTTCCCATGAGTTACACCTCCAGCCCTCCTTAGGCACAAAGACAGTCACACTCCTGATGTTGTCATTACCCATAAATGTCCTACCTCCACATTCAAAAACTTCAAAATCCCCTTATCTTATCACAATCCATCGGCTTTTACCTCTCTCTGTCTTCCCTTATAAAACTTTACTCTTCTTCCACCCAGTAAAACTCCAATCCCTTAACTTTACAATTTTTTTCTCAGGCCATCTCTCCTGTACTAGCCCCTCTCCTTTTTCCCCCATCCTGACCCCTTGGTGAACCAATTCAACTCTATATTATCCTCTTCTTTTGAATCCTTAACCCCCCTTTTTCACCAATTAAACCATGCCAAATCTCAGCCTTGGATCACCTCCACCATTCACTACCTGCTCACCTATACAGGTGCAATTGAAGGAAGGTAGAGAAAAATTACACACAATCCCTCTAACTGGGTCTACTATGTTAAACTCAACTGGGTCCTCACTGCTGCTAGGCAATACTTCTGTACCTGCCTTATTAATTCACTATTCCATTAGAGAAAACTTTTTTATTTATCTTCAAACCTTCCATGGATCCCTTTCCTCCATCCTCTGAGCTCAGAGACTTGTTTCATATTTTACAGAAAAAATTGAGGCCATTTGCCTTGATCTCCCCTCTTTGTCATCTTATATCATTCAGATGCCTTCTGCCACTAGCTCCTCCTTCAGCCCTATCTCATGTGAGGTGGCCTCAGTTCTTATCAAGGCTAACATCTCTATCTGCTCATGTGATTCCATTCTTTCCAGTCTCCTTGGATTGCCCCCTTTTCCACCCTATCTCTATCACTTATTTTCAATCTTTCCACTATGATAGTTCATTCACTAGTGCCTACAAAAATGCCCGTCTTCCCCATCCTCAAAAAACCATCACCTGATCAACTATTATCCTAGATCTCCTCCTCTTCTTGTGGCTAACCTCCTTGAAAAGGCCATCTATAACAGGTACCTCCACTTTCTTTTATCTCATTCTCTTCTTAACCACTTACAATCTGGCTTTTAACCTTCTCATTCCACCAAAATTGCTTTCTCCAGTTACCAATAATCTATTTGCCAAATCCAATGGGCTTTTCTCAATCCTCATTCTCCTACCCTTTGATACTACTGATCACTCTCTCCTCCTTGATACTCTCCTTCTCTCTGGGATTTTAGCATACCATTTTCTTCTGGTTCTCTTCCTATGTATCACTGCTCTGTCTTAGATTTCTTTGCTAATGCTTATCCAGATCATACCCTTTAACCACAGGTATCCCTCAAGGCTCTCTCTTGGGCCCTCTTGTCTTCTCCCTCTACACTACCTTCCTTGGTGATCTCATCAGCTCCCATGGATTTAATATGATCATCTTTATCTGGATGATTCTCAAATCTACTGTTAAGAAGATTTATTAAGAATGACTTCCCATCTTGCATGTCCGACTGCCTTTCAGACATCTCAAACTGGATAACCAGTGGACATCTTACAATCAACAAGTTCAAAGTGGAACTCATTATCTTTCCTCCTAAAGCCTTCCTGTGTCCTACCTTCCCTATTACTGTAAAGGGCAACGCCATCCTCCCAGTCTCTCAGACTCAAAACCTAAGAGTTAGCTGGGATTCCTCACTATCTCTCACCCCCCCCCATATTTAATCTGTTGCTAATGTTTGTCCATTTTACCTTCATAACACCTCTTGAATATGGCCCCAATCTCTTCTCTGACATTGCCACCACTCAGGTGCACCTCCTCATCGGCTTACACTTAGACTATTGCAAAAGCCTTTGTGGATCTGCCTGTATCAAGTCTCTCCCACTTCAATCCATCCTCCATTTGGCAACTAAAGTGTTTTTTCCTAAAACAAAGGTCCAGCTATGTCACTCCCCTACTCAATAAACTCCCCTGGCTTTCTGTTGCCTCCTAGATCAAATACAAAATCCTCTGCTTGGCCCTTCCATTCAAGGCCCTTCCTAACCTAGCATCCTCCTACCTTTCCTGTCCTCTTATACCTTATTCCTCGCCACATACACTTGGATCCAGTGACGCTGACTTCCTTACTACTTCATGGACAAGACACTCCATCTCTTGGCTCAGGGCATTTTTTCTGGTTATCCCCCCATGCCTGGAATGCTCTCCCTCTTCATTTTTCGCCTCTTGGTTTCCTTTAAATCTTAACTAAAGATCTCATCTTCAGGAAGACTTTCCCAGTCTCTCTTAATTCTTCCTTAAAAGGCTTAAAGTTTTCCTTCTATTCATTATTTCCTAGTTAGACTATGTATAGTTCGCTTGTATATATTTATTTGTTGTCTTTCCCCTATTAGAATGTAAGATCCTTGAAGGCAGGGACTATCTTTTGCTTCTTTTTCTATCCATAGTACTCAGCATGGTGCCTGGCACTTAGTAGGCTTCCTTAATTAATTATTAATAATAAAATTATTAATAAACAGAAATTTAAATAATAAATTAATAAGAAAATAATTATTGCTTAACAAATTATTATTACAAAAGAAATATTATTAATAATAATCATTAATAAATGTTTTGTATCTCCCACTCCTAGAGGAAGTATTGAGTGACTAGTCTTTGACTAGCCTGGAATAAAGTGAGATTTGAAGGTTGTAGGGAGAAGAAGAAATGTCAGTTCCTTTTGTCCTTCAATCAAATATTTACTAAGCACTATGTTCTGGGCACCGAGCTAGGCACTGGAGACACAAAGACAAAACAATACTGAGTCTTAGATTGCCCAAAGTGCCTCACCCTTCCCTCTCACCCCAAATCCAACCCTTCCCAGATGACCCTTGAAAGAAGCCTTTCCCCAACGTGTCCCCAAATGCATCACCTGGGCCTGGACAGCCAGATAAAAGGCACCCTTCTTGAATGGCAAAAGGTCATAACTTTCATTTCGTGTTCCCTCAGGATAAATCCACACTTTCAGCTGCCATAGAGAAGAAAAAAAGAGGGGGAAAAAGTTTATTTCTGGTATCACCCCCTTTAAGGATCACAGAATTCTAGAATGTCAGCATTGGAAGAGACCGCAAAGATTTGCCTGACTACACTCCCACCATATGAAGGAATCCCTTCCATAGCATCTGGGACAAAGAATCACTCAGATGCACCTTAAGTACATCAGAGAAAATGAGGCTCAGATAGAAGCCTTTCAGTAACTTTACTAAGGCCACACAGCTAGTTAGCATCACAGCAAGAACCACAACCCAGTACCCTGAACTTCTAGAAGTAGAAATTTCCAGGTTTCTACCACCTCCCACCTCCCTTTGGTTAGGGAGCCCTACTGAACCTTTGGCATCACCAAGCCAGACTTACATTCTCTTGAACCAAGGTGTTTCCCACCTCCTCCATCGTTGACATGGCTGTGCTTGTCTGCTTTCTGTTGATGAAGATGACACCTCCGAGGTACATGACTAGGCCCACAGGGCCCATGAAAAGCAGCTCCCGCTTGGCAATCTGGATGCAGTTTCTTGGGAGGATTTCCATCAGACCTAAGACCAGGGGGAGAAATGGGAAAGGTCATCCCACCCTAGATGCTCCTTGGCTACAGTAAGCCTAGCCACAGGGACCACACCTCCAAAAAAGTTACAAAAACTGTTCTAGGAAGAGGGAACCAAATGGCAGAGACAACAGAAAAACACGGGAAGGGTCTTGGGAAATACTGAGCAATTCAGCCTGGTTATATGCAGATTGTATGAGGAACAGTACAACATAAGAGAAGCATAAACAGTCATATAACCCAGACCCTAAAGAGGCCTTCTTTTAAAAAGAATAATTTTTTAAAAATGACTAATTTAGTAAGGATCTCAACAAATCGGATCAAATAAGTAAAATGAGAAGAAATCCTAAATAAAATCCTCAGATATGAACTACCTTCTGATGAAATTAAAACTTTATTTGCTTCCCATCCCCTCTCTTTACATCTCTTGTCACGATCTAAGAGCAGCTTTGATCTCAGAGGCCAGAGCAGCCATAAAAAGTCGAATATGCAAAGACTCAAGAAAACCAACCCAAGGAGCCTGGTTCCTTCCAAGGAGCCAACCTTCACCCCATCCTGGCACAGGTTCCCTTCCCCACCTAAAATAGCTGCCGTACTTAAGCAACACACCTCTCACTTAAGGGGAATCAGCAGTTTGTGAAATGTAGGGAGGGAGGACCTGCTCCACAAGCAGTTTCTAAGGCACCATTTTCTAACCCCCAACCAAGAATCCAGCTTACCCATCATATCCAGGATGCTCTGATGGTTGGATATGATGACACACGGCTTGTCATCATGCAGCTTCTCTTCACCGTGCGTCTCAAACCGAAGCCCATAAAGGTACTTAAAAGTTCGGACAAAGCTCTTGATGATACTATAAAAGAGAAGACAGTGACTGAGTTTCCTCAATGTTTCAAAGGCTTGAGAGATTCTCTCAGGAAGCAAATTTTCTAACAATCAGAGCTCTCCAAAAGCGAAATGTGCTTCCTTGAGAGACAAAGCCTATCCCACCCATTCTCCCTTTACTAGAGATCATCTTCAAGCAGAATTTGAATGGCCAGTTTTTGGGGATGTTGAATGGAGCTAAGATCTTGGACACTGAAACACCTGAGTACACCTTCATGAAAACCTGGGTTCAAATCCAACCTCAGACACTAGCTGTGTGACCTTGGTCAAGTCATTTAACCCTGTTTGCCTCAGTTTCCTCATCTGTAAAATGAGCTGAAGAAGGAAATGGCAAACCACTCTTACCTTTGCCAAGAAAACCCCAATTGGGGTCACAAAGAACTGGACATAACTGGAAACACTTGCTTTGAAACTGATCAACATCCCCATGAAAATGTGTGCTGAGTCTTTTAGAGGAAAGGAGTTGTAGTCTGACCTTGAATTAAAGGGCAGACATACCAAGATGAGAAAAGCATGACTGTTCCAAAGGGCCGCAGGGACAGGGAGTTCCTCATAGTCTTCAAGTTTCAGATGTATAGAAGAGAACCCCACATGTGACCTGTCCCACTCATACAATACTGGCTAAGTAACTAACGTAGGCCTGGAGCAAACGCTTCTGTTACGCTGGACAGTCTCTTTTGCAGCAAGGAAGCTTATCGTTTTCCTGGTCTGATTTTATTAGGTAACTTTTCAGCTGATTCAATGGCAATAACTGGACATTTGCCTGAAACGTAATTTTTGTAAGCCCTCTCTCTGCTACCTGAAAACTTATCTGTGCTTCTCAGTAACTCTGGTATATTCCCACCGGATATCTCTCAAGCCAAGAAAGTTCTCTTTCCTTACCTGCTGCAGGAGCCCTTTCCCCATCCTTCCCTTCTTCCCACTCTCCTATGAGATTACCTTCCTTTAGTGTATTTATCTTACAGCTATTTCCCCTTTGAGAAGGTGAGCTCCTTGAGGGCAGGGTCTGTGTTTTTGCCTTTTTTCTTTTTTGTGTCCTGGAACATATTAAGAAACTTATTCAATTCTTGTTGACTAACTATACCTGAATTGCCAATGGACACATATCAGCTAAGACTAAGTTGTGGGATTCATACACCGCTCTTTTGTCTACAAATCCAAGGTTCTTTCTACTCTGCCACACTGGACTCAAATTAGCCTCCCTTCCCTGGTCAGTAGCAGCTAGCCTGATAGATATTCAAGGCCAACCTTAATAATAACACTTGTTTTTGTGTGTCCAGTCCATTTTTAGTCCAATCCATTTCTCTCTTGGTAAGGTGTGAAGTAGGGTTTGGGATATGACTATTCACACAATCAGAAAAATCACCTAATTACTGTTTTTCCCTGTGCTTGGGAAGGCAGCGCAAAGATCCTCCCTATAGAATCTTAGTACATTCAAACCCCAAAACAAGAAAGGAGTCCCTGCAAAGTGGGAACCTGAGAGAGAGAAAACTGTTCTTTCTACCAGGCCCTTGGCATCCAGACCAATGATACTTATGCAAAAATTACAAACAAAAAAATCCTTCAATTTGGCTCGCTTTCTAGATGGGCCACTGACTATCTTCCTCCAGAGAGGCAGCATGGTATCATCTTTCACCAAGATCCCCTCTGTTCAGTAGGGGAAAGTAGTCTATTACATCATAGGTCTGTGAGCAGACAATGCTCCAGTCTTAGCTTCTCAAACTCCCTTTTACTAGATATGGGGGCAACCAAGAGTAAATGACATTATACAGCATCATTGATTTGGAGACAGGGACCCGTGGAGGCCATCTAATCCAGCACCTTTGTTTTACAGATGAGAAAATCGAGGCCCAAAGAGGTTGCCCAAGATAAGGCAGATAATAACTTATCAGAATCTGGTTTTGAATCTGGGGTCCTTTGATTGTAAATCCAGTACTCTTTTCTCTTGTACCATCACAGGTCTTGGCACAATCTTACCACCACCTCTGAAGTAGTGACTGGTATCGAAATATCTTGAAAATACTGTACAGAACACAACTTAGATATAAAGGCTGATACTACAAGCAAACTGGAGGAGCAAGGAATAGTTTATTGTTAGATTTATGGAGAACAGAAGAATTTATGACCAAACAGGAGATAGAGAACATTATAAAATACAAAATGGATCATTTTAATTAAACTGAAAAGTTTTTGTACAAACAAAGCCAATTCAACCAAGATTAGGAGGAAAGCAGAAAACTGGGAAAGAATTTTTACCACCAGTGTCTCTGATAAAGGGCTCATTTCTAAAATATATAGAGAACTGAGTCAAATTTATAAGAATACAAGTCATTCCCCAATTGACAAATAAATGGTTAAAGGATATGAACAGGCAGTTTTCAAAGGAAGAAATTAAAGATACCTATAGTCATATGAAAAAATGCTCTTAATCACTACTGGTTAAATAAATGTAACTCAAAACAACTCGTAGGTACCACATCACACCTGCCAGATTGGCCAACATGGCAAAACAAGAAAACTATAAATGCTGGAGAAGATGTGGGAAAATTGGAACACTAATACATTGTTAATGGACTTGTGAACTGATCCAACCAATTGGGAAAGCAATTTGGAACTATGCCCAAAGGGCTATAAAAATGTGTCATACCCTTTGACCCAGCAATACCACTTCTAGGGCTATATCCCAAGGAGATCATACAAACGAGAAAAGGACCCACATGCACCCACATAACTTTTTGTGGTGGTCAAGAATTGTAAACTGAGGGGATGCCTATCAATTGGGGAATGGCTGAATAAGTTATGGTTTATGCATGTAATGGAATACTATTGGACTATAAGAAATGATGAGTAGGCCAACTTTAGAGAAACATGGAGAGACTTATATGAACTAATGCTGAGGGAGGGAAGCAGAACCAGGAGAACACTGTACACAGTAACAGCCACGTTGTGTGATGACTAACTTTGATATACTTGGCTCTTCTCAGCAATGTAAGGTTCTAGGAAAACTTCAAGTGGCTCATGACGAAAAGTGCTATCTACATCCAGAGAAAGAATTGCAGAGTCTGAATGCAGAAAGAAGCATACTATTTGCTCTCTCTCTCACTCTCTCTCTGTTTCTTCTTTCTCATGGTTCATTCCACTGGTTATAATTCTTCTTTACAACATGACTAATGTGAAAATGTTTACTATGAATGTATACGTAGAGCCTTTATTATATTGCATGCCATCTTCAGCAGGGTGGAAGAGGAAATTTAAAACTCAAAAGCTTGTGGAACTGAGTAAAACATTAATAAAATAAAAAATAAACATTATTTTTTTAAAAGAAAGAAAATACTGTACAGAAAGCCCATAGACCTAGAGCTGGAAGGGACCATTCAGTCCAACTCCTCATTTACAGATGAGGAAACTGAGTAAAAGGAGAAGGGTAAGTGATTTGCCTTTCTTTCCCTGGCTTCCTTCAAGACTCAGTTTCTATTCTTACTTCCATCAAAAGTTCCCAAACTTATTTTGGCCAACCTCCCCTTTAAAATACAAATTAGCACTCCCCACGGAAATCTTACAAACTAGAAAAGAAGTCTCAGATTAAGTGTACAATTGTACCAGACGCTAATACCACCTCCTTAGGCGGGTCTTGTGTCTCCCAGGAGGTGCTATCACCCACTTTAGGAACTGCTGTCAGGAAGCCTTTTCTGGTTTACCCATAGCAGCTGCTAATCCTTTTTAAGTTATCAGTATAAATCTTTTATGTACTCAGATGGTATCTCAATTAAAACATACACCACTTGAAGGCAAGGACTGGTTTTTCTTTTGGCCTTTTCTTTGTATCCTCAGTATTGGCATAGTGCTTGGAACATATTAAGTGCTTTTAATAAATGCTTGTGGACTATTTCATCCTTTTAGTGGAAGACTTTGAGCCCCATTTAGAGGGTGAACCTTAGAGTCAACAGAAGAGGTTTTAACGGGATTAGGGAGGTACAGAAGAAAGGACCAACCAATGATTTGGAAGCCTGTATGCTGACTAGTGGAGAAGGTACAAAATATAGGGTTGGAAGAAGGGAAATCTTCCCTGATCAAGTTGCCTGGGTCTGGCTCTATACAGACATCTCAGCTCCTTCTGAGGCTCTGCTCATAAGAATAGAAAATTTCTGAACCAAAGCAAGA
Organism: Pseudochirops cupreus; assembly: GCA_028627135.1. Taxonomy (NCBI): domain Eukaryota; kingdom Metazoa; phylum Chordata; class Mammalia; order Diprotodontia; family Pseudocheiridae; genus Pseudochirops; species Pseudochirops cupreus. Next base: position 219,114,651 of record CM053581.1, read on the forward strand.
ATAAGTAGGCAAAGAGGCCTCCTCTTTGGAAGAAGGGAGACTTTTATATTCAGACATCAGTCTAGAAAATGACTTCTAACCACTGCCCTGCTCTAGGTTTCCAGCTTGGATAGAGCTCATTGTTTAAACAAAGGCAGGGATCCAGTCTTGCAAAAGTGTAGTTACTAATCAAAATGGAAAAAAGGGCTAATGGGACTGGAGGAAAGGAAAGAACATGGATGGCTCTGCATTCAATTATCCCTGTTCAGTTTCAGGAACTAACTTGGGGAATCTCATCCTGAAGCAGAGCTCAGTAGGACTAATCTTATATGGTCTCATTAAAACATAGTCAAGCCCTACCCTCCTTAACTGGACTGTAAGCTCCATGAAGGAAAGCATCATGTCTCCTTTCTTTGTGACCCCAAATTCTTATCAAAGACTGAATAAAACTGGTTACTCAAGAAATGTGTCAACTGACTTGGTTAACCACACTCTGGCATAAAAGGTGGTCCAGCTAGTATGGATTAATCCTAAAAGTAGGTTACTTTTGCTCAGTCTAACTTGGGTTAGAATTAAGTTAAATGTCTAATGAGCACTAACACCTAAGAAGGCATTTCAATATTATACTATAACTGCTTCACAGAAGCCTCTCTCTGCGTGAAGAGTGAATTTTTGGGAAAGTGGGTGAAGGGAGTAAAGCAAAGGGGACCAGGGGCAGAAAACAGTCTCCTTCCTTCTGATTTGGTAAACCAGGCAAAGAGGAAAGGATGTATGGGGCAAGAGGCACTGTCTATTGAGAAAGCAGAGAAAGCTTGCCCCATCAAACAAAGCTCGAACCTCTTCATCACTGGTGAAAGCTCCCTCTCTTTGAGACAACTGAGCGTTTCTCATTCCTTCCAAGCAGTCACTCTCCAGGTTTAAAAAAGGAGAAGGTTTAAAAGCTTCTCTGGATCACATCTGGGATAGTTGAAATGAGTTCTGTATTTGGATAAGGAACCTAGGTTTTCAAATCCCATATTTGCTGACTATTGTGGGGTAAATCACAATCTGTTTGAGGCTGATTTCCTCATTTGTAAGATAGGGAGAACACCAGAATCCTGAAACCCTCGAGTCTGGCAGAGGTCGATTACAAATGTAAATTCTCTTGAGAGAAGGTACTTGGGAACAGTCAACTACAGTAGAGGTAAAGAGAAGAGAAAAGAGGGGGAAGGGAGGATGACCCAGAAAGGGCTAAATCTCCCACAGCAATTGGCCTAGGGCACTCAAATCAGTACAGGGTTCAAGTCCTACTATTGGAATCTTTTAGTCTATGCACTTCTCCTAGGCCTTCAGTCTATAAAACCTCACAATGCCTTCTCTCCTTGCTACCCTCAGGCTACAAAGCCTCAGGTCTGGGCCTCAACAGACCACATTTTCCCTTCCCCTACCAAAAGGACTTTAGCTCACCATATTATAGTAAAAGACAAAGCAAGGACCAATGACTTTGAAAGAGACAGTCTGACCTAGTTCCCCAAAGTGGCCCCTTGGCTGAAAACTAACCAAGTAAGGTTCCACCAAAATGGAGAAAGTAGGTAGCAAATGATCAGAAGGGCTCAGAAAGTGCCTTGCTTTTTCAAATTATCTTCCCCAGATGCCATCTAGAAGACCTGAAAATCCCCCCATTAAGGATACTCATTAACCCTCAACCTCCTATTAGTTTAGCATATCTCCCAGGAGAAATCACTTAGCACAGAGCTTGACTTGGATGGAAGTTTGTTTGTGTGGAGGGAAATAAATGTGAAAAAGAGAATTCTGAAAGCCTGGAACTACAACATTGTCTGAATAGGATATTGCATGATGGGGATGGGGGTGTCTATAAGACTGGGGGCATCCAAGGGCTCCAGAAACCTAGGATGGAGAGGGATGAAAAACAGAGTTAGAAGAGGCAGGGAAGGGATGCCACAAGACAGGTTACATAAACTGCCCCACTGCTCTCCTGGTCCCTTTACTCCAGCCAGATTAGGCAGGAAGCTTTGGGGGATTGTTTAAAGGGTACAATAAACTTCTTTGAAGTGTTCAATAATATTACCCCATGAAGGGTAGGAAGAAAAATACAGAAATTCTCAAATGAAGGCCTTGCTCATTAAACAGGACTTGGAAATGGTAAATACTGGCTTACCTGCAGAATTCCCTGAGACATTCTGGCTCCCAGAATCCCCAAGATCCAATACTTACTTAGCTTAAGAATTACAACCCAACAAGAGGCCTTTGCGTATCACCCCCACCCCCACTTCCCCGGAAATGATCTTGCATACATTTTGCATTGGCTTATCTGTATTCACGGTGTCCCCCACCTCCCACAGGAGAATTTTTTAAAAACTCCTTGAAGGCAGGGGCTCTTTGATTTTGTCTTTGTAATCTCAGTGCCTAGGCACAGCGCCTGGCATATAGTAGGTGCTTTTAAAGAAGGAATTGAATAGAATCCCGACCCTTTCGCCACATGCTAAGTGTCACCGCTTCCTGGGGCACCCTAGGCCTCTCACCCTAGGCCATAACCTCCCCCTCTCTTTCCACCATACACAATAGGTCAATGCTCAAGAAAACACCACTGTGTATGGAACTGTTCCAAGTTCTAGTGTGCTCTTCTCTCTCCCCCCAAATCAAATAGGATGAGGAAGAGCTTAAACCATTCGGTCAGGGATTATTTTAAGTCCATCTAGCTTTGGGGTGTCATTCACTCTGAGCAACAGTCATCCTTGGACTGGACTTGACTGGTACCAGCTCAGCCAGGCTTATAGATTCATTCCATTTCCCTCCTTCCAGTTGGACTCCAAACCTCAGCTTTGTAAAATAGGTGAGGTAAACTGTTCAACTTCAGTTATTTACAGAGAGAAAAGGAAGCATTTGGCTCTACTTATTAAATGGCATTAATAACAGGGCTGTGCACACAGTCTAGGAACATTTATTAAGCACCTACTATGATACAAGTTAGGTATGATGGACAGAGCTCTGGGCCGGGGGTGGGGGGATGTGTATATCAAAAAAGACCAAAATTCAAATGCAGCCTCAAACATTTACTAGCTGTATGACCCTGGGCAAGTCATTTAACCACAGTCTGCCTCAGTTTCCTTAGTTGTAAAATAAAGACGATAATAATAGTATCTATTATTGGTAGGGTTGTTGTGTAATCACATGCGATAAAAAGAACTTAGCATATTCCCACATACTAGATGCTTAATAAAACACTTATTCCTCCCCCCAATCAGTGCCTGGCACTGGGCTAAGTGCTGGGGATAAAAAGAAATTAAGGCAGAAGACAGCTCCTGCTTAACTGTACTTAACAAATGTTTGCTGAGCCAACATTGGTGCAACAGTCTCTGAGAGCCAACAGGGCCTGGGCCCTATATAGGGTCGACCACATCTGCCCTGGTAAAAAGGGGACCCTTTTCACTAAATTCTTCCTGGGGCATCTTCCAGAACAGAAGCTCTACAGAAGAAGCTTATGTTGAGTCTGTCTCCCAACACTATCCCTTTCTTCCCAGCAGGAGCTCTGCAGGGGTCACAAGATCTATCCCCATAGGGCTGCTGAGTGGAGGTTTGGATATGTGCTTACCCCTACTGAAACCAGCAGGACCCAAGAGAACAGGAAGATCCTAGCTAAACTTCAACAGCCTAGTTGGGGAGAAAAAAAATCACTGAACTGAGAAGCAGGAGGCCAGCTCTGCCAGTCATTCCAGGTGACCATATAGTCCCTTTCTCTCTTGGAACCTACAGTTTCCCCATCTGTAAAACTGAAGTGGGGGTGGGAAGAATTAGATCGTATCTGATTGGATGCCAGATTAGTTAAAGACAACATACAAATGGTAAATTGGTAAGTTCTCTATAGGAACTCTTGCTTAGCCAGTCAATGGGGCAATATGAGGTGGTGGAAAGAGTGCTAGATTTTGGGATCTAGTAAGTTTTTATCTGGTGTGACTTTGGACAAATGAAGGCAGCAGACTAGACCTCCAAGATCCCTCCTAGATCCAAATCAATGATCCTATGTGATCTTGGGCAAACTGCTTCACCCCCTTGGGCTGAAGGGTGCTGTGAAATGTTTAACAATTGGTTCTCTGGTGAAAAAAATGCACCCAAGAGACACTTTTAAGTTCATTTTGCATTACTTTTTTTCCATCACTTTCTGAAGTCTAGACCAAAAGGTGTTAAACTTGCTGCCTTCTAAACATCTGAGTATGTCTGAATCAGATTGAAATGCAACTGGGAAATGTTTAACAAATTAAAAATACAACAAAAGAAAGATAATGTTAGTTTGTGGTTTTCTAAGTTTCTTTTTGAGTTTGACATCACTGGTCTAGACAAGAAAACATATCAAGCCCAGATTTGTAGCATTTGCCAATTTCTGAGATGTTAAAGACCCACCATGGAAATATAACAATCAGCTCCAGAGCTAATTTCTGTCTCTGTCCTTGGGCCTTAGTTTCCTCTTCTGTAAAAAGAGGGAGTTGGACTACATCCTCTCTAAGATCCTAAATCTATAATCCTACGTGACCCCTGAGCAAATTACTTCATCTCCTTAAGGAGATGGTCCTGTAGCTTCCAAGGTCTGTTCCAGCTTTAAACTCAGAATGCTGTGGATGCTCCTAGGCCAGTCCAGCACACTGCCTCAGAAGACTGGCCAAAATGACACCTCCACCTCCTCTTGGACGGACTGCTTCAACTGTAGAACCAATGACAAGGATGGTAAAAAAAAAAAAAAACCAAACAACTGACCTGTAATAATCCCTTTAAAGGTTGCAAAAGGACTTTATAAAGAAGAGCCAGAAACCCTCCTAGTGTGACAAAGAAGGAAACATAGCAATACGCACGAGGACTTTTTCAAAGGGCAGCGAGACAACAAGAAAGAATTTCCCTTAAAAAAAAAAAAAGCACACCACCCTCCAGTCCATTGCAGAAGCCTCGGCTCCACCTAGCTTTCAGGAAGAGAGCTGATCCTTCATTGCCTCCTTAAAGATTTACAGATCTCAGGTGATGCCTGATTTGGGATAGGTGTGGCACTTGGACTACAAAAGTATAGTGCCTAGCCAGAGCATTCAGCCCAAATGACTAGTTTGATGAACTTTTGCAGGGGGAATATTACAGCCCCACTTCCTTCACTGAAATTGGAAGCCACTGAATTTCTCTAAACTCCCCGACTATCTCTTCCTCAGTATGTTTCTTGAACATGTAATATAGAAATTGATAGGCCTTCCCATCGGTCTTTTGGGGGAAGGAGGATTGCGGGCTGTGAGTTACTACGAATGCTTCACCCCAATCCAAGACCTAGGAAAAAAGGCTGCCCACGGCCCTCTTAAAGGGGAGGACAGACAAGCAGACTCAAGACTCTTAACCCGAGTTACTAGCTTTCTCCTATGTCGCGCCTTTCACCAACTTAGCTTTGAGATCCCGCTCCCTCTCCCTTAGCAGCACTGAAGATAAGGTCCGGACAAGCAGGCTTTAAATATCCGGCTCAACACTTAACTGACCCCTTTCAAATGTAACCTTGGGCAAGTCACTTCCCATCTGTGGATCTCCGTTTCCTCCTCGGGGAAAATGAGGGGGTCTGATTGGTTGATTTCGAAGTTTCCCTCCAGCTCTGGCATACTAAGATTTACAGCTGGACCAGGAAGCTGCCCCACAGGCTCCTGTTCCAAGAACCCAGGCTAGCGCATGCCCCTTTCCAATTCAAAGGGGCCACCAACATCTCTGCGCCCTCCTCCTTTCGACTTTCACTTTACTTGGGCCAGAGGAAGGAATATTTTCCTTCTACCTTCCTTTCTCTATTCTCCCCTGCCTCCCACCCCAAAGGTGCAAGGGAGAGGAGAAGAGAGGGTTATTTGGAGGTCTTCGGCGAACAGACAGATCATGGGGGAGAGGGCTCAGGCAGGGCGCGGGGCATTATGACGACAGCTTCTCCAGGGACCTCGACGCGGTCTCTCCCCCGGCCCCTCCCGAACCGGGAACCAATGGAAGAGCAGAGGAGAAAGTTTGCAACTCCGAGGAGAGGGGAGAGGGGTCGGGATACGGTACGGCTTTCCCCGCGGTTGTCCAGGCGAGGAGGGTCGGCCAGGAAGCCGGGGAAGGCGGGGCAGGAAGAAGGGAAAGGGAAAAATAGAAAGTTAGAAAAGCGGAAGGAGTTGCCCTAGAAGCTGTTGCACTGAGTGCGCCCGCGGCGGGCGCGGACCCCGGACCCCAGTACAGAGGTGCCCAGCTTGCCTCATGTTGCGCACGGTGCGGCCCCCATGGCACAGGATGCAGACCACGCTGGCCACCGCGGAGGTCACCACACATAACACGCAGTAGGAGCCGATCTTGAAATAGAAATTGGCAGTTCGGCTCAGTAGCGGCAGAGCGAGCAGCAGCAGCAGCCAAATCCACGGATCCAAACCGGCCATACTAGCTTCGGCTCCGGGCCGGCCCGACGGGCAGGAGCGCTCTAGGAAATGCGCGCGCGGCTGGCGCGCCGGGGAGCCAGGCGTGCCGGCCTGGGGGCGTAGGCGGAGGGCCCCCCCTTCTCCCCGCTCTCAAGGGGGAGCGCCCCGCGCGCTACGGCCCGGGCTGGGGATGTCCTAGATCTTCTGCCCCCCACTCCCGACGGCCGGCCTGACCCTACTGTCTGTAGGTGCTGCCGCGCGGCTCACCCTCCCCCCTCCCCCCGCAGCTCCCCTTATTGCATAGGAGGAGGGGCAGGGAGGGGCGGGCACAGGCGGCCCCTGGGGTGGAGAGAGGGAGCGGGCGAAAGAACAGGCAAGGTGCAGCCCAGAGCCCCGCCCAACCGTCCCCACCCCCAGGCAGTACCCCGCCCCTCCGATTCCCTACCCGCCCCCCCTCCACCTTGCCCGGCGTCGTAGGTCCTTCGCCGCCTTTCTCTGGCCTTCTTTTCTCATTTGTTCGGTGCGGGTCATTCTTTGTATTCTCTTTTTCTCAGTCTTTTCCTACCCACTCTCCACCCCATCCCACAGGCTCCTTCCACTCACTCTCCAAATACCCTGTACCCGCCCTGCTTCGCCCCTCGCTTCTTGGCGAGCGCTTGGACACGCATTTTCTGAGCCCTCTCTTCTTTCGTCACTCTTTCTACTGTTGCATCCAACCCCTAAGAGCTACGATTGCTGAAACCCGGGCAGCACCCCAGGATGAAAATAAACACCTGGGAAAGTCTTCTTTTGCTGTTGGCCCTGGAGCGTGCGTGCGTGCGTGCGTGAGTGGTGGTGTTGGTGTTATTAAGAAAAAAAAAACCGTAGTAAATGGACTCAGTTACCTAAAAAAACTAAGAGAAAGTTAAAAGCAACACCGAAAACGGGTCTTCTTCACTTGGCTTTTCCCAGCATTTAAGAATTAGGGGGGCCTCGGGTTAGTTGTGTGAGGTTTGAATCTCATCTGCTTTTATCTGCTGCTGCTGCTGCGGCGGCGCCTTTATTCGTTGCTTCACTTTGTCCTGAGGAATCCTTTCAGTGCTTCGCGTGGGTCTGCCTGTGACCTCTTCTAGCAATCTAGGAGAAGCTAATTTAAAGTCAGCAATTGATCCTTGGATGGGTTAACTTACTTAACCTGCTCCAGTCTGTCCTTGGGGTAAGGAGTTGGGAAATGTTGGTGGGTGATGGTTTGCCACTGAAATCGCTTTTTTATAGATGGTATCATATTCCCTCCCCTCCCTCAACTGCTGGTAACCTGATTTGACTCGCAAACTTCTTTGTATTTCATGTATTATTTTGCATTCATTTGTATTAATATTCTTTATATTTAGTCTATATATTTTTATATGCATCTGTCTTCCCCTAATAGAATGTAAGCTTGAGGCTAGGTATTAATTTAGCTCTTTATCTTCATATCCCCAGTGCCCAGTGAAATGCCTGGCATGAAGGAGACACTTAATAGTTACTTGCTGACTGATTGGAAAACACTTTACCTAATCATAGATTTAGAGCTGGAAGGGACCTCGGAATTGATCCAGTCCTGTCCCCTTATTGTACAGCTGAAGAAATTGGGAGCCCGGCATTGAACGGTAAGTAAGTAGAAGGGGAAAGATTTAAACCAGGCTGGCACACTGTAGAGCAGCTAAGATGGTGAAGTGGAAAGACCAGGCTCCGTTGGGGTGAAGAAGACCTGAGATCAAATCTGTCTGTGTGACCTTAATCCTGTTTGCCTCAACTTCCTCATCTGTAAAATGAGCTGGAGGGAGGAAAAGTTAAACCACTCTAGTATCTTTGCCAAGGAAACTCCAAATGGTGTCACAAAGTTAGACACAACTGAACAACAACAAAAGCTCACTCTAAATTCAGTGATTTTCACTATATCACAGTAGGGGGCCAAGCTGGGGACACTGGTCTCTTATCACAACAAGTTCTTGTGCTGGGTTCGAATGAAGCCTGGGTTCATCTTGGGGTGACTTGACCACAATGAGCTTCCTTCTTTCTTTTTCTTTCTATATTCAGATCCTGTCAATATTTTTAAAAAATATATTAAATAACACATCGAAATGTGCCTATATAAATTTAGCATTACTATCCAATGAATCATAGGTATTCACTGAACACCTTCATGGGAAAGGCATATAGTATTTTATGCTCTTTACCCTAAAGAGATTATATGCTGAGTGGAAAAGATTACATTATACTGAGACAACAAGGAACAGTACAAGACAGTACGTAGATAACCTCTGGGGTCCTTTCCAGCTCTAAATCTGTATGAGATTGGGAGACCAATAAAATATCAGCTCAGTTTATCCTTGGGACAAGGAGATGAAATAGTAATGGCCTAACCTCCTAGTAAAGTACCCATGTAGATTTTATATACATGGTTCCTGAGCAAGGTTAGGTTTCTTCACCAAAACCCCAAATAAGAAGCAGTTGCCAAGTCTTCTCCTTTAAGTCTGAGCCAGCTTCAAATGAAAATTACACTTAGGTCAGTAGTTCTAACCTTTTTAATGCGATGGACCCCTTTGATAGTCTGGTGAAAACTATGGACCCCTTTCCAGAACAAGGATTTGTTGCCTACATTCATAAATGAAAGAAATATCAACTTTCAATTAGAGGCTAATGGAGAATTTTTTTTTTTTGCCATCCAAGTTCACAGACCTCCTGAAATCTGTCTACAAAGCCTGGGTTAAGAATCTCTGAACCTAGGTTGTGTCGGAGGTGAAGGGAAAGGTTCCTTTATGGAGCTATAGGTATCCCCATGTCCCTTCTGTCCCCTAAGCATTTATTTGGACTGCTAGACCAAGGTGCCAGATTTCTTAACCTAACTCAATAAGCCAACTCCCCTTTTGGCCTGGCTCAGCCCAGACTGAGCTGCTAGCTGTTGTGCCCCAAAGGTCAGTGGCCTATAGTGCTTCAGAAGGCAGAGGCCCTAACCATAATGTGGCTCAATTGGTAAGAATAATCTGTGCCCACTGACTTCTAAGATCCAGGTGTTTTTTTTTTTTAACCAAGAGAGGGAGGAAGGTGTAGAACACATGATTTCTTGCTGGAGAAGGTATATTCAGGTAATTAATGCTGAGCTGGCACACAAACCCTAGGGACTGAACTGAATAGACTGGTTAGGGAAAAGATACAGTTGGGGCAGGAAAGAATGGGGAAGCAATCTTCGAAGCAAAATCAGAGCCCTACAGGATGCATGCAACTATGCTGATAAGCCCCAAAAACCCATGCCCTAAAAGAAACAAGGTTGGGCCCCCAAGAAAGAGACTATATAGCAAATAAAAGTGTTCATGAAAATTAGTGCTTCTGGTACACCAGAGATAAGACTGAGAATGCTTTGTGAAAATATAGGCACTGCTATAAATGTTAGCAGACAACTGAGAAATAGCATGCTGTGGTGGGAAGAGCCCTGGATCCATTTGCAAAGTGAGACCTAGGTTTAAATCCTGGCTCTGATCCATAGTAAGTAAGTTCAGTGACCAGAGGCAAATCACTTAACTTCACTGAGACTTAGTTTCCTTAACTGTAAAATGCAGATGATTAAGATCATACTTAAGATCATAGATTTAAAGCTAGAATAATAATAGCATGTATAAAAGGCCTACAGTGTCCCAGACACTGTGCTAGGAACTTTACAAATGTCTCACAACAACCCTGGGAGATAGGTGCTATTATTATTCCCATTTTTACAGTTGAGGAAACTGAGGCAAGCAGCATCACTGTGACACCTAACTGAGTAAGGGCCCTTAGAAGTCATCTGGCAGCTATCTCATTCCCCTCATTTTATAGATGATGGAACTGAAGCCCAGTGAAATTAAGTGAATCATTCACGGTCCCTCAGGTAATTGAATCTAATTCATCTGATTCAACATCTAACATGTTTTCCACTGCCCCTTACCTTGCTGGGTTGTCACAAGTCTAAAATCCAATTATACTCTAAATACCAACTGTTATTATTGTTACAAAACTGAAATTATGAATGAGGAAAGGAAATAATAAAGAGAGGACTTAATGAAAATTTATTTTTTAATTAATTATTTTTACCCTAGTTGCATAACCTGAGCGGCCTTGGAAGTAATAGCTTGCTCTGGAGGTTGGTACAAGCAGACTCAGCTTTTCTGAATTAAGTAATGTGGATGGTGACTGTGTCCCCAGGAGCCCAGACTGCCATTGAAGCCAAAGGGATAATGGGGCATGGCTAATTTGAGTCACAAACTTTGGTAGATGCTACCCATGGGACCTAGGGTAAGTCACTTGCTCTCTCTAAGTTTGTTTCTTCATCTGTAAAATAAAAGGGTTGGACAAGATATCTTTTAATCCCTTTCTAGCTCTAAAACTATGAGTTCTCCAAGTTGAGGAAAAAACATTCACATATCCATGTAGTAATGATAGCAACAAAATTGGGAATGGGAAAGAGATCTGAACAGCATAAGAAAAGAGGTGGGTTCCTTACTAGAACTCCATTGGTGGTACCTAATTAGCATTCATTCATTTAATCATTCAACAATTAATTAGAAAGTGTATAAAGCAGCATTCTCGGTCCTATCTCTGATGTATCCCAAGCGTTAGTTTTTCATGAACACTCTTTATTTGCTATACAGTCTCTGAGTTTAAAAGGGGAAGTAAAACCTGCACACAGGACTAGAGACAGGATAATATTCTTATGTCTGGGGCAAATTCAGTTGTGGGAGGGGGGGACAGTGATGGAGAGAATAGTCCTCTTTGTTACTTGATCATACTGGGATGGAGTTCTGCCTGTCCACCAAAGAGTCTGCTCCATGCCCCTGAGGAATTGACTGGAAAGACCACTGGGATTGCAGCAGCACAGACCTCATACAAACCCTGGTGAAGCAGTCAATCAATAAGCATTATTAGGAGATCTTGGTAGTTTTACTTAGCATGAGACTACTCTTTTTTTTATTTTTTTGCTATCTGGAGGGGGGAAGGGATTAAGTGACTTGCACAAGGTCACACGGCTAGTAAATGTTAAGTGTCTCAGATAGGATTTGAACTCAAGTCCTCCTGACTGCAGGGCCAGGGTGCTACCTAGCCACCCCAATGACTTCTCTTACAAGACAGTATCTATGCTAGGTACCAAAGGAGTGGTAGGAATTCACAGGGATTTTTTTTTGGGAGGGGGGTTCAATGTCATCAAATCTGTTTCATTATTTTTAAAAATCTTGGTTTAACACTCTGTGGTTCTGTTTGGTCCTTATTTTACTTTGATAAGATACTAGATCTGTGATTTCACTAGTGGTGTGGGGAACTCCCAGAGAAGGAAACTCTCTCTACCAGTGCATGTTGGCACCTTCTCTGCAATGTCAACTCTTGAAGACTTGTTTAGGGCACTGAGAAGTAAGGTGATTTGTTCAGGATCACACAGCCAGTATGTGTCAAAGGTAGGACTTGAAACCAGATCTTTCTGATTTCTTGCCTCTAAACTTACTAGACCAACATATCTGTTTTAATATCTCTCATAGCTGAAAAAGATATCTCACAAAAATACATAGGTCTAAAATGAAGAAGAACATTGTGGGCTGTGCTTATTAAATCATGATACCAGTTATTTTTACCTCATCCACCAATTTTGTGTAATGGGAATGAAATGGCCAGTGAAAACTCGGATGAGTGTGCTTCTCTTGGTGAAATCCTGGCTGTGGACTCTGGAGCATGTGTAAGTATTCTCGGACTATTCCCTATCTACTTACCTTACAATGAAGAAAAGCTTTTCAGTTGGATTCTTAACAGGAGCCGAGCGTGCATAGAAAAGGCCCCAACAACTTAACCTTATTTCTTTTCCCTGCTGGCTTCCTTTAAGTGAGGAAGCAGTAAGTGCTGTAAGCCTCCCCCACAGGAGAGAACATCAGTGAGTGGCCTCCTCTCCCCACCTGAGCTGACATGAAACTGCATGGATATAGTCCTTCTGTTACAACTTTCCCTGTTGTATCTATTTTTTTCCATGCTTCAGATAAAGGTGTATGGGACACACACAAACTTTAATACGTCACAATATGCCAAAAGTGTGGAACTCACATTTTTTCCCTCAGGATACATCCCCTACCACAAGAGAAACATTAACTACCTAACCTAGTAACTAAGTGAGGGTGCTAGTGATAATCCATATAGAAGGCATTAATTAAACTTAATTTTGTTCTGATTTTTAGATAAAACATTTAAAATAGAACTTCTGATATTTTTTTCCCATACCCCAGTGGACTGTCTCATGCACCCCACTTCAGAGAACCCCTTGGAGTGACTTTTTAACTATGAGAACCAAGCATAAGAACCCCTTTTTAATATCAAAAAGTGTCAGATGATAATAGTTATGATATTGGCATGTATTGTTTGAGAAAATAGATAGAAAAAGCACCTATGCATTCAGGAGATTTTAAGGTGGCTTTTTATTTTTTATTAACCATAGCTCATATTATTATTATATATTTATAAAATATTATCTTATATATGTTATGTTTATATATTATATATTATTATTAATACTATTAATCCTATCTACACAATTTGAAAATAATGAGGCATATGTGTTTGAGTCTTTTATTTAGTGTGGAGAAGGTATGTTTGCTTATTTATCACAATGACTTGCAATTTGGTGGGCCATTTGCATCAACTCTAAAGGTCCCCAAGAGTCTAGTGCCCGCAGGCTAAGAACCAAGGAACTGTAAGTCATACTCGGTAGTGCTCCATTGTGACTGGAGGAGAATGAAATTCTGTGGCCTCCCCCCAAAAAACCCTCAGAACACAGCTGTGGATAATTCATCAAGGATCTGTGATTTCAGTAAGTATGGGTGTTTCATCTACCAGCTCAGTGACAAGTGACTTTTAACTTAGAAGTTAAGACATGTGTGGTTTCCTGAAGCCCAGTGACTTTCTATGGGGATTAGCATCTAATCAGAGCTAGAATTTGAACTCACATTTTTGTGAGTCCAGTTCTAGCATTTTTTTTACATTACTCTATGTTGTCTCTCATCAGTGAGGATATTATAATAATATAATACATCTTTATGTTTCTAAACTAACAATATATTACAATTTAAAAAAAGAACCTGACCCATGCAAGACACTATTTTAGGAACTCAGCTAAAAAGTAGATTTTGACGGGTAAAGTAGGTTTAAAAATTAATTGTGTCAATTTCAGTCCCCACTCCAATTTTCTGAGTTTCTTCTCCCTCACTTCTATGACCAGAATTTCCTGAAGGTATAAACACTATAGCTTCATATTGGAGTGTTGGGCTACCTTGGGTTGGGGTTAGGTCAGGTCCCAATCTCAGGATTTGAATTGAGTTCTCTGGCTGGTATTTTTCAAGTTAAGTTTTCTAGACTTACTCTTCTCCTCAGTTCCATTTGTGGTTTGGATAAGAAAGCACCTCCTTGTTACCCGTCAATCTAGTTGTTAGGAATTCTAAGGAACATGCAAATGTCCTCTGACTTCAGTGACTACTTTGATACCAGGAGGATTCCAGGTACTCCAGAATCAGATGGATCAGCTCTTCTTCCTTTTAATGTCACATTTCCCAGTTCTGGAGCTCTGAACAGAGCTGAACTTAGATGAATTTAGAATTTGTATGGCCCCTAGAATGTGGCTATAACTCTGCCATTCTTCTGAAGAGAACCCCTCCATTCTCAGTTAATAATTAGTAGGTACCTGTAGGTATATACAATGCCAGAGAGACACAAAAGAGATACAGTATCTGCCCTTAGTCACCGGACTGGGGAATAGAGATGGGAAAAGAGGTTTATTTTTGTCTTTTAAACAATACCACTCACTTTTTATATGAATGGAGGGTTAGAGTTGAGTCAAGGGTAAGTAGAAATCACTTTGTCCAGTAGCTGGGTTTTCTAGGGGACAGCCTAACCAACCTGGATGATACTAACCAGTAGCATTATATTGCCTTTTAAGGTTTGAGAAGAGCTGGGAGGTTGGTGCTGTTATTATCCCAATTCACAGATGAGGAAACTGAAGCAGATATAGGTTTGCCCAGGGCAGGGGTGGGGAACCTGGCAACAAGTGGCCTTCTGGGTCCTTGGGTGTGGCCTTTTAACTGAGTCCTACAGAACAGATCCTTTTATTAAGGGGATTTGTTTTGTGAAGTTTGGATTCAGTCAAAGGGCCACACCTGAGGACCTAGAGGGCCCCAGGTGGCCTTGAAGCTGCAGGCTCCCCGGCCCTGCAGCGTCATACAGATGGTAAGTGTCTGAGTTCAGATTTGAAGTGGGGTCTTTCTGGCTCCAGGTCCAGCATTCAACCCCGTATGCCCTCCACCCACATCTGCCTCAGGATGAAAAGGCCAAGGCCTGGTCCTCTATTTGAAGGAATACATGTAAAATAAAAAAATGTGTTTGGTTTTTTCCTTTCAAATACTGTGTCTCATAAGAGAAATGTTAGAAAAATAGTATGCTTTGACTTTGGTGTTCCTAAGGCCTTGCCTCCCATTCTCTCAGTACAAATTGAATACAAAGATGAAGTCGAGATAGGGAGATTTCTCAGGCAAACTGATAAAATCAGGGATGGGCCCAAAAATCAGGAAGTAAAACCACTCTGGACAAATTATATATTCCAGGGGGAAAAAAAAGGAATTTTCTTTAAAGTCTCTGGCTTCCCACCAACTTTTTACCTGGGAGGGAGCTGGAAGAATTTGGTTCTGGAATTTGTCTCTGAGCCAGAGTTAACACTCATCAAGCATGAAACAACTGTATTAAGAGTCTCCTTTGAACAACTAAGAGGCAGGAAATGAGTTGAGACTCTGAGTAGGAGAGGAAAAAGAGGGTGTGGACAGTGAGCTGGACTTTGATCAGGTCAATGGAATAGACACATCTCGATTTAATAATCCTGGTTATCTTCATACCTCTTAATGGGATAGATTGGAATAAAAAAAATTGCTTCACTGGGGTTTCAGCCTACAAATGAAGCATCAGATAAATATTTTATGGGCATTTATTTAAAAGCCAGTAGGTTTTGAGTGGTCCAGCCAGGTTCTTGCATATCTTGTGCAAAATCATAATCCATTTTTATCAACTCACACCTGTGAATAAAATGAGAGCCTGAAAGGTAGCTCCAGGGCTTAGGCCAGAAATTGTTGGTGCTTCTGCCAAAGAGGCTCATGGGAACATATCTGTCACTTAGTCCCATGCTTTACAGGGAACCTATCAGGGTTATTCATCTTCTGGGCAGCTTGACTTATTGTCCCCTATTTTCAGCCCCAGGCGAGACTCTGGAACTATAAGTAGCTGATGCTATACATTTCTTCCCCCAAGGAATAGATTTCTGCTTTAAAATGCTGAGCCAAGGCAAAGAAAGTGGGGCAGAGACAGGAAACCCAAGTAGGGAAGGGGGTGGGGAGGAAGGTAAGGAATCAAGATGTGGGGTTATGAAAATAAAAAGGAGACATTGTGCTATATCTGTGCTGTGAGTTTATAGAGTAACAACACTTCATCTATCTAGAGCTCAGCTCTCTAATGCCCTTATCTATTCGATGTTGTAGGTATTCATAGAATTGATCAGCTTTGACCTCTTGGGCATCAGTGGTTGGAGTATAGACTTGTATTTCTTTGCTATTGAATGGTTTGCCTTGGATTCAAACAGATATCATTTTGTCATTTTTGAGATTATACCTCAGTACTGCTTTTCTTACCCTTTTAATGACTATGAGGGCTACTCCATTTCTTCTAAGGCATTCTTGTCCATGGTAGTATAATGTAGTAATCACCTGAATTAAATTCACCCATTCCAGTTCGTTTACGTTAACTGACACCAAGATGTCAGTGTTTAATCTTTTCATCTCCTGTTTGACCACAACCGTTTTCAAAAAATGGGCATGATTCATTTCCATGAAATTTTGAGTTACAAATTTTCTCCCCATCTTTCCCCTACCCACCGCCCCAAAACAGCCATCCCATTGTATAACCTCTCCCCCAATCTATTCTCTCCTATGTCCTCCCCCCTCACCCCTCTGACTTTCCAGTAGGGCAGGATGGATCTCCCTACCACAGTTATTAGGCTAATCTGATAATATGAATAAGAAGCAAAAATGTTGGATCTTTTTTTTTTTTTGCAGGGGGGGAACACAGGGCAATTGGGGTTAAGTGACTTGTCCAAGGTCACATGGCTAGCAAGTGTTCAGTGTCTGAGACCAGATTTGAACTCAGGTCCTCTTGACTCCAGGGCCAGTGCTCTATTTGCTGTGCCACCTAGCTGCCCCTTGATCTTATATTCTTTTTAAAAAAGTTTTATTTTTTTCCAATTATATGTTAAAAAAAATAACATTTATTTTTTTAAAAAATTGAGTTCCAAATTTTCTCCCTCTCTTCTCTCACTCCCTAAGACAATAAGCAATTTGATACAGGTTGTATATCTGCAATCACGTAAAACATATTTCCATATTAGTCATGTTGTGAAAAAGGAAACGGACCAAAAGGACTAAAAAAAAAAAAAACCACAAAAAATGAAAATGAAAATAGTATGCTTTGATCTGCATTCAGACTCCATCAGCTCTTTCTGTGGATGTGGATAGCATTTTTCATCGTGAGTTCTTTGGAATGCCTTGGATGATCATATTGTTGAAAGTAGATAAGTCGTTCATAGTTGATCATTGTACAATATTGCTGTTACTGCGTACAATATTTTCCTAACTTAACTTTGCATCAGTTCATGTAAGTCTTTCCAGGTTTTTCTGAGATCTGTCTGCTCATCATTTCTCATAGCACAATCATATTCCATTATATTCATATGCCACAACTTGTTCAGCCATTCCCTACTTGGGATTCTGATGGGGGAGATAACATATACAATATGCTATAGAACTGAGGTTCTTAAGTGAGGGTCTGTCGATTTGTGTTTTAAAAATATTTTAATAACTATGTTTCAACATGCTTAGTCTCCTTTGTTAGTCAACTAGGTATGTGCCAGATACTGTGCTAAGTGCTTTGTAACATTATGTATGTTATTTCATGCATTTAAAACCTTATTCTCGGGGTGGCTAGGTGGCACAGTGAATAGAGCATTGACCCTGGAGTCAAGAGGACCTGAGTTCAAATGTGACCTGAGACACTTGACACATTAGCCATGTGACCTTGGGCAAGTTACTTAACCCCAATTGTCCTGACTTCCCCTCAAAAAAAAAACAACCAACTTTATTCTACCAAGCGTGACCCACTGTGGCTGAGGCTGTCTGATCTTTTACCTTGGGAATTATGAGTGGGCTAGATTGGGTAGTCCCCAGTGGTCACATGCATTAAATTCAGCATCAATATGATAAGATCCTCCCAAGCCCCACTCTCCCTCATCCCCCCAGCAGAAGGCCATCAGGTTGTTGAAGGAGGAGCCAGCAAGTTTAAGTTGGAAAACAAAGCAGATCACTGGGGATCCGTAATAGGATGGAGCCCATGAGTAACTTCTGTACTTCTGCTCTGGATGAGATGGGGAAAACTAGTCTTAGAAGCTATAAATAAATGTAGTAAAATTGTCCCCCACCTGTAGTATGAGGGTGTCATTGTGTGGCTCCAAGGGAGGCCAAATAGACAGACATTTTTAGCTGCTTCTTCCCCAACACTTCTTCAAGTGAGACTTTAATTTTTGCCAGGAATAGAATGCAGGAGGTTGGGGCCAGTGGCCGGCCATACTGTTTGTTCCTAGAGAGCAGGTATAGTGGGCTAGAATTAAATGTCTGCTCTCTTAAATATTGTTAGTCTAGAGGATGTAGTTCTCAGGTTCAGGCTAAACTTCTGATTGTTGTTCATTAACGGGGGAAAAGAAAACCTTAAGCTTTATATACAAATTTTGACTCCTTTCCCACCAAATACCAGTTCTGCAGTGAACACACACGTAGTGAATAGTAATGGCTGCTAAGTGACTCAGTAGATAGATTACTGGGCCTAGAGTCAGGAAGACCTCAGTTCAAATCCAACCTCAGACACTTACAGGCTGTGTGACCTTGAGCAAGTCACTTAACCCTGTTGGCCTCAGTTTCCTCATCTGTAAAATGAGCTGGAGAAGGAAATGGTAAACCACTCTAGTATCTTTGCCAAGAAAACCCCAAATGGGATCACAAAGAATCAGACATGACTGAACAAGAACAAACAGCAAAAATGTATTTTTGGGGCAGCTAAATGGCACCATGAAATAGAACACTGGCCTTGGAGTCAGGAGAACCTGAGTTCAAATCCAGCCTCAGACACTTGACACTTACTAGCTGTGTAACCTTGGGCAAGTCATTTAAGCCCAACTGCCCTGCCTTCCCTCTTCTCCCCCAAAAAATAGAAAAAAAATTATCCAAGTCAGTAGCAAAAAAGAGATCAGAGAAAGCACACGCAGGAGAATATGAACTGGACAATGTTTAAAGTGAAGTGGCTCTCCCATTGGGGATGAGATAACTCAACCAAGAGAGTCCCAGATCTCACCCAAGGGGAAGCTCCATAAAGTCTCTAATGTGGCAAGCTGGAGATAGGGACGTGATGCAGCCTGCCAGCTTACCTCCTGTTAGCTTCTTCCCAGAGTCTTATTTTCTCTTCAGCAACCTCTAGTGGGGTTGGCCTCATCTATCTTCTCTTTCAAAGCTGAAAGCCAGAAACCCCTAAAGCAACTTCAGAGACTGAAGAGCCTCAAGAAGCAGGAGAGCCTGGCACTCTCCTCTCCCCTCCTTTCACCAATTCCAGCCCACCCCTTTCAGACACAGGGCATTGATCTCTACCAAGGAGGAGGGAGTCCCATACCAGTGGGCACTGGGACTCAGGTTACATAAGCAAACACCCAGACAAAAAAGTAAACAAACATAGGGATGAATGAATAAATCAACAGATGGATGAATGAATAAATGAACAACTAAATAAATGGAGAGATAGATCATAGATAGATAAAACATTATTCCGAGAAGGGGTTCATAGGCTTCACCAAATTGGTTAGAAACCCCTGCTGTAGAAATCTATCAGCACTTACTCAGAGCCTTTTGACTCTTATTTTACATACAAATCCAAGCCACGACTGGCTTCCCAGCGTGCTGTGTAATAGCTGACATTTATATAGGCTTTAAGGTTTGCAAAGCAATCTGTTTCTCACAACAACCTTGGGAGGTAGGTGCTTTTAATATTATCGCCCCCATTTTACAGATGAGGGATCTGAGCATGAGAGAGGTTAAATGATTTGCACGTGGTCACAGAGCTAGTAAGCATTTGAGGCAGGATTTCCATTTAAGTCTCCCTGACTCCAAATCCAGCCTTCTATCCACTATGCCATCTTGTCTCCAGTGGCACAGCAAATATTTGAAGTATCAAATAAAAATGGGGAAGAGGCTCTGCTATGGACCCTTACACCAATAGCTAATAGTGTGATAGTCGTGTAAATTTGGGTCAAGCCTCTAACCTCTCCAGGCCTCAGTTTCCTCAACTGTCCAGCAAGATGTTTAAGGCAGATGCTGACTAAAATCCTTTTAAATGGTGTGATTTAATAGTGGCCCAGGACTTCTTTTCCAGGGGGTACCAGCACAGCCACCATGGTAGTAGGTAGAAGATTTGGGGTCCTGGAATCTTCTGACTTGCTCCCAACTCCCTGGGAATAAACAGTTTTCTTAGAAAGGTGGGCAGCCAGGAAGGTGGTGACAAAATGCCAGAAGAAGAAATATAAAAGCAGTTCAAACACCTTCCACTCAATGGCAAAGTCCTCTGGAAATGGAGGTGGTAGGTGTAGTTGGAAAGCCTGCTGGGGGAGGTGCAGCTTCCCTAGCCACCACCAACCACAGACCTTTGGTTTAGTCACTACCAGAACTCTAGGAAACAGAGAAAGGCAGAAGCAGGTTGAAAATGAACAAACAGTTCCATGCATGCTTAGGGGAAGAGCAGAGAAAAAGCCAGGTATAGCTAAATGCAAGGCTTGTCACTTTTTGGTCATTAGGTAGGTGCTCCACCATATCCTACTGTCTTGGAGCATACCAACTGTGACCTGTTCAGGCCTTCAGCCACTCATCCCTGGCAGAATCATAGAATGCCAGACCTAGAAGGACCCAGAAGAACATCTAGCTTAGCTGTTCTCAAAGTGTGATTCTTTGTTAGAGGTTATATGAGGAAAAGAGGTAGTAGGGTATAGTGGACAGAAAGATCTGAGTCAGTAAGAGCTGGGTTGAAGTTCTACTTTTGACACACATCAGCTATGTGACCCTGGGTAAGTCACAACCTCTGAATGCCCCAGAAAACCCCCCAAGACTGTAAATTATGAAGCAGGCACAGATCTTCCTTAGGGGAAGACATTTGCTTATTGGGAATTTCCTATACCAATAAAAGAGGTCTTGTCCACAAAAAAAAAAAGAGGCACATAAAGAAATATAGAAAGACCTTTATGAAATAATGCAGTGTGTGGGTAGGGAACAGAACCAGAAGAATGGAGTGCATATTACATATGGTTGAATACATTACAACCATATACTCAAATGAACCTGTGATCTCTTTTTGGGAATTCCTTCCCAAATCACTCAGTCAACAAACATTTATTAAGTGCCTCTTTTGTGACAGACAAGGTGTTTAAGGGGGTAGGGAGAGGAGGGGATCTAAATAAAAAAGCGAAAATAGCCCCTGTCCTCAAGAAGTTTACATTCTAATGAGAGAGATAACATTTATAAATCAGAAGATACAATATAAATATGTAGTAGAGGGAAGTTAGAGTTATATGAGGTGGCACCAGCTACTGGGGGAACCAGGATAGCACTCCTAGAACAGGTGGTATTTGAACTGAGTCTTAAAGAATCAGAGATTAGGAAAGAAAGTACTTCAGGTATTGGGAAAAGCCAGTGAAATGGTTTACAGACTGGAGATGGTGGGTCATGAGTGGGGAATAGCTGGGAGAGGAAACTAGGAAAGGGGCAGGGTTTGGGGAGAAAGATAATGAGTTTGGTTTTAGACATGTTGAGTTGAAGATGTCTGTATCCAATTCAAGATGTCTAATAGGCAGTTGGGAGATATGAGAAGTATGTTAAGCAGAGAAGTTAAGGCCGGGCAAGAAGGTATGAGTCACTTTCCTAGAAGTGATCATTGAAACCATAAGAGCTAATGAGATCACCTAGTGAAATGGCATAGGAAGAGAAGAGGGCCTGAGACAGCGTCTTACAGAGCCACCATAGCTAGTAGGTGTGATGTGTGGATCAAGATCCGGCAAAGGAGATAAAGAAGGAGAGGTCAGATGGCTAGGAGGAGAACCAGGAGAAAGTGGTATCACAAAGAGAGCATCAAGGAGAATGATGGGTAGTGTCAAAGGCAGAAGTCAGGAAGGATGAAGACTAAGAAAAGGCCATTAGACTGGGCAATTAAGACATCATTAGTGACTTTGGAGAGAGCAGTTTCAGTTGAACGAAGAGGGTTGGAAGCCAGACTGCTGAGGTAAGAAGAGAGTAAGAGGAAAGGAAATAGAGGCATTTGTTGTAGATGGCCTTCTTAAGGAGTTTAGCTGCAAATAAGAAGAGATATAGGATGAAAACTACACCAATCAAAGGACAATTTTTTGAGGATAGGGTAAATTTGTAAACACGAGGGAGGTAGCCAGTAGAGAGGGCATGATAGAAGATTAATGAGACATTAAGGATGATAAAGGGGGAAATCTGCTGGAGAAGAAGGGGAGGAGCACCTCTTCATGTGAAACAGGTAAATAAAGAGTTGCACAGCTAAGTGCTATAAGATGACAGAGGAAAAGAGGAAGCTTTTTGAGAATGAATTCAAGTTTTCCAGTGAAATATGTGGCAAGGTTCTCAGCTGAGATGATGGAGGAGGGGATGGAAAGCTATATAAGTTTTGAGGAGTGATGAAAAGATTTGCAAAATGTTCTATAGTGAATGAGATAGCAAATTGATTAGGGATCACACACCCCTAGTCCCACCAAAGCTTGCCTCCATGCCAATGAGGGCCCAGTTGACATTATGTAACATAAATATGTAGTGGACTCGGCATAGTTTCATGATTTTCTCCAGCTTCATTCAGTAGCACACAAAGGAGTAGAGGCAGCAAATGTTGGGTAATCCAAGGCTGAGGTTTGGCAGGGCAAAAGAGCTTTGACAGGATAAGGGAGGGAAGGAATCAAGAAGAGGACACTATGGAATTTAACTGGTTTACCATTAGGTCAGGATGGAAAAGGGAAGAGAGTGTAACCCATGCAGGCATGATGACTTGGGGAAAAAAGGGTTTATGGAAGAACGGGGTTTGGAATTGCAAGGCAGAAGGAGAGGTGGAGTGACAACAGACTTTGATCAAATAAAGGAATTTCAAAGTTCATAAACAAAAGTATGGAATATTTGTAGGTGACAACAAGATCAAAGATATGACAGTCTCTGTGTTTAGCTGTGATGGGATGGAGAAGCAGGTCATGGGAAATGACTAAATTAGAGAAATGGGAGGTTATGGTGTTTGGGGGAGTATCAGTATGTATGTTGAAGTCCTCTAGTATGAGGGCAGAGAGAAAGAATGTTAGCCATGCTTACTGAAGGACTGAAATCACTTAGGAAGGAAGGATAGAGCCCTAGAGGTCTGTAGACCACAGCTACCAGAATTTTGACTGGATGATAAATATAAATTGAATGAATCTTAAAGGAAGAAAGAGGTTGCTGAGTAGTAGTGGTAAAGAGAGGGTGTGGAAGTGGCAAGGGGAACAAGTCATACTCCAGCTCCCTGTCCTAGGACCAGTGAATGGAGGGGATGTGAATGAAAGTGCAACCAGTGCTGGAAAGGGTGTCCAGGAAAATTCTATCATACAGAGTGCAAGAAGATGGTAGGAGCACAAAAGGAAAAGAATTGAGATGAAATCTAGATTGTTATCCATGGAATAGGCATTTCAGAGGGTGCAGTGGAAGTAAAGTTGAGTAATGTAGAGTGGGAGGTTGGGGTGGGGAGGGTTAGGTGAGGGAGAAGGGAACAATCAGGATTGGAGAACAGAGTTTGAACGATGGTAACTGGAGGTTCAGAAGCTCTGGGATGGAGTGTATATGAGTTGGAAATATGTTAATCATTAAGGAATGAGTTTAAGTAGGTTATTATTGTCCACAGGGATTCTGCCTCAAGAGAAGTCATCCCAGGTATTGCACCCTTAAATGGCTAGAAAGGGGATGGATGGGAGAGAAGTGTGGAGGGTGCCAGGTGGGGGTAAGGCAAGTCCTGTGGAGCTGTAGGAGACTGAAAGGGGTGCCTGGAATGTGATGGAATGGCATTGGCAAGGCAGACCTCCCAGTTCCTTGACTGCATTCTTTATTCCTGTTCAAATTTAGAGTACTTTATTTGTTCACATGTAGTTGGTACTTTACCATTGCCTTCTGGGTGATATTCATCTTTAGTTCCTCAGAGGCGGTGGTGTTCCAGGTCTCTACCATGTAACAACACTAGTGTAATATTTGTGTTGAAAAGGTTGACCTTTGTTTTCAAGTGAAATTTGGCAATGAAAGCACTGCGACTATTCTCTTCCTCCTGTCAAAGCCAGATATATCTAACTTTACATAGATATAGATAGATAGACAGACATATACATACCCACACACTCACAGTTAGACAGCCTCCATAGGATGTTCTGAGACAGTCATTATATTTAAGTGTAACAAGGTAAAGTATACAGAGGGTAGCTAAGTGTTGCAGTGGATAGTGCTCAGGCATGAACCTGAGTTCAAATCCAGTCCCAGGCACTTACTGACTGATCCCAGACAAATCACTTAACCTTGTTTGCTTTGGTTCCTCATCTGTAAAATGAGCTAAAGGAAATGGCAAACCACTCTAGTATCTCTGCCAAGAAAACTACATGAGAATAGGACACAAGTGAAATGACTGAACAGCAACAAATAGTTTACAGAACTATTCTATAATTATGGAGACAAATGCAATTCATCTGATTATAGACCGAAGATGAGAGTTTTGTACTAATCACAAGATAAGGTGGACTGATTCATAGAAAGGAACAAGAATATAAACCCAGAAAGATAAAAAGGATTATGAGATAAGATAGAACAAGAGAGGTTAAAGGACAGATTTCAGAACTGCATCGACTCTGAGCCCTGTGTGAATGGTGGGAGGTACGACAGCATAAATGGCAACCTCATAGACCAGTTACGTATTTTGGCCATTTTCCCCAGTTATATTGACACTTTACTGAATGCTCGCAGCTCTCTTCCAGAATGTCTGGAATGCCATGTCTGAGGCTTGTTGAATCAACACAGCATCAAACACAATCAGAAGTGTCTGTAGATTCTCATCATCTACAAGCAATGTCTTGACAACCTGTACTCTGTGCTGTATCTACTCCATCATAGTATGGAATACTTTTTAAAAAAAATTTATTTTATTTTCAATTCACAGAACAAAACAACCATTTCCATAACAGTATAATAAAAAGATGATTGTACATGAAACAGTAAATCTGCCATATACAACTTGCTGTTCTCTCCAAATATACAACAAATTTATTGTGTAAATTTAATTTTTCCCTTTTTTTCTTCCCTTCCCCCTACCTGCCATAGAGATGGCTACCATTAGACACAAATAGGTGTGTGTGTGTATATATATATATATATATATATATATATATACACATATAAAATTATTTGTGATGTCATTTCATGTTTATCACATCCAGAACCTACTTTATTTCTTCTTTTTTGGAAGAATATGTTCATGGCTACCATTGGCAAAGGACAGCTACAAAGCATGCTTTGGAGCATTGGCAGTAGCCACTTTGATTATAAACACTCCATCCCTGGTTTATACTGAAATGGCATGGAGAGCTTCAACATTTGAAATTTTTATCGAGAAATCTCTTTTAATTATTCCAAAGTATATATTGATTTAATTTATTGGCTCATATCAAGTTGTTAGTGGAATTTCTTTATCCTCTCATGATCAGCAACTTCAAAAGAGGAAAAGTAGAGGAGAATGAATGGAATCCTTAGCTCCTTTCAAGGTGCTGATCAGGTACCACTTATGTTAGGCCTATTGTAATTCCCCTGGCTGTTAGCACTTCTCCCCAAACTCCCTTACTTTTTATATATTTTGTATTTATTCATATGCATATTATCCTCCTCTCCTCCTAACATGTAAACTCTTTGAGATCATAGATTTTATAGAGAAAGAAGAGATCAATGAGTTGGGTATGCAACTGAAAAAGTTAGAAAAAGAACAAATTAAAAGTCCTCGATTAAATACCAGATTAGAAATACTGAAAACCAAAGGAGAGATTAATAAAATTGAAATTAAGAAAACTATTGAACTAATAAATAAAAGTAAGAGCTGGTTTTATGGGGGGGGAAAGCCAATACAATTGATAAACCTTTGCTTAATTTGATTAAAAAAAGAAAAAAGAAACCAAATTACCAGTATCAAAAATGAAAAGGGTAAATTTGCTGCCAATGAAGAGAAAATTAAAACAATAATTAGGAGTTATTTTGCCCAATTATATGCCCATAAATTTGACAGTCTTAGTGAAATGGATGAATATTTACAAAAATATAAATTGCCCAGATTAACAGAAGAGGAAGTAAAATACTTAACCGCATCTCAGAAAAAGAAATTGAACAAGCCATCAATGACTGAGGAAAACATCTCCAGGCCCAGATGGATTTACAAGTAAATTCTATCAAACATTTAAAGAACAACTAATTCCAATACCATATAGACTATTTGGGGAAATTGGTGAAGAAGGAGTCCTACCAAATTCTTTTTATGATACAAATATGGTACTGAGATCAGAGATTTTATTTTTGTCTTTGTGTCCCAGGGGTCTAGCATAGTACTGAGCATTTAGTAGGGATTTATTTATTTCTTGTTAAATTTCATTTAATGGAATGAACAAAGAATCCCAAGAGGAACTTAGAAAAATTATTAGGATGCTTTGTACTTTGAAATAAATTAATTTAAATGTAAATATTTATAGACCAACATCTTATACCATATACTAAGATGAAGTCAAAACGAGTACATGATTTGACATAACGGGTGATATCATAAGCAAATTAGGGAGGCATGGAATAGTTTACTTGTTAGATCTATGGATGAGGGAAGAATTTATGACCAAACCAGAGATAGCATTAAAAGATGTAAAATGGGTAATTTTGATTATATTAAATTTAAAAGGCTTTACACAAACAAAACCAATCCAACTAAGATTAGAAAGAAAGCAGAAAACTGGGAGAAAAAATTTTACAGCAAGTATCTCAGATAAAGACCTCCTTCTCAAATATATAGAGAACTGAATCACATTTATAAGAATACAAGTCATTCCACAATGCTGAAATAGTCAAAGGATAGGAACAGGCAATTTTCAGAAGAATTCAATGTTTCCATAGTCATATGAAAAAACGCTCCAAATCACTATTGACTAGAGAAATGCAAATTAAAACAACTCTGAGGTACCGCCTCACACCTATCAGATTGGCTAATACGACAGAAAAGGAAAATGATAAATGCTAGAGAAGATGGGGGAAAATTGGAACACTAAAGCATTGTTGGTGGAGTTGTGAACTGATGCAACCATTCTGGAGAGCAATTTAAAACTATTCCCAAAGGGCTATAAAACTGCATACCCTTTGATCCAACAATACCAACTAGTAGGTCTGTATCCAAAAGAGATTTTTTAAAAGGGAAAAGGCCCTATTTGTTCAAAAATATTTATAGCAGCTCTTTTTGTGGTGGCAAAGAATTGGAAATTGAGGAGATGTCCATCAATTGGGGAATGGTTGAACGAGTTCTAGTGCATGAATGGAATACCATTGTGCTATAAGAAAAAACCTAGAAAGGTTTATATGAACTAATACGAAGTGAAATGAGCAGGACCAGGAGAACATTGTACATACTAACAGCAATATCATATGCTGATCAACTATGAATCACTTAGCTATTCTCAGCAATACAATGATCTAAGACAATTCCAATTTCCATGATGAAAAATGCCATTTATCTCCAGAGAAAGAACTTATGGAGTCTGAATGCAGATTGAAGCACACTATTTTCTTTTTTGGAGGGAGATCTGTTCTTTCACATTATCAATATGGAAATATGTTTTGCATGATTGAACAGGTATAACCTATATCAAATTGATTACCATTTCAGGGAGGAAGAGGAGAGGAAGAGAGGGAGAGAATTTGGGACTCAAAAATTTAAAAACATATTAAAAATTGTTTTTACATGTGATTGGGAAAGTATTCAAAAAATGTAAACAGTTACTGAGAAAGTTCAACTGAGTGTCTTGCTTTTTAATGTTGTTTATAATAGGGCATAGGGACTGGATCTGTGATTTCATTGTGTAAAGTGTAGAGAACAACCAAGTATGAAAACTCCCTCCCTTTTCTCTGTCATTTACAATCTTAGAGAATTGACCAGACCACTAAGAGGTTAAGTGACTCGCCCAAAGTTTGCATACCCCGTATATGTCAGAAGTAGGAGCTGAACCCAAGTCTTCCTAATTCTGAGACCAGATCACTACCATTATGCCATGTTGCCTCTCTTTGTGACAGAACATTTATTATTATTTTTAAGAGGCAGTAGTAAGTGAAAGGTCTTCTCCTAAAGGACTAAATCTTGCCCTAAGAACCAAATCCAGGGAGCCTCAGTCAAACGGCAGATGTGAACTTGTAAGTCACACCACCTCTCCACACCCAATGATAGGGATTATTTTTGCCTTATTACACTCTTCAGGGCTAGGTGGTGATGATTTCATTCCGTTATCAATACTGCTACTGTGTGAGGGGTCATAACCAAAGTCCAGCATGTTCATAAGAAAGTTGGCACTCCAATCCTCTAAGGACCTAACTCACTTACCAAAGATAATAAATGCCAGAGTATTGAGTCATAGTTCTGGAACAAGACTTCTAGGGCATTAGAACATTTCAGGGCATTGTGAAGAAATTCTGAAATATTCTGAATTTCCTCATTCCCTCGGAGGGTAGAGGGTAGAAGTGGCAATGACTGAGGTGACTGAGATTTAAAAAAAGAGGAAGGAGGATGATTGAATATGTTTGGATGGAGAGAATAGGGTAGTAAAATAAGACTGTCGATGAAAAGCATTTATGGCCAGATGGTTAGGAAAGGGAGTCGAGGTGGAATGTTCATGTGGAACCCAGGCAATTCACAGTCATGCTTCTGGGACATTATTTTTTCATGTTCAGGTAAGACTATCCCAGAGTCCCAATCCTGTTAGCTCTGAAAATTAGGAAGATAGCTTGATGGAATGGGTAATAACTAAGCTTGGAATTCCTGGATCCTAATCTATTCTAGTTTTGACCCTAAACAAGGTGGGGACTGATTTTCAGAATGATTTAAGTTTCCCCAGATATATGTATAATGCTTCAATTCATACTACCACTGGCAGGTTGGGTCCCCAGAGGGGTGGCTGTCACAACTCTCAGTTTTATGAGTAACTCTTTGGGTGACTGTCTTGCTAAATACTAGCTCGAGTCCCCATCCCCACCTTTGTGCTTCTCTTTAATTAGTCAGTAGACTCATTTAGTTCCTTTGCTAAGGCATTATTCAGATAGCATAGCAAGAACTGTATTTATAACAAGGAGATGTCCATCAATTGGGGAATGGCTGAACATGTTGTGGTATACGAATGTAATGGAATACTACTGTGCTATAAGAAATGAGGAGTAGACAGACTTCATAATAACCTGGAGAGACTTCTATAAACTGATGCTAAGTGAGGAGAGCAGAACCAGGAGAACTTTGTACACAATCACAGACACAATGCACGTGTGATGACTAACTTCAATAGATTGGGCTCCTCTCAGCAATACAAGGTTATAGGACACCTCCAGAAGACTCACGATTGAAGGAGATATCCACATCCAGAGAAGGAGATGTGGAGTCTGAGTACAGATTGAAACAAACTACTTGCTCTGTTTCTTTTTCTTTTGTTTTATTTCCCCTTTCCCACTGATCATTCCATCAGTTACAATCCCTCTTTACAACCTGACTAATGATTAATGGAAAGATATTTGTAGATCCTATATCCGCGTGCATGCCGCCATGATGGAGAGGAGAGGGAGGGGGAGAAAATCTGAAACTCAAAGGACTGTGGAGCTGAATGTTGTAAACTAAAAGTAATAAAATAATATTATTTTATTAATAATAAACCAATTTAATTTAAAAAAAGAACTATTTATAAAACATATCCCTCCCCTTGTCTGCACATACACACAAAAAAACACCAACAAACCAGGGCACAGAAACATACCCTGAGTCCAGGAGGGGAGAAGAGTAGTAACATATTTAAAATATAGTGATAGTGAGGTTCACATGTAGGGAACACAGGTAGTCAAGGCAACTCAAAACCTAAGAAGTGTGAGACTTCAGTGTCTTTTCTCTCTCCAGAAAGTTCTCAAAAAGTTTATGGATCACTCAGCTATTGAGCTAAGCTGGCTCTTTGCAGGAACAGTTTTCTCACCAGACTGAAAGCTGAGCTAAGATCTCACACCCTAAGAATAAGTCAGATAGGTCATTCTGTGGTTGTATGGGCTCCTCATCAGACGGTGGGCAGTGACTACCAGGTGGGGCTAAGTAGGACCCTCTGCTGCTGGACAGTGGCTCTTAGATGAGACTGGGCAGGCTACTTTGCTGCTAGGTAGCCATTGCTGGACGATGCCTGGTAAGCTACTAGTCAGTGGCTGCCAGATGGGGCCAAACAGGCTGGTTTACCACTGGGCAACTGATGCCAGGCTGGGACAAGTAAGTTATTTGGGCTCTTCTCTGGGTGCAATATCTATCTGCTGTTTTTCCTCTTTGATAGGCAACTTGAGCCTCTGGCTGGGCTAGGGGGCACAGTGCTCTTTTCAGCTGGAGGGTCAACAATCTCTTTTAGCTAGGGAAACAACCTATAGTTTGCAGTCTGCAGAATTTTCTTGCCTTTGACTCTCTCTGAGGATGTTACCTTCAGGCAGGAGAGGAAAGAAGACTAGACTTTCCTTTAGACAAAATTCATTCTGCCTCAGGAACTCTCCCTCCTTAAGGTACACTGTGATTTAGGGGAATTAGTTTCAATTTTTCATTTTCACTTCTCATCCCTTTTTGGAAATCTTACCCGGATAAGGACCAAGGTATGGATGCAGCCTGTGCCCTGGAGGCACCTTCATTGCATTGAGGACCTCTTCATGTACACTTAAGGTGCTCACACCTCCTACCCTTTTTAGGATGGGGAATGATTATTTTTTGAAGCTAACGAAGGCTTTTCCCTTGACTTTTAAATATCTCTTTTTGTCTTTTCTCCTGTGTTGACCTTGAACATTTGTCAAAGTCTTCCTGGGGAATCGCTTATACGTAGTATGTGGAGACACTACAGAACTTTAAGTCAGAGAACTTGGTCTCAGGTCTCAGGTCCAATATGTCCCAATTAGTAATTTAATGTTTCTGAACCTCAACGTTTTCATCTGTAAAATAAGTATGGCAGTACTTAAAATTATTATCTTCCGGGGTCACAGTGGGTAACCTATGCATAAAGTGCTTTGCAACCTTTAATTTGTTATAAGAATGTAAGGTATTATTAAAGTAATTCTGAGACTTTACCTCATACTGATTAGACTGCTTTTTCTTATATTTTCTCTTTATTGTAATCATGTTTTAAAACCAAGTTGTGGGTAATGGTGCCCCAGGCCTCAGGTCTTCCTTACTGTTATTTTCTGAATTCTTTCTGGGGGTTCAACCTCAGGCACACTTCTCCTCCCCTAAGCCACAGGTAGGGGCCCCAGCCATGCTGTCCCCAAAATGCTCTTGTTCCCTCCAGTACCATGCTCACCTGGTGTGTGTTCACTGTTCTTCACCCAGAGTCGAGGCCCAATTTGGGGATAAGTGTTAACAGGATTTTACTGAGAATGATGAAACAGCAGGCCAGACACAAAGTGCCAGTAATCAGGTAGCATTTCATTAATTAATTTAATTATGAGGAACATATTTTCGAATTGAGAATCCCCCTGGTCAGAATTCCACCTTGCCAAGGTGAAGACAGAGATTATATGCATCAATCACAATGGGAAGGGAGGGGGGAAGGTGGATTACAAACAGTCATTACCGGAGATTTGAGCAATTTCCCATGACAAAAAGACAATACAATTCTGGAGTCCTGCGGGAGCAATGCTGCTTGAATTCTTGGTGGTTGTGACTTGGTGGGTCACAGGACCAGAGTTCAGTGATGGGAACAATTTCTATAGTCTTGGATTTGCTTCACTTAAGGTACATAGCTAGAGAGTGTGAGTGTCTCCAAAGGTTTGATTGATCATTTCAAGCTGCATTGTGAGCTGAGTCACAAGAGAGGCAATTCTGAAAAAGCTAATCTATTAGTATATCCATTACACATACCATATTGATTATTAGAAAAATCATAATTCCCTTCACATAAGAATTCATTATTTGGAGACTTCTGGTACCAAGATGGTAGAATGAGGAAGTCCTCCCAAATTCTCCTCCAAACAACTAGAAAACTGCCCAGAATTGATCCGGGAGGAGGGAAGCAGGTTACCAGCATAGCAGAAAAGGTCTGTCTCACTGGGGTGGGGGGGTGGAGGGGTGAGTTCCAAGAGCAGCAGAAGCAGCCAGCCTCACAGCAGGGAGCCTGCAGCAAAGCTCCAAGCCTGGGGCAATCCACCAGTGAGGCCCCACCTTCTCAAAAGTCAGCAGCCCTCATGCAAATGAGCAGTCTGTGCAGCTCAGCAAGGTTTCACCCCAGTGACCCCACACCCTGCAAAAGTTACCAGCAAAGCCTTAACCCCATTGCTTACCAGTAGTGAAACTCTGCTCTGGGGCTAGCCAACAGCAAGACCCCACCTCTGGAACCTACCAGCAGAGAGACCCTGTTTCCATAGCAACCCAGCAGCAGGGCCCTATCCCTGGAGCTAGCCAGCAGTGGCTAATCGCACCCCCTCAGGACAACAGGGATGCCCCACCTAGAAGGGAAGCCTACCCACCAGAGAAAGCAAGCAGCTGAGCCATGAAGTCCAGCGAAAGCCAGCAATAAGACCCAGAGCCCCAGCACAAAAAGTTTGTGACAGTGCAAGACCGGAGCTCAACTCTCACATAAAAGACACTAGGTCACACATGAAAAAAAAGAAGAAGAAAATGAGCAAAAGAACAACAACAAAAAGAGCTTGACCATAGAAAGATACTATGGTGAAAGGGAGAATTGAGGCACAAACTTAGAAGAGGACAATAGTGTCAAAATAACCACATGTGAAGCCTCAAAGAAAAATATAATTTGGTTTAAGGCCCAAAAATAATTCCTAGAAGGGCTTAAAAAACCTTTAAAAAAGCAAATTAGTGAAGTAGAAGAAAAATAGGGAAAAGAAATGAGAATAATGCAGGAAAATCATGAAAAAAGAGTCAATAGCATGGGAAAAGATGTACAAAAATTTACCAAGGAAAATAACTCCCTAAAAAAATAAAATTTGCCTTAAAAATTAGGATTGAACAAGTGAAAACTAATGATTCTATGAGATATCCAGATACAATAAAATCAAAAAAGTAAAAACAGAAGAAAGTGTGAAATTCTCATTGGAAAAACAACTGACCTAAAAAAATAGATTCAGGAGAGATAATATAAGATTTATTGAACTACCTGAAAGCCATGATAAAAAACAAAAAGCCTGGATGACATCTTTCAAGAAATTATCAAAGAAAATTACTCTGATATATTAGACCCAGAGAGCAAAATAAAAATAGAAAGAATCCATTGATCTCTGCCTGAAAGAGATTCCCAAAATGAAAACTCTCAGGAACATCATAGCTAAATCCCAGAGCTCACAGATCAAGGAGGAATTCTTGCAAGCAGTCAAAAAGAAAACAATTAAAATATCATGGAACTATTACATAGGATTTGGGAGTTTCCACATTAAAGAACTAGAGAACTTGGAATATTATATACTGGAGGGTGAAGGAGTTAGGATTACAACCAAGAATCACCTAACTAGCAAAAATGAATATAATCTTTCAGGGGGAAAATGGATATTTAATGGAATAGAAGACTTTCAAGCATTTCTAATTAAAAAAAACCAGAGCTGAATAAAAAATTTGACCTCCAAAATTCAAGACCCAAGGGGACCACAAAAAGGTAATAAAAAAAACAAGAAGAGAAAACACAAGAAAAAGCAATTAGAAGGAGTATGTACAGACAGAGGGTATGGATATAAGGTAACTTTGATGGATACCCCAAAAAGCAAAATAAAGTGGTGAGAAAAAATGCATTGGAAGAAGGAGGAGGAGACTGAATGAAGTAAATTATCACACATAAAAGAGACATGAAGAAACTATTATAATGGTGGGGAAGATGGAGGTGATGGTGGCAGGCAAAGCTTAAACCTTTCATCAAAATTGGCTCAAAGAGGGAATAACATACACACTTGATTGGATATAGACATTTATTTTGCTCTATAAGGAAGTAGAAAGGGATGGGGGTAATAGAAGAGGGAGAGGGGACTGATAAAAGGGAGGGTTATCATGGGGAAGGTGCTGATCAAAAGTAAAACCCTTGTGAGGAGGGAAAGGATAGGGGGTAAGAGAGGGAGGATAAACAAAGAAAAAATAGCATGGAGAGAAATACACAGTTATCCATAACTATAAATATGAATGAGATGAACTCACCCATTATATGGAAATGAATAGCAGAATGGATTAAAAACCAGAATCCTACAACATGTTGTTTACATGAAACACAGTTGAAGCAGAGGAATACATACAGGGTAAAAGGTAAGGAGCTGGAGCAGAATCCATTTTGGAGAGGAATCTGGAATTATGCCCATAGAGGTATTAAACTGCCTTTGCCCTTTGATCTGGCAATATTACTACTAGGTCTATTTCCAAAGATGATTAGGGAAAAATGAAAAGAACCTATATGTTTTAAAACATTTATAGCAACTCTCTTTGTAATGGCAAAGAATTGGAAATTGTGGGGACGCCCATCAGTCATTATTGGTCCTTAGTTCTCAAAGAGGACCATGACATCATAGAGGTGATGCCATGACATGCAAGTGAATTGAATTTAAGTGCAGAGTTACCAGCTTCACTTTCTCCTCCAGAGCCATTTGGATTCAGTGACCAGATACACATCAGGACAACTGGAGATGGCCCCAGATGCGATGGATGACCTAGGCCTTTTAAAGCTGTGGTCTTTAGCAGGTCTCAGTTTGACTGAGGCAATGCCCTTCAGTGATTAAGGCTAGGTTAAAAAAAAAATGAGGCAAAGAACGGCCTCTTTAACTTGGTCCAGAAAAAAAAAAAAACAAATCAAACTGGGAAGGAAAGACCCCTAGGATTTCTGGCCAAACAAGTCAATCAGGGCCCAAACAGTGATCAAGTGGGTTTGGCCTGGGACCTTTTGTTGACCAATCAATAACAGCCAGAGTGATTTGGGTTTAAGGCATGGTCCTTAAGAAAGAAATCTAGCCTGTAAACCCCAACATATCTTGGGATATTTCCACAGAGAGAGAAAAGGAAGGAAGGAAGGGAGGGAGGGAGGGAGGGAAGGAAGGAGGAAGGAAGGGAAAAAGAAAGAAGCTGTATTGCCCAGCTGTTCCAGTTGGATCTCCAGCAGGACAGCTCCTACTACTCATGGGGTGGTTGTTTTCCTTCATTCTGGAAGAGGATCATGACATCATGGGATGTCCTTCAATTGGGAAATGGCTGAACAAGTTGTGTTATGTTATTGTGATGAAATATTAATGTGCTATAAGAAATGATGAGCTCAATGATCTTAGAAAAACATGGACAGACTTGTATGAAATAATGAAGAGTCAAATGAGCAGAACCAAGAGAATGTTGTATATAATAATAGCAATATTATTTTAAGAACAACTTTGAGTGAATAAGTCATTTTGACTTTTATAAATACCCAAATTAACTACAAAGGACAAATGAAGGAAGATTCTGTTTGTATCCAGAGAAAGAACTGATAAATGGAAATATGTATAGAATGATTTCTCTCTCTCTCTCTCTCTCTCTCTCTCACACACACACACACACACATCCCCCTATATATTTATATTTAATGGTAATCATCTCTAGGGTAGAGGGAGGGGGAAGGGAAGAAAGAAAAAAGAAAAAAATTTACATGACCGTTTTATTATATATTTAAAAGGAATAGCAAGTTGTGCATAATAGATTTGCAGTTTCATGAGCAATCGTCTTTTTTTTTCTTTTTTTAAAAATGGATTTGTTTATTTACTTTTAGTTTATAAGATTCAGTTCCACAATCCCTTGAGTTTCAAATTTTCTCCCCTCCCTCTCCCTTTCCCCCCCACCCCCCATGGTGGCATGCAATCGAGTACAGGATCTGCAAATACTTTCACATTGGACATTAGTCTGGTTGTATAGAAGGGTTGTAACCAATGGAGTGAACAATGGGAAAAAAGAAACAGATCCAAACATGGAAAAGAACGATAGCATGTAGATTTCTTCAGTCTCTATTTAAACTCTGTTCTTTCTATATCTTTCTCTGAATGTAGATATCTCCTTCTATCCTGAGACTTGTAGAGTTGTCTTATAACTGTGCGTTGCTGAGAAGAGTCCAGTATATCAAAGTTGGTCGTCACACATACGATGTGTCTGTGAATTGTGTACAAATTTCTCCTGGTTCTGCTCTTCTCACTTAGCATCAGTTTGTATAAGCCTCTCCAGGTAAATAAGAAGTCTATCTCCTCCCCATTTCTTATAGCACAATAGTATTCCATTACATTCATATACCATAACTTGTTTAGCCATTCCCCAATTGATGGGCATCCCCTTAATTTCCAGTTTTTT
>CM053581.1:219151287-219167812 GCA_028627135.1 Pseudochirops cupreus
CAAAGGCTCTCCAGAGGCGAGGCATCCTCCCAGGGTAAGCTATGCAAACATATGTATGGACTTATTTCCCTGGGATGCACAAGCTCATTAGAACTGCAGTAGAAAATTCTTTGGGGGATTCTCAGATTCTCCCTTGGTGAGACGGGGGATTCTCAACTTCTCCTTTGGTGAGAAAGGCTAGCTTCTGGCATATTAAAAGATCTTTTGCTACAGGCTAATCAGCGAAGGGTATCCCCCTTGCTAATTACAAGCTAAATGCAGCCAGGCAACATGTACTGTGATGCAGAAGGGTCTCCAGCCAGCAAGAACTCAGAGGAGTGTGAAAATAATGATCTTAGCAATTCACAGGTTTTCAATAACATTGCTTAGTAACAGGCTTAGTGTCTTGCCTTGGTGACCCCTTTTCCCTTCCTCCCTCTTTCTATGTAACAAACTAGAAAGCAGATAGACAGGTGAAGGAAGACTGTCTTTGGAGAAAGAAGGGAAAGTCTGTATGTGATGTGGAGAGAAAAGGACAATGAAAACTTGAGGTTAGTTTTTAGTTTTAATTTTTAGCTTTAACTTAAGGTTAATTCAATTTCCACCACAAAAGAAAAAAATATGTAGTTTTTAGAATTCAATTCAATAAACAATTAGCAAGCTCCTACTAAAGGAAAAGGTACTAGAGAGACACAAAGATGGTGTCCATGCAGACCCTACTCTCAAAGAGCTTATGATCTAAGTGTGGGGGGGGGGGGGAGGGTGAGGTGGAGGTGGGAGACAAGTATTCATGTAACAGAAAAGTCAGGCACTCCCCACAGAAAAGGTGCTTATCTTCCCTTCTACTCCACTCCTCATCTTTTCTCACCCTTCCTACCAATTAAATCAGTGGGTGATTTCAGTTGGGAGAGAAGACAAAGGGTCTCACATCTCATGACCTTTAAAAGTTTTGGCTCTGGACCTGAGGGAAACTTATCAATGTGATCCTCAGAGTACAGCCAACTCACTGGGCACTGCCACTAAGCCAGAAACCCAGGTTCAAGATAAGCAGCTTCCTGAACCAAACAGACTGCTCCTATAAAGAGTAAGGAAACATATTACTGCCATCAAAATGTCCAGAAACCCTTTCAGATCCTGTTTCTTTTTTGTCAATGTCCTGATTGGAAAAATAATTTGTCACTTTCTACCTAAGTGATCCATATCAGTAGTTTGCTATTGATGGTGTCTAAACAAAAAAATATTAATATTAATAATGTACTCTGTGGTTTAGGCTCAAATCTGTCAGGAACTATTTTATTTCATATGAATCTATGCCCAAGCCATTTTTAGATTGGAGAAAGGGATGCCCAAACTTGCAAAGTCCCTCCATGCCACTTATGTGACTCTCTGCCCCAAGAAGATTCCAGGTAATAACAGGAATCTTGAACAACGATTGGATATTTAAAAATACAATCCAGGTTAACATTTCAGAATTGAGCAACCAAGTCATAATCCTGTTCCTACTCCCCTAACATTCCTGCTGATGCTAGGTGGTACAGTGGATAGAGTGCCAGGCATGGAGTCAGGAAGTCTCTCTTTCTGAGTTCAAATCTGGTCTCAGATAATTACTAGTTATATGACCCTGGGTAAGTCACTTAACCCTGTTTGCCTCAGTTTCCTCATCTATAAAATGGGCTAGAGAAGGAAATGGCAAACTACTCCAGTATCTTTGTCAAGAAGACTCCAAATGGGGTCACAAAAAGTCAGGCACAACTGAAACTGAACAACAGCACATGTCCAGAGTTAAACAAAGGGGACTTTCTCCATTCCTCCATTAATTCTTTCTCAATGGAGAAGGATAGGTTCTAGCACTAATCACTTCAGATGGGTAGGGAGGCTCTCAGGTGAACACCACAAGAATTAAATTTGGCTATTACTCTTAATCTATGTCTCTAAGAAAAGCCTTTTCTGTCTTGGATCTATCAATCACCTTTCTAAGGATGGAAAAAGCTTTGGAGGAAAATATAATTTCTTAATATTTCTGAAGATACTAAAAAGGACATTTTAAATATACCTCTACAATGGTCATAGGATTCTGAGCCAGAAGAAGCTTTAAAGATCATCTGTTCTTTCCTTCTTCCATACCTCTTTGCTTCTACAAAAAAGGAAGTGAAATCTTAAGAGAGTTTAGGTAATTGGTCCAAGACCATACAGCTAAGGAAGAAGCAGATTTGTTGTTCAGTCATGTCCTGCTCTTCATGATCCCATCTGGTTTGTTTGTTTGTTTTTGCAAAATTACTGAAGTGGTTTGCCATTTCCTTCTCCAGCTCATTTTACTGATGAGGAAACTGAGGCACGCAGGGCTAAGTGACTTGCCCAGGGTCATACAGCTGGTAAGTGTCTGAGGCCAGATTTGAACTCAGAAAGATGAGTCTTCCTGGCTCATCTCCTGGTCAGCCCTCTAATCCACCCAGCTGCTGTATAAGTAAGTAGCAGAGCCAGAAATTGAACCTTTGTCATTCACTGAATCAATAAGCATTTATTAAGTACATACTATGTACTAGACACCTGTCATTATACCGTGCTATTTACATGCTAGAGAATGCTAGGGAATACTATGTATGTCCTTCCCATGGGGAACAGAAAAATATCACCAGCCTTTTTCATGTTTAGACCCTGGTATGTACATCAGATTAGCCTGCTCCTTTGTGACCTGGAAGGACTCCATCATGTACTCCAGCTATGTGGCATCACCTTTACTGAATCAACAGCTTGTTGCCACCAGAAAATAGATTACATAGAAGTTTGGGTGGGTGGAGAAAGCAAATGTCCAGACTCTTTACCTCATAAATTCCTTGATCTAAGAAATCAAAAGCTGCTCCAGAAAGAAATGGGAATCTTAATGTAAAGGCTTTACAGCACCTCATTACAATGGGAATGGGTCTTAACCCTTGGGAAAACTGGATTTGTTGAAGCAGAGAGTATCAAATAAGTCAGAACAGGTATCTCTAAGAGGTCTTTTGGAAACAAAAAAGAACATCTAGAACCCCCTTGTTATGAGGGTAACAAAGCTCGACCAAAGACGTGTAGCAGCATGTCTTTATTTAAACTTTTTCTTCTACCTCTACCCAGCTCTCCTTTTTCATCTTCTTGTGGAATTGTGACTTTTATAATAATTGCTATGATAGGATCCTGTTAGCACTCTCAACAGCTCTCCACTCCCCCCCAATAAATATGAATTGTATAGTATGTGTATGTCTTTATGATTTTTCTGACCAGTGGATTTTTTAAAAAATTGGGCAAAGTGATTTGGGAAAGGATGTCATCTGTAACTAATGTTAGGAATAGCATGAGTTAGGAATAGCAATCTCTTTCTTGGAAACAAACTAAAAACCAAAGAGATGGATAAGGTTGGAGCAAGCCTGTCTGTCCCCTCCAGCATTATCATGGAATCTAGGCCTCTAAAGGACATAAGCCCTTGCTGGCCTGTTGGGTGGACAAGGAGGAGATTGAGATGTCCTCCAGAAAGGCAGAGAAACTGAAAATCACTGAAGATGGCAGGGTCAGGGAAGGGAGGAGAAGTGAGACGGAAGCCAGCCTGTGGTCTTGTGGTCTGTGATGTATCCTCTCCTGTACAACTTAGGGCAAAGACGGAGTCACCTCCATTATGATTTAAGTAGCAGACATAAGGCAAGGAAGGAGGAACATAAATGAACAAGTGGTGCCCCAGCACCTTTGTTGTTATTTAGCCGTTTCAGTGGTGTCTGACTCAGAGTGACCCCATTTGGAGTTTTCTTGGCAAAGATACTGAAGTGATTTGCCATTACTGGGCAGCCTATTCATTCAATTACTGAGTTAGAAAAAAATCTTCATCTTTAGGGAGGCCCCAAGAAAGGAGGGGTAGAATGGGGTTTTCCAGAAAAGCGTTTTTGATCTCTTCCTCTTGGCCCTAAACTGTTAAAATACCCTTGGGATTCCCCTGTATCTTCCACTGGGTCCTTCATCCCTGCAGAAACCTTTCGATATGGTGCAAAGATTTCAGGCTCTGCTCTGCTCTCTTACTAAGTAAAAGAGCAAATCAGTTAAACTTTTGGAGTCTTTTGTTTTCCTATCTGCAAAATAGGGCTAAAAATATTTGCATTATCTAACTCTGAGGATTGTATCAAAGATCAAATGAGCAAATCTGCCTGGGAGAGAGCACTTTGTAAAAATAAAGGCCTATACAAAGTAAATCATTATTTATTTTCCTTTTACCCCGGGCAGAAGAGGCACACTTGTCAGGAAGGGTCATGGGGTAGTTTAAGCCTAAATGGAACTCTGGCCCTTGGACTCCAAATGCAGGACCCTTTCTTTTGTGTCATGCAATGAGCTATTATGTCATTAGTAATTTGCTCACGTTTATGTAGCTCTCTCTTCCATGATAGTATCCATTCACACATACTAGTGGTAGAAGCTGCTCAGGAGAAGGGACTGGGGCAAAGCCTCTAGATATGATGAGGGGGGGCGGAGGAGGGGCGAAGCGGGGCGAGAATCCAATGCCGATGCTTTTCACTTCCTTACTTCCTTAAACCCACCCTCAAACTGGGAAGAAAGGAGGCTAGGGCTTACACCATGTGCCTTTGACACGTCCTAAGCGTCCTGTGAACAGGTGACGGCTATTTGATCTTTCATGAGGGCAACCAGCAAAATCAAAACTTGGAGGAATAAGAGGAGGAGGCCTCAGCAGCCTAGACTCCCATGGGAGGGTGAGGCCTGGTTTAGAAGCTGATAGCCAAATCCCTGCCCCACCCCCCTCCCTCCACACAGCTCCCCTCATCCCAACCCCGCTATCCCCTTTCGGTCGGCAGTCAAAAAGTCCCGGCTGCCAAACGCCCTCCCCTTTAACGGGAGCGCTGCGCCCGGCTCAGGCAGCTGGAAAGCTCCCGGGAGTCGGAGCATCCATCCCCCTGCAGTAGCAGCGGCAGTAGCAGCATCAGCTGCTGCTGCAGCCTCCCCCTCCCCGCTTCTCGCGGCCCGAGCCTGCGGCGTGCGCCCGGTCGAGGGGCCAGCGGGCAGGCTGAACGGCTCGGATGCGGAGGCGGGGAGGGGGCCGGCGCCGCTGAGCCGGTGACAGGCGAGCAGCATTGCAGCAGCCGTGGGGGAGCTGGGGACGCCGCGCCGGGCTTTGGGCTGCGGGGCGGCGTTGCCTCTTGCCTCGGCCAGCTTGTGCTCAGTGCCCGCTGCGGCCCCGGCGGGCGGCCGAGATGGAGAGGGAGCGGAGGCGCCGGCGGTTGGGGGCTGTCAGCTCCAGCCAGGGCTGAAGACACCCGCCCCTAGCGGGGCTCTCTAGAACAAGGGGGACCCAGAAAGATAGCAGTACGGTCAGAGGAAGGGAGGCGAAGTGTACCGAGCCCCTCTCCCGTATCCAGGTCCG
This sequence comes from Pseudochirops cupreus, assembly GCA_028627135.1. Classification (NCBI taxonomy): domain Eukaryota; kingdom Metazoa; phylum Chordata; class Mammalia; order Diprotodontia; family Pseudocheiridae; genus Pseudochirops; species Pseudochirops cupreus. The sequence goes on from CM053581.1 coordinate 219,156,659, forward strand.
AGGGCCGAAAGGAGCCTCCCAGGCCAGCTGTGGGCAATTCCCGAGGGGAGCTCCGTGCCCTCTTGCTGCCTTTTCCCTGCCCCCGCTGTCGGGCATTGCGCCCCAGTCCCTGCCAGGATGAGGAGGTTGCGGCGTCTGGTGCACCTGGTTCTCTTCTGCCCATTGACCAAGGGCTTGCAGGTAAGGCCAGGCAAGAAGGGGCACGCTGGTGTCCAGAAGTTTGGGAGGGGGAAGGGTAGTTGGCCGATTCCCAAGTCAGGGGGTCGGGTCTGGGCATAGGGGGAAGGGTCGCTACAGCTAGGAAGGGACGGTCGGATGGACTACTTTCCTTTTATTTCTTGGAGACATTCTGTGGCGTGTATGCTGTGGCAAAGGGGAAAGTCATCGATCAACCATAGGATATCCTTAGTTCTCTATCTTCCCAACCCACCCACACCCTCCCCCAAGTTGGTATCACCCGGGAGATTGGGTACGGCCAAAGTTATTTGTTCTTATTCCTTCCAGCAAGGGGAAATAAGGAAGGTACGTTCCACACTCTCTTCAGCTCCACTCTCCATCCATGGCAAAATCTTCATACCCCCTGCCTTCTTCCAAGCTGTGTAGCCTTGCCAGTCAGCCCAGCCCCACTTCAACCATGATTCTTCCTCAGGCCAAGGAGTGAGGGGGGCAAGCCATCACCCAGATTAGTTCTTCTGCTGTCCCTCACTTCGGAGCTAGATTCTGGATACAAATAGCTGATGGGAAAGACACCTCAGGCTAAGATGGAAATGCTGCCCTCTGCCAGGTCATATACCTTTCCCAGGCTTCATAAAGGGCATAACTCTTCACTGGCAACCTGGAGTCCTCTAGATTTGCAATAGATGCTCCATGCTTCTCACATACTTGCTCTCCTGCCTTCCTTTAGAAGGGAACCTGTGTTATGTTTCGTCCAGACAGGAGCATGGACCCTTAGCACAGGCAAGTACCACTGGAAGCTTTAACTCTTCCTTTCCCTCTGGCTTAGCTTGTGAGTAGCATTGAAAGAACAGACTCTCTGGAGGGAAGCAGGAGGGAACAGAAAAATGACTGCTGTCATTTGGGCACTTTTGCTCCTAAATGTTGAATTCAAGTCTATGTTGATGGGTAAGGAAGAAGAGAAAGGAAATGATTTGAGAACATAATTGTGAAGTATGTTAAGTATAGAAATTGGGGAGGTGTCTCCCACTTACCCCAAGTTTGACAGAGAGGTGAATTGTGTGTTGCAGGGACCTGGTGTAGAGTATACAAGGAGAGAGGACAAACATCTTCTGATATTTAGTGCTTTCCCCACAAAAAGGCGTTAAGGCTTTCTGTTTTTTTATTCTTTGAATCCTTGCGATAACTAAATAGCCAGAAATCAACCCAAGGAGGCAGGGTTGAGGGAGCGACATTGTCCACAGGTCGGTTGCAATAATAAAGATCAGTCTAATATGTTTTGTATGATTGCACCTGCATGATTGATATAATATTACTTCCCTTCTCAATGGTGGGGGATGGGTTGGAGGGAGAGAGAATTTGGATGATCCTAAACCTTTAGAGGCCAGATCATGAGGAAAGTAGCCACTGCAGGAATGATTGTGACCAGAAAGCCCTCCTGGCACGTATTATACATTTTCTCTGCTTCTTCTGTTAGGGAAGAGAAGAGGGCAGAGGTATAGTGGGATCCAGGGGGCCCACTTTTATGCTCTAGACCCCCATATGCTGGGGAGAGGGCAGATATGGTTGAAGACTTTTAAAAAGTTTTTATTGTTTTTTTTATTCTGAACAGCTAACATCAAATAAAGTGTGCATTCTCTTATACACTATAGTATAGAAGCAGGAGGGGCTTATACATCAAACTGTTCATCTCTATGATGTAGAGCTTACCTTTCTTTCAAGTGTATGATGAATTCAATAAGTAACTTGCAAAGCTGTCCAACTGTGTCAGTGATTCCTTATGACTTTCCTGCTGTTTTGTTTCTACTTCTTTTTCGTGGGGGGACCCTGTCTGTACCTCCCCTAGCTTTCCTACCAGCCCTGACTGAAAGAAAAGAAAAATAAATCAAAGGCTTGTAACAGATATGCAGACGAGAAAGACAAGATTTCATACTGGTCATGTGCAAAGTGAATGCCCCATTCTGCACTTCTGTGTGTTTTAAGGTTTTCCATTGAAAAAATGATATGTGTACGTCTATGCTGGGTTCATAAATCAACAATAATCGATTAATCGATTAAGCACCCACGATTGTGCTGAGCACTGGGGGTATGAAGAAAAGGAAGGAAAACAGCCCCTGCCCTCAAGGAGCTCACATTCCAGTGGGGAAGGTAGCATGTAAATAGCTTTGTCTACAAAGGTATATGGCCAGCTAGGTGATGCCCAGCCTAGAGAGAGAAAGACCTGAGTTCAAATTTGGCCTTGGCCATTTACTAGCTGTGTGATCTTGGGCAAGTCACTTAATCCAGTTTGCCTTAGTTTCCTCATCTGTAAAATAACCTGGAGAAGGAAATGACAAACCACTCCAGTATCTTTGCTAAGAAAACCCCCAGATAGTGTCACCAAAAGTCGGACACAACTGAAATGACTGAAGAGCAGCAGCTGCACAAGGTACATACAGAGTCTGTGGAAGGTCACTTTAGAGGGGCAGGCAGCTGGGGGGACCTAGAAAGGCCTGCTACAGAGGGTGGTGTAAAGAATCTTAAAGAAAGCCAGCATTCTAAGAATTGGTTGGGAGGAGGGAGAGCCAGGCCAGGGCACAGACAATGAATGCAAAGACATTGAGTGGAGAGATGAATTGTTATGTATAAAGAACAAGGAGAGGATCATTATAGCTGCTGGCCTATAGAGCAGGTGGAAGAGAATAACAGGTCAAAGACTAGAAATATAGGAACGCTTCACACAACACAGCAACCAAAACCCCACTCCCGCTCCAGGTTTCAAGAGCAGATGATATTTCTCTAGGTCAAAGAGGGTGAAGAGGGCACTGATGCTGATGGGCATTTAAAGGCCTTGTGTTGTGACCAGGGTTGGGTAAGCTCCAGGACACTTACTGAGGCCGATGAGGAGTCTAACAGCCTCAGGGCCCTGAGAGCCAGTGAGGCAATCTCAATTGTCCATTTCCTATTCCTTTGATTTCTACCAGCCTCTGGGTTGCCAACTGTGTAGTCTGAATGGCATGGAGAGCAACTCTCGTGGTCTGTGGGTTGGTATGCTTCTTTATCTCTTTGGTGTTTCCACCTCTAGTCTCACCCCAGTAGGTGAGGCTGCAAGAAAGCAGAGTTCTGTTTGCATTGCTCTGAAGACCTTCCTGCTCATCATGTTCACTGGGAGGGAAGCTGTATATACTGGATATGAATCTGCCCAGTCTCAGGCTACTAGGGAAGCAAGGACCTTGGAGGAGTCAAGACCTTGTAATTTTTTTTGCCACTTTGGACACTGGCTTCCCGAGCCTTCTGTTTGAGGCCACTGGAATGTGTTCCCAGGCTAGTGTTACCTCAGTGATAGTAGGGCTGGGGGAGGAGGCAAGAGGCTTGGCAGGCTGATTATCCTAAACTAAGCCTAATTAACTGTCTTTGCCTCCATAATGAAAGACTGAGGGCAAGCTGTCAAGAAGAGGCCTTGGGAATACAAGAGTCAGCTAGAGCTACTTGTCTACCAGGAAAAACAAGCAGAGATAAGGGAAGTACACAAGCGGCAGACTGGGCAGCCCCCTACCCTCTCACCCCTTCCCATGCTCAAGTCCTGCCTTAGCATTTCAGAACGGAGAAGGCAGACAGGTCTGCGCATAGCTGATAGGTGGAGTAAAGCTGTGGCAAAAGATAGAGAAGAGACCAGCTGCCAGGAAATACAGTTCGATGGTATGAGAAAACAGCCATACTCCCCCACTCTCATCCCTTTACCCAGTTACAAATGCTCCTTTATGGCCAGCTGCAAACTGAGTACTCACCTAGTGCTAAGTCAATCTACAACAGAGGCCAGAGGTACAAGAAGGGGCCCTCAGGAACACCCGCATGTGCCTTTGAAGAAGCTATGAGCCACGAATACTAAATTCCTCTCATTTCCTTTGGGACTCTGACCACCACCAGCGCCCGAATCCCAGGCCTCTCTCTGGCCCACCCAGGAGGTGAGGTGCAGATCTAACCTGTGTCAATCTCTGACCCAGGCTGAGTTTTCCTCCCAGCCCCAGTCTGCCCAGTCTTGAATCTTAGCAGCACTGGGGTTCTTGCCACTTTGCTTGGAAGAAAGCCTGCTCTCTAATGAAATGGCTGGCTTTTTTCTTCCCTGGGTCATTAGCCACCCCTTCCCATGCCTTGCCTCCTATCATGTTCTTCTCTGGTATTGTTCACAATAACCATAGGGAGGTTAGCTTAGCTCTTCTCTCCTTAGTTTCCTTAAAGCTCCTGAATCTCATTCATTTGTTTAATAGGCATTCACCTGGTGTCTGTGAATGCACAATATAGGCTGGTTTTAGAGGGGGTGGAGCAGAAAGATGAGAACTGTCCTAGTCGCCTAAAAGCTGCAGCACTTTGATGTCAGTCACATCCTCCCTGCCATTGTGCTTATCTGTAAAGATGCAGCTTCTCTTTGACCCAGGATATTAGTCAGTTTGTCAAGATGCACCTGGCATAGTGGCCCATTTCTCCTGGATTCTGACAGTAGAAAGAACCACTGAAAATAAAAGAAATAAAAGGAACCCTTTCTCCTCCACACAAAATCCTTATTAAGACTCTCTTCCCCCCAGCTTCCCATAGATATTTCTCAGGATTCATTTGACTTAATGGGCAGAGCATTTTGCCCAAAGGGATACTTACTAATTATGAGTTAGAGAGTTAGTTCATTGGATCTGACCCCCTTATTTTATAGTCAGGTAAACTGAGGCTCAAAGAAGAACAATGGCTTCTCCAAGGTCCTATGGGAGGAGAGTGGTAGAGTCGTACCAAAACCTATGTCTTCTCTTCCCAGTCGAGGGCTCTTTCCTCCTTTCACCTAAAATGCCGAGAATTTCAGAGAAGTTAAGTGAAATAACTGAGCATTTATTAAGTACCTATTATGCTGAGTACTGAGGATGCAAAGAAAGGCAAAACCAGTCCCTGTTTTCAAGGAGTTCCTAGCCTAATGGTGAAGACAGTAAGCAAACAGCTATGTGGGAATAAGATGCGTACTAGATAAATTGTCTATGTCCCTCAGTGGGAAGGCACTGAAAGAGGAAATATCTATTTTGGGGAGATGGAAATTGCTACATTTCTGTCTTCTGATGTAATCAAGGGACCTTGATCCTTGACAGAGAATCCCATCCCTTACATAGTGAGAAAGGATAGAAGCAGTGATGTGTTGTCAGCAAGTTGTAGAGGCTTTTGAAAGCTGATTATTAAATGTTCAGTTTAAGCACTTACACTGTGGAAATCAGGGCTTGATTTATTGGTTTGTTGATTGCTTCGACTTAAGAAAGCACTGGAGAAAATGTTTGAAAGTAGATTAAATTTAAACGTGTGTTGGTTGTACAGTCTCCACTCCTCTCCCCCCTTCCCCCAGCTGTTAAATATTTATTGGCATGCCACTGGATAGAAAGCATAAACATAAGTAGCATTCAGGGTTCTTAGATGTTGTAAAGCTGTGGGCACTTAGCTCCCTGCTCCACCCTATCAGCTCATTGTTTTTAGCCAGTTGGAAGTCAGATTGTGACTTACCATAAAAAAAAAAGTCACTAACCCCCTAAGTTTCTGTATTTCTTGCTTTCCTGTTTTTTGGGGCTACAGAATCATGGGGAAACAGGAGTTAGTGCTCATGAAGATGATGGGGCTATGGACAACCATTAGCACTGTGCACTGAGTCCTAGTGACATTCTGAGAATCTTTAAACAAGGCTGCTTGGTACAAGTCACCCTTTGCCATTGCTTGTTGGAGGCACACTCTGCCTCTGTTACCTACACACATCTTTGCCTGTGCTGAGGGGGTGGGTGGGTTTGACTGCTAACATCCTCCCTGAAACTGAAAATAATACAGTTAGGGATTTACCTAGCACCTTACCCTTAGAGCTCCTGGTACACATTCTGTATCTGCAATCTCCTACATCCCCACAGATGTTGAATTTCAACCTCTGGCAGGGATGACTCAGCACCCCCAAAAAGGAGGAGAGGAGGCGGTAGTGATTCAGCTTCCCTATAAGACAGATACAGAGAAGGTTAAGAGACTTGTACAAGGTCACAGAGGGCTTGAAGTCCGATCTCCCCTCTTTCCCCCTACTATCTCATTTTGCCTTTGACAGGTGGGCAAAGAGAGGAAATTGTGTTGACTACAGAGTATAACAAGGGGAAATGAAACTAGAAGCCAGGTTTCAGGCCACTCCATGCTGGCCATCAAGTCATACTGCATTCCTCAAAATGTGATTTGGGGAACCTCTTGCTGTATTTCTTCCATTGGCTTCTAACATCTATGCATCCTTAGGAGATCAGGACAGTGATTGGCAGAGAAGGCAAGCTCTGTGTTTATCTGAACAACAGGCAAGACCCAGCAGAAGGTCAAGGAGCTGATGTTCCCTGGCCCTCTGGGGGGAAGCCCAGGCCCCAGGCATCATCAGAACATGATACTTTGGCCAGGTACTGCTGGGAGAACAGAGGTGGTTTTTCTTTAGGACTTTGAAGTCTTTCAGTCCAAGAAAGTCTGAGGCTTTTCCATTTGACAAGCCCTCTGTGTAATTAGATTCTCCCTTTGGCAGGCATCAGTGTAGGACACAATTTCTGGGATAAGGCCGACCCACAATGGCATGTGATGATTTGCATTTGGAGACTGGAATTAGCTTCCAGTTGGGTCATGATATAATTCCCTCAGGCCTCATGTATTGAGAGAGGAGGAGGGAGTCTAGTAAGTGGATACCCACTACCTTTACATAAAAAAGACTGCTAGGAAGCTCAGTTTGCCCTAGTTACTGCAGCAGGGAGGACCTGAAGCTGATTCCAAATGACAATCCAGTCCTGAAGGTCTTTGTTTTTCATTTCCATCAAGGGCAAGCCAATCTTCCTCTCCTCCAAACAAAAAATTCCTCTAATAGGAAAAAGTTCAGCACAGTACAGATTATTTCCCTGATGGGCAGGGGTAGTAGCTATCTGGGAGTTTGTGAGAGAGTAGGACTTGGCCCTGATTCTAAACAAGGTATCCACAACTATATAATAAAGAATTGACTGTATTTTTTTTTGTCTATTAAAAGTGCTGTTTGTTCTTTTTACAGAATCGTCTACCTGGCATCAAGGTGAAATATCTCTTCCTGGCATGGCTGGGCATCTTTGTAGGCAGCTGGGTGGTGTACATGCATTACTCTTCATACTCGGAACTCTGTCGAGGGCATGTCTGTCAAATGATTATTGTAAGTGCTGCTTTTCCCCCACCTTTGCAATCATCCTGAGCAAATGCCCCCCCCCCCCTCTCTCTCTCTCCCTCTCTCTCTCTGTCTCTGTCTCTGTCTCTTTCTCTGTCTGTCTCTGTCTCTGTCTCTCTCTGTCTCTGTCTCTGTCTTGGAGGCAAGGAAAGAGAGAATGAAGCTGTGTTAAAAAAGAAGTGTTGGGCCCCCCTCATTTTGATTTAAATGTTGTTTCATCAGGTCTGTAGACAGATGCCCTTTCTGGGAGGATAGATGATCTTTGCCCACAATGGTTTGGGGTAAAAACGCTGGGCAGGGTTCTCATTATGCCGTTGTCATCATCAGAGCATCAGAGATTAAACTGATTTCTAGGCACTGATTTCTCACCTGAAAAGAGGTTGAACTAAGAGGCTTTTCAGATACCTCCAGATTTTAATTCTATGAGAATGACTTTTCAAGTTCTCGGTCAGTGGAAGGACCTCATCCTTCTCGACTGGGGAAGCAACTGAGTCAGTGAATAGCATGTAAGGAGAGAGAGGGACAGGAAGGAATGGGATTTTATCAGGACTGGCTCAAGGTAGATTTAGAGGAGAAATACTTTAGGTCTGAATGGACAGAACAGAGGGCAGGAATGGGATGGTGAGGAGAGGAGAGAAAGACAGAGACACAAAGAGACAGACACTGGATTGATTCTTCAGCCTCTCAGTCAATGGGCTTGATTTTAATTCTTGGTAAAATTCTAGTAGATAATGTTAAAAGGATAGTTTCTGAACATTTAAGAGGGAAGCAGTGGTTGTTAAAAAGCAGCATGGATTTGCCCAGAACAGGTCATGCTATAGATAGAATATGCGTGGCTCTTGCTGTGGAATTTAACTATTACATGATATCCTTGTGGATGGGGTGGAAAGATGTGGGCTACATGATAGTAAATGGTTTCTTTTTTTCAGACCTATAATTTCATTGACTAAGGAGGGAGGCACCTTTCTTTACAAAAACAAATCAGCAACTTGTCTACCATTGATCCTCTTGGTGAGTCACCTAGGGAATTGAGAGGTTAAGTAACCATTCTCAGTGCTGTGGGTCAGGCCTACCTCCAGCCAATGTAGTGATTCAAGCTTGGCATTAGAAACTAATGAGGCATTTGTGAACCACAAAATACAATACAAACAACTTTACTTGTGATAAGATTAAAAAGGATACAATTCCTAATTAAATTCAAATAAAAAGCCTTTCCCCATAGCAGTCTGCGACATTCACTTAGGAAGGCATCCTGCCGAAACCTCTGGAGCACCAGTTCACCATCGGCTAGTCTTTTTCTGTCTCTGGTGGCACGTAGAAAAGAGCCATTTGTCAGGAATGTGCCTGTTGAGATACAGCTTAGACTCAAAGGCCTCTGAGGTCCCTTCGAGGTGGAGTAGTCAGAGATTCTGCTTGCCTTTGCTATGAAGCCCCAGGGCCCTAATGGTGTCCCTAGCCCCCTCCAGAATCACATCAGGTTCTGTGTCCTGAAGATGAAGTTCTTCATCCTTCCTCTCTTCTTCTTAGAATGGGCCAGGCCAACCACTGAGAGAGGGAATAAGCATTTATATAGAGCCTACTAAATGCCATAATTTGATCCTCATAATAGCCCTGTGAGGTAGGTACTGTTATTATTCCCATCTTACAGCTGAAGAAATTGAGGCAAACAAAAATGAAATAATTACTTGACCAAGGTCATAGCCAGTAAGTGTCTGAGGTCAAATTTGAACTCAGGTCTTCCAGACTCCGGGTCCAGTGCTCTATTCTGTGCTCTACTTAACTGCCTCTTGCTGGATGTTAATGCAAATTGCAGTGTAAAGCTCCAGGCTCTTTATAAAACCAACTCCCACCACCTAAATTTGTCCACCAGACCAGAACCAACCTCTCACCTGGGGGTGACTGGAGCCAAAACAGAGCAGGCTAGAGACAGGAGAGTCAGGGTACAAATAGAAGTTTAATTAATTTCAGAGTGAGGAAAATGGTATTTGTAAACAGAAGTCCCCACCTCCTGCCCACTCCCCACCTCCCCAAGAAGGCAGGCTTAACATGATGGACCAAAGGCAGGTTTTATATACATAAAATCCACTAGTGGACTGGGTGATGACATAATCATTTTTCGGTTTCCATGGGCCCTATGGGAACAATAGTGTCTCAAGTCTTGGGGGTCACGTTTGTTTGTGGGGTGTAGAATCAGAGTTCTGTGATGAGAACAGGAGTACAGTATTTGTCATTGACAAGGAACAGGGATTGAGAATATGTGATAGATGGCCCAGGGAAATAAGGAGAGCTAAATCCCTCAGTGAATACCTGGTGCTTGCTGGTCCAAGTCCTACATTTTGCTGGAGGGTGAGGTCATTCCAGAAGTGCAAAGGATTATTGTTATGCCAACTTTAGGGCACCCACCTGCTTGCTGGGCCTTAGATGTGGAAAACTGGGTATCTCCAAAATATTTTGACAAATTAATGAAAACTAGTCTAATATTGCTATTCCAAGCCCCTGCCACTCACAAAAAGGAAAGGAGAAATTTCAGGCCTGCTTGCCATTGCCCTGGTCCAAAGGAAGCTCTAGTTAACAGAGAGCATCTCCCTAGAGTCTTACCCAAACAGGGGTGGAAAATGTGTGGACTAAAAGATCTAAATGGGCAGCTGTGTGGCTAAGGCAGTGAGGGGGTGGGGTATAGGGCTGGAACAAGGTCATCTGATGTCAGTGGGTCCAGCAAAGGAGCACAGAGCAGTGCTAGGCTGAGGCACATGCTTACTGCAAGTTTTCTTGGTGTTTATTAATAGACATAATTACAGAGAACACTTAAAAAAAATCTTCCAACCCAGATGCTAACCAGCTCTTTCCATCCCCCCTCTCTCAGCACTGCAGACTTCCTACCTGCTAAGGACAAACCTACTTAGCATTCACCCCATTGCTGTAATTAGTGGAAAATCAGAGATTTCGCATGGTATGGTTAGCATAAAGAAGGCTGGGCAGTAATGTGATGCATCAGGCAAAAGCTGAGGGTTTTCGGCTGCTTCTTAACCTCCTTCACTCTGTCTACTTCCAGCAACCATAGAAATCTCCATGGGGAACATCATCTGATGAGAAAAGTCACTATGAGTCCCCAGGGGTGTCGAAGCACGGGGCATGGGGATCTGTGTGTGGGAAGGCTGTGCAGGCATCAAAATACAGCTTTTCTGAGGAAGGTCAGAAAGCCCTTAGAGAAGGTGAGGATTTGACCACAGGAATACGACAGATGTTCATCATCACTTGGCTGCAATCTTAGTAGAACCTGGGTTAGATCAGGGCTGCCAGAGGAGGGGAGGGGGATGGAGAGGAGAAGGATGAAAGAAGGAAACAAGGAAAGAGGAGGGAGGGAGGGAGAGCAGATCTGAGGAAACGTCAGAATCTGTCATCTGGCTGTCAGATGGAGTTCTCTTGTCTCAGCCGGGCGAGCAGATAAGCCATTTAATATAAAGAGGGGCTGATTAAGGGGAAAGAGAAAGAAAATGAAAGGGAAGCTTTTTTTCCATTTAATTTGTCAGTCAATAAACATTTATTCAGTGCCTTCTGTGTACCAGGCAGTGTGCTTAGTGCTGAGGATACAAAGAAAACCAAAAGACAATTCCTGCCCGTGAGGAGTTTACGATGATATGGGAGACAGTATATTAACAGCTAGGTATAAACAAGCCACATAGGGGATGAAAAGGACATTGTCCAAAGAAGGAAGGCAAGAATTAAGAGGGATTCACTGAAGTGCACGCTTCCGTAGAGGGACAGGGTAGAGAGTGGACCTGGGCCGG
>CM053581.1:219168312-219235493 GCA_028627135.1 Pseudochirops cupreus
TACCTTGAATGAAGAGTTAATGGTTTGAGAGGAAATAGCTCTAGGCTGGGGCTGGGAAAAGACAAGTACGGCTGGGGGAAGGGGAGAAACAGTTAAGAAATGAGGCTTTTACAACTTAACACAAAACTGAATTAAAGTTACCCCAAAATATACTACATAGGCCACCCAGCACCTCTTCAGAAAGTTGTTTTGATTGATACATGTTTGTAATGGTTTCGATTTTCTTGTGTTCTCAGTGGGGGAGGGGTAAGAAGACAGATCTTGTGGAATTAAAACATACTTTTAAAAAACATAAATCTATAAATTAGAGTAGTTAGACTCATTGCCCAAGCCACAGTGGGCCCCAACAAGATTAAAATTCGACTAAATACAATAAAACATGTCAGTTTGTGGTTTTGTAAATCAGTATGGGGCCTTCAGGGATCCTTTATTTCTTTCTGAGTTTGACTCCATTGTTGAAGATCCTGGGATAAGAGTTTCCAAGAAATTAAGGGCTGTTGTTGCTTTTTCCCTGTAATTGCTTTGCAGAAAGGGACTTTCACAGTTCTGGGGAAATGTGAACAGCGAGTTTAGCATGTTGTACTTCCCCAGAAAGCTATGAAATGCAAACAAAGAAGGAAGGCAGGAGATGGAGGGGGGAGGGGAAGAGAAGGAAAGAATGAAGGAGAGAGGAAAGAAAGGACAAAGGAAGGAAGGGAGGAAGAGAAAAAGGGACAGAGAGAGGAAGAAGGGAAGTAATTATTAGTGCTTATTATTAGCATTTTTTTTTTGCTTTTTTTTGGTGAGGGGGTAGGGCAGGGCAATTTGGGTTAAGTGACTTACTTACCCAAGGTCACATGGCTAGTAAGTGTTAAGCGTTTGAATCCAAATTTGAACTCAGGTCCTTCTGACTCCAGGACCAGTGCTCTATTACTGCACCAACCCTAGCAGCCCCTTAAGTGCTTATTATGCATAAAGTACTGTGCTAAGCCCTGGAGAAACAAATAGAAGAGTAAGGCACCCCCAGCTCTCAAGAAGGTCACATTCTAATGGGGAAGCCATTTGTGGAAATTTTCAGCAGCAAGTCAGATGTTAATGTCACATGGTCCTTAAGGTAGAATGGCAAAGCATATGGTCACACCTCTTTTCAAATGTCCTTTCCACTAATAAAATTATATCACTGTCTGATGTAGAACCATTTGACAGAGCCAAAGGACTTGAGTGTAAGAACATTTTTTTCTGGGTCATCAATAAGCTGCAGCTGTAACACCTGCAGGAGCAGCTGCCAGATTACATCTCCCCAGGGATTGTTTCCCAGGATGACAGCTATAGCCAGCCGACTGCAAGCATGGCTATTCCCAAGGCTCTTAGGCTTATGATCTAAGCAATGAAGATGCTGGTGGTGATGGTTTGACTTGCCTGGTGCATGCTGCCTCCTGCTTCTCCCTTAGGAGAACTGCTAGGCTGGCTTGACTACCCTGGGCATGGCTATTGCTTGGTCATCGTCGGGCCTTTCTCCACAGGATTTGCCTCCCTAGATGATGACTGTCAGGGCCAGGCTGGAAGCAAGACCAAAGGTTTCAGAGGAAGGAAGAGAGAGAAGAAAGGAAGGAGGGAAAAAAGGAAAAGAGATAATGAGAGGAAGGAGGGAGAGAAGAAAAGAAAAAATAAAGGGAAGAGAGGAGGGAGGAAGGAAGGGAGAGAGGGAGGGAGGGAGAAAAGAAAGGAGGGAAGAAGGGATCAAGGAGGGAAGCAGGTAGGTAACATAGTTCACCACATAATCGTCACCCCTGTTTTACTTTGTTTTTTCCAGTCCAAAAATCCGTTTATAACTTTTTATCACATAGTTATCGCATGGTATAATTCTGGTCATCATGCCCCTTAAAAGGTAAACAGAGCAGCAGTGTATTCACCAGTGGCATATGGATATACATTTATCTTTCCTATTTCAAGCCCGGAGCCTAGAATTCTCAGCACATGTGTATTGTCAGTATATTTCCAAAAGACAATTTTCGTGATTTGTTTAGAACACTGAAGTACTAACTGTATTGTCACTCAACCCAATGAAGAGCTGTAGGGGAAAGGGGAATGGGTAGGGGAAACTGCCATGAGCAAGTCATGTGATATGGTAAGACTTGCATCTTCCCAATTTTAACATATATTCACAAGTATTCCGTGCATCCTAATCTTGCACCAAAGACAGTTTAGTAATAAATGATTTTTATGTAATACTGGCACAAATGTTTAAAAGCTTCACCTAATGGTCACACCCCACTTTCTTGCAAAAAAACTTGATATAAATCTGTGACGGTAATACAGCGAAATACAGTAAGAAGAGAGGAGGCCAGAACCTGCCTATTCTACAAGAAGAAAAAAAAAATGCAGATTACACAAAGACCAACAGGAATGTTTGTGATTACCTCCTGGTGGTGGGAGTGGGAGGTTCCACCTTGGCTTCTTTTCTGGTCTCAATATTCTGGAGACTTGAAGTCAAGCAAGTCACCAAGAGATAAGTCTTGGGCGGCCAGGGGGTGCAATGGATAGAGTGCCAGACCTGGAGTCATCGAGATTCATCTTCCCTAGTTCAAATCTGACCTCAGACATTTACTAGCTGTGTGTCCCTGGGCAAGTCATTAAACCTGTTTGCCTCAGTTTTCTCATCTGTAAAATAAGAAGGAAATGGTAAACCACTCTAGTGTCTTTGCCAAGAAAACCCCAAATGGGGTCATGAAAGAGTCAGGCTCAACTCAACAACATCTCCATATTTAAGAGCCTGGAGCAATTTCTCCTTACTCCCTACCCTGGCAACACAGGCAGCATTGCTCAAGGCTTGGGGCTTGGCTTGTGGACAGCTTTGCTGCTGGCACTTTGAGTCCATTTGTTTTCCCTTTAGGGTGTCCTCAGATGCCATCATCAGCTGGAAGAATCTTTCATTCTTAGAACAGAGGGCTTTGCCATGTGGGAAGGCTGCTGGGCTCTAAGTCAACTATTATTTCTTCAATGCCAAATTCAATTTGCTTCCACAAATATTTATCAAGCGTTATTGTGCAGTACATAATCAAACAGGGAAAGGAAAAATTGAGAATCAGGCAGCAGGTTAGATTTGGAGTCTTGGGAACATAGACCCAGAGCAGGAAGGGACTCCGTGGCCCTCTGGTCCATCCCTCTTATTTTACAGATGGGAAGACTGAGGAAAACCACATGGGTCTAAGGAACATCAGAGTCAGGTTGTCTAATTTCAGGATCATTGTTCCTTCTCTGATAACACAATGAGTCATAGAATCATTGATCTAGACTAGAGCATAATGGATTTGAGAGATCACTTAATCCGAACTCCTCATTTTTTACAAATGAGGAAACTGATTTCCAGAGAGACTGAGTGATTTATCTAAGAACACACCAATAGTAACTGACAGGGATAGGATTTGAACCCATGTTCTCTGACTCTAGAGCCAGATCTGGATTTGAATCCTGCCTCTCATAGTTACTAGTTGTATGACCTTGAGTGAATCACTTATCCTCTCCAAGCGTGAGTGTTCTCATCTGTAAAAGACAGATAATCATACTTGAATGATCCAGCTCTCAGGGTAGTTGGGAGGCGAATGCTATTAGATAGTGAGTTATTAATAAATGAGTTATTAGATAAGACATAATCCCTGCCATCATGGAAATTAGAGTATAAGGGGGATAGACCTAAAGATGAATAGCCTGAAAAGTAGATTTATGGAGACATAATATCAGTCTTCATTTTGGCACAGTGGAAGAACACTCAATTTATGGACAGAGGGCCTGAATTCTAATTTCAGCTTTGCTCCCTATTACCTATGACTTTGGGTACCTTAAACCTCTCTGGACTTCACTCTTCTCAGCTATATATGTATCAGTGACTACTCTGGCCCTGAAGGCCTAGTGTGTTACATTTCAACCCTCCTCCAGTATTCTTAGGTACCCTCAAGGGGGCTGGAGGGGGATAGCTAGTCTCTGCCATTGACTCAAGACTCCATTGATTATATATCCTCAATTTAGGTGTCCCTAGCACCCTGGTTGTGCAGCTAGGTGGCACATTGGATAGAGTGCTGGTGCTGGGGTCAGGAAGACAAGAGTTCAAAATTAGCCTTGGCACTTACTAGCTGTGTGACCCTGGACAAGTTACTTAACCCTGTTTCCCTCAGTTTCTTCATCTGTAAAATGAGTTGGAGAGGGAAATGGCAAACCACTCCAGTATCTTTTCCAAGAAAACCCCAAATGGGGTCAGAAAGACTAGGAAATGACTGAAAAATTACTGGAAAACACCCTAGTTCCTTTTAACCACTTAACAATCAGATTAGTTTTTACAGAGGAATGTTTACTTCAAAGGCAAAGCAAGAAGAAATACCTCCCAACACCGCCCCCCCCCCATATTTCCCCCTGCATCACCTCAGTTTCTGAGGAGGGGAGGGAGATTAAGATCAAAGCTTAACTCAGTTCCTGTATAGGATAGCCCCACCAAATTCTAAATAGAAAGTCCCTTTTCCTGCCCCTACTCCATCCCAGCTTCCCTTCTGGGCTGGCAGAAACATCTGTTCTGGGCTTTGAGGTCTCCCTGGTTGGAACCTCCAGGTCCCAAACTCTACCACATGCACTTAGAAATGAAACAGACCAAAAACTCTAAGTCCGTTTCTGGGGCCACAGGGATTAAGGGAAAGAAAAGTGGAAGTGGCCCTTCCTTCCCACCCAGTGCAGTGTAGGACATGGTGCCCACTCTGTAAGAAAATGAGGCCTTCAAACCTAGACAATACCAGAAAGAGAGACTGAGATTGCACCAATCTGGTAGTTTAAAGACATAACCTACTCAGGCTACATAGCCAATGGAAAGAGACCACCCCTACCCACAGAACAGGTGAATATAGAATGTCTTCTCCCAGAAACATATCCCTGCTATCTCTCACAGGGGTGTCTGCCTCTTGGGTGATCTGACCATACCCCATAGCTGGGTTACATATATATGGAGAGCTTTGCCTTGGATAACCTCTGTGGTCCTTTCTAGCTCTAAATCTGGCCTTAGAAGGCTGACCTATGAACAATGAATAGAAGCTGCAAGAAGGTAGACTTTACTACAATTTAGAGCTCTCCCAAAGCAAAATGGGCTATTGGTAGTGTGTTCACAAATGCAACAACCATTGAAGAAACTCAAGCAAAGCCTGAAGGGTCACTTCTCATATATGTTGTAAAGGAGATCCTTTTTCAGATTTGGGTTGGATGAGATCGTCACTAAGGTTCCTTCCAACCTGTGAAATTCTGGGATTTTATGAAATAGAATACAAAATATTGTGTGACTTCTGTCCTATTGTTGTTCAGTCATTTTTCAGTGTTGTTAGATTCTTCATGATCCCATATGGGGTTTTCTTGGCAAAGGTACAGGAGTGGTTTGCCATTTCCTTCTCCAGTTTATTTTACAGATGGGGAAACTGAGGCAAATAGGATTAAGTGACTTACTCAGGATCACATAGCTAGTAAGTGTCTGAGGCCAGGTGTGGACTGAGGAAGATGAGTCTTCCTGGGTCCAAGATCCACTGAGTCACCTAACTGCCTGATTTGTGTCCTAGACAGGTGTAAAAGAAAGTATCATGTGAGATCTGAGAAGGCTTTGTGGATAGGGTAAATTGGGGTTTGGGCTTTAAAGCATAGGGAGAAATCATGACTTCAGAAGACTCAACACTTATCTTATGAGATATAGAATGAAGCATACATTTTCAGACATGGTCAATGTGCTGATTTTTTTTTTCTCTTGACTATATTTTGTTACAAGGTAGAACTCTATGGGGGTCACAAGGAAGCTAGTGGAAAGTAACAGTGATATTTTTTTTAAAAGGTTTGGGGTTTTTTTTGGTTTTTTTTTTAGTAAAATGACACATGGATAGGAATTCAGCAGGCAAAAAAAAAAGGAGATGTTGTTCCAGGCAAAATCTTGACTGACACCACCTTCTCTCTCCTTTGATTGGAGGGATTGGAGTCACCCCCAATGCCTTCCTTCCTAAGAAACAGAAACTGGACTCCATTCACTCTGCTTTGTTTTTGCTGCTTTTCATGATTTCATCTCTATGGAATAAGATGTCCTTGCCCAGGGATGCCATTCCTTTCCTGCTTCCTTTTTTGTACTGTTTGTCCACTCACACACACACACACACACACACACACACACACACACACTCACTCCCCATTAGACTAGAGGGCAGGGACTATCTTTCTCTTTATTAATTGCATCCCTAGAGCTTAGTACATCTGGCTCATAGTGATACTTAGTAAATGCTTATTAGATTAAATGTTTACTGGAAAGAGAGAAGTTTGAGAGATGATAGAACCCACAATTGTGTCTCGGGGGGGCAGAATGTAACCAGCTGTCAACCCATCATTATTTGGTAAAACCCAAATAACTGATTTGACTATTTTTTAAATTGTCATGTATATCCGTAATGGTAATTAATTTGAATTTCAAGACCCCTTTTTGTATTGTCAGGTAAGCAAGTACTTAGCACCTTGTTTCAAGTTAAGCAAAGGTAGCAGGTACTTAGCACTTAGTAAGTGATCAAGCCACTGTTTGGGAAACAGAAGGTATGAACTCCTGTCTCCTGTTACTGACATAACAGGAAGGGCTTGGCTGAAACAGGAAGCTAATGCTGTGTGTACATAAGAAAAGCCCCAGAGAGGCAAGGGCAGAATTTCTTGGGACAAGAATCTGTGGCAGAAGCTGTTCTGAAGAGAAGCCCAGGAGGCTGAAAAGGAAAGACTGCCCTCCCCCACCCAGGGTCAAGTGACTTTGATTTTGGGAGCCAGCTGAGACTTCTGGGTCCAAGGGACAGCCAAACTGCCCAAGGACTGAGGAAACATGACTGGGATGCAGGGACTTTGTCTGTTTGTGGCTTGGTTGAGCCTTGAATACTTAGGAACATAAATTGTGGAGGATTTGAGATGGATTGGACCCTGTGAACTTCAATGGAGCAGGGCCTACCCAGGGAGCTGGATAAGGAACTCGGAGCTGTCTGCCATTGAACCCAGGTGAATCTAGTTTGGTGAATCCAGGTAGAATCTGGGACCATGGAAAGGGATCCAGGGAATCTGAGAACTGGCCCCAAATCAGGATGAAAGGACCTCTCCTGGGTACTGAGTAATGATGAAATTGTAGTTTACTAGTGACCTAGGGGTGGAGGGTTTGTGTGTTTTCTAATGATTGTACTTAGTGATTAATGGTACTTAGTAGTTGATTGCTGAATAAGTGACTGATTGAATTAACATAGTGCCCCATGAGCGAAAGACTTTGACTATTGTACTTTGAGATGACTGAATGACTGAGTAAGGAGGCAAACCTCTTTAGGGATACCAGATGATTGCTCTTTGTTCAAAACTTTGTGGCCACTTTAATAATATGCTGTTGTGAATACTATATTGTATATAAGTTGTAACATTGTGAATGCTGTACCTTGATTTTCTGTGAATGTTTTGTTTTGATTTGTTATAGAATAAATGGAGTGTTCACTATAATGTGTAATAAGAACCTTAAAAGCTGTTCACAGTAGCATTCTTCTGGAAAGCTGCTCATGCATGGCATTACAATATCACATCCACTATTATTAGATTGTGAGTTCCATGAGGTTGAAGACCCTGTCTTGTTGAAATTTTGTATCTCAGAGAGAATATAACTAGGTGCTGGGTTCCTAGAAGGCACTTTCCTACAGGACACTTGATGGATATTGTTGTTTTAAGCTCCATGTTAATTCACTAGAGTATTTAGGTTCATCCTGTGCCCATATCATCAGCAGGGCTTCCTCAACCTGGCCTTTGCTCCTCTGCCCACTTACTAAGTTGCTTTTCAGCTGACTAACCTTGCCCCCAATTAATGCATTTTCATTTCTCTGAAGGCATTTAGACAATCGTATCTGGTAATCTACCTCCCTTAAATCTGCATCCTCCAGATAATTTAGCCTCCTCCCCTCCCCTATCCTATGGCTTGTTAAAATGACCAGTTGGAGTTCGGGGGAAATGGTGGTGAGAAAACAGTTTGCTTCTGTGGGCCTCTAATAGCAATTTCCCTGGGGGAGGGAAGGAAAGGGAATAGGCATCTATTAAGCCCTTAGTATGTGCCAGGTGCTGTGCTAAGCACTTTATAGATACTATCTCATTCTATAATGAGGTTTCCAGAAATAACCTTTTTCCTTTTTTTGTTATTCTTGATTTTTTTTCTGTTTTAACATATATTACAAGCCACTGAAGGAACTGTAGCAGCCGGAGCAAGGATGTGGAGATGTTTAAAAAAGTTGGCTGCCACTGAAACCATCTGTCTTCTAGTTCTCTCAGGGATTTTTAGGGGCTTCATGAGGTATCTCCCTTGGAAGGAGCCAATGCTGGGGCGAATGGAGCTTCGAAGGGCTCCTTATTTGGAGGGAAGACTTCTTTAGCCTAAACTCCGTATGCTGAGTATTTATTTTGCTAGGTACCAGTCTGGACATATATGACATTGCCTGCTCCTTGTTCTCTAGTCACGGATATGCTGAGATCAAAGATGGTAACCCTTCTAGTAATACAAATGCTAAATAATCAGACAAAGATTGTTTTTGGCAAGGAGTAGGTTTTGTTTGGGAGATCTTTATTTATTTATTTATTTTTGGCATTATATCTCAGATATCTCTTCTTGAGATCAATATCTAGAAGAATGAGAAGGAAACATGTAGGCGTATTCCTGGAAGGGGCATATTATTCTATTATTTTTCGGCCCTAATCACCCTAATCACTGGAATATGTGAAGTTTCCTTCCACTGTACATTCAATCTATATCCCTGTGGCCCACCTTGCCATTCCTCTAACATTCTGAACCAAAGTCTCCCTTCATAGCCTTCATTTTCCTTATGAGTATCATCTCCCTCTATCTGAATGTAAGCTTGTCCAAAGAAGGGCTGTCTTTGCCTTTGTATTTGTACCTTCGGCACCTGGCACACAGCGTGATATATGATCAACACCTGAATACATGTTCTTTCCTCTATTAAATACCAGAAATAGGCTTGTCCATCAAGGCCGATCATCTGTAGGGTCACCTGAGAAATTCCTAGTTCTTCATGAGTTGTGGAAACCTTAAAAATCAAGGCCATGGGACTATTTGAGAGTAAAACTTAGAAAGAATTAATTACAAATGAGTTTTAATTATTTGTCAGCAGGAATTCTTACAATCTTTAAAACAGGAGAAGATGGAGCTCCTTCCTAGAAGGATTGTCAATCATCAGTCATTTGAGGCTCTTGATGGAATTATACTGTGGGTAGAACAATGGAACATAAGGGAAACTGGGATTCTTCTCTTTGAGGAGATATAAGAAGGAAGAATTGAAAGGGAAAAGACAATGTAATGGTTTGAATGTCTTTTAAAAATCCCTTCCTGAGACTGAGATGATTTTTTTCCACTTGAACACTAAAGACTTTGACACTGTGCCACTGGGACATACCCATCATTTTTAGATGGCAAATTATTGAGCCCTGAAGTAGCTTCATGCCAGGGAACATATCCTGGCATAATGAATAAACATGAGACCAAAGCTTATGTATTAGGTGCTTCTCCCTTCTGACCTCTCTTTCCCTCAGCACTCCACTGAAGTATTTCAATAAAGACCGCTGCATCTTTAGGTTTGTTAAAACAACAACAACAACAACAAACTTTCAGTCCATTTAACACCAATTTCTTCCAGGGACTGGTCATGAACACTGGCTGTTCTCTCCCTCTCTGGAATTCTCTCCTTTCTCTCCGTTCTCTTTATCTGTGCCTTTTCCAATAATGGTAAATGCCTTTGGACCTGGAAAAAATTCAATTCAAGAAACATTTATTAAGAGGCTACTAAGTCTTAAGTGCTAGAGACAAGGCAAAAACCAAGAGTCCCTGGCCTCAAGGAGCTTGCATTCCACTAGTATTGATACAATATGCACCTAAATAAGTAAATATAATGTGTATATAATATACAGATTATATGTAGAAGATGAGAAGAATGCTAAGTACTAAGAGTACTAAGAACTGGAAAGATCAGAGTAGGAGGTAGGACCTCAGTTGATCCTTGAACAGATCTAGGCACTTGGAGAGATGGAGGTGAGGCAAGAGAATGTTCCAAGTGTAAACAAGGACACCTTGTGCCAAGGCACAGTGTTACTGGCGAAATGTTCTGTTTCAGAAATAGTAAATATGCCAATTTGTCTGGAACATAGAGTTCATGTGAAGGATTAATGTGAAATCAGTCTAGAAAAATAAATTGGCACTGAATTGTGAAAGATTTTCAGTATCAGTAGAGGAGTTAAATTTTCACCTAGAAAGTTGGAAATCACTGGAGTTTCTTAAGTAGAGGAGTGACATGGTCAAACCTATGTGGTATATATATATGTGTGTGTGTGTGTGTGTGTGTGTGTGAGTATGTGTATGTATGTCTATATATGTGTATATATATATGTATGTGTATATATATATGTGTGTGTGTGTATATATACATACATACATATATATATATATCATCTGTGTGGAGCCTGGTTAGGAGAAAGTAAAGATTGGAAATAAAAAGGTAAATTAAGAGTTGTTGCAGTTGTCCAGACAAGAGCTGATGAAGGCCTATACTAAGGCAGTTGTAGTGTGAGTGGAGAGAATATGTATTAGAGAGATAACTACACATAGAACTGATAAAATTTGGTGGCTGATGAGATCTGGTAAGTGAGTAGTAAGTAGAATCAAAGATGGTAAAATATAGATATATATATTTTAACTGAGGTATAGTATGTATAGGACCATATACATAAAGCTAGAAGCAACCTCAGAGGCCATCTAATCAAATAATCTAGTTTTCAGACGAGGAAACTGAGTCTCCGGGAGATTAAATGATTTGTGCATGGTCATACAGATAGAGGACATCAGAGGCATGATAATATGCTATTGTCAAAACTGGAAGAGACCTTAAAATATAGGCCATAGAAGGTCAGGCCTGGGCTGTATCTTTTGAAAATGCTTTCTTCAATCTTCCTTTCAAAAAAACTATATAGATGAAATAGATGGATTGATCACACAAAATAAGACTAGAAAAGGACTTTGTCTCCTTGGAATATCATCCAATACTTGGTCTTCTCAAAGAGGGAACAGCTGGGTGGCCCAGTGCATAGAGCACCAGGCCTGGAGTCAGGAAGACTCTTACTAGTTGTGTGACCCTGGGCAAGTCACTTAACACTGTGTCTGTTTCCTCATCTGTAAAATGAATTGGAGAAAGAAATGGCAAACCACTCCAGCTGATCATCACACAGTGTCACTATTACTGTGTACAATGTTTTCCTGGCTCTGCTCACTTCACTTGATTCAGTTTATGCAAGTCTTTCTAGGTTTTTCTGAAGTCCATTTGCTCATCATTTCTTATGGAACAATAGCATGCCATTACGTTCATATATCACAACTTGTTTATCTATTCCTCAATTAATGGGCTTTACCCAGATGTGGTAACAAAGAATAAACATGATTGAAATCCTTTTTGTCATTCTTATCAAATACTTAACTAGTTTCCCAAAACAAACAACCCTTCCCCCCAAAAAAACCCTGTTAAGCCAAAGATGATCTCTTCCCTGATGAAATAAGGATGATGATCAGACTTAGGGAAAGAAAATACTTTTGACTGATTATTTTAAAAGTATCTCTTGAGTTCATCTTTGACCAGAAGCAAAGGTAAATTCTTGGAGGGAGTAGTTGAAGAGGAATTGAATGCTTCAGGTTAAATGATTCTCTAGGGAGTGTCTACATTTGAAGTTATTATTGTTCTGAGACTTTTATATAAATTCTAAACATTTGATTAATCTTAATTATGGAATTTTATCTATTTTTTAAAAAATATTATAAATGCCACTTGTGTTAGAAAAATTTTCAAAGACATTTATGAGGAAAGTGTCTGGTTTTGGACCTCTAAGTAGAAATGCTTAGATTAGAATAATTTAGCTAAAAAAATTATCTGTCAGGCTTGTGCCTAAAATGCAGAGTACAGAATTTTCTTCTACAATCATGATTCTGAAGTTGTGAATCTGGGTGCCTAGAAAGATGATTGTGGGTTCCAGAGAAACAGGAAAATTAGGTAGTGGTATAGATTTAGGGGGAACGATAAAATGAGTTCTGTTTTGGACATGTTGAGTTTGTGATGCTTATGGGCCATGGGGGGTGGAGGGGAAGATGTCCAATAGGCAGTTGGTGTTGCAGTACTTAAGCTCAAGGGAGAAACTACAATTCAGTTTTTAAATGTCAAATGTGACAGAGAAGTCAAGTAGGATAAGGAATGACAATAGACCATTAGATTTAGCAATTAAGTTGGGACACTAATGCGCTTTTGGTATATTTGTGAACTGATCCAATCCTTCTGGAGAACAATTTGAACTAGGTCCAAAGGGCTATAAAACTGTGCATACCCTTTGACCCAGCAATACACTACTAGGTCTATATCCAAAGAGATGAAAAAAAACAAAAAAGAAAAGGATCTATGTGTGCAAAAATAATTATGACAGCTCTTTTTGTGGTGGAAAAGATTTGGAAATTGAGGGGATGTCCATCAATTGGGGAATGGTGAACAAGTTCTGGTATATGATTTGGATGGAATACTATTGTGGTATAAGAAATGATAAGCAGGATGCTTTCAGAAAAACCTGGAAAGACTTGTATGAACTGATATAGAGTGAAGTGAGCAGACTCAGGACAATGTTGTATACAGTCACAGCAATATTGTATGATGATCAACTGTGAATGAGTTAACTATACTTAGCAATACAATGATATGAGTCAGTTTCAGAGGATTTGTGATGAAAAATACTATCCACTTCCAGAGAAAGAACTGATGGAGTCTGAATGTAGGTCAAAGCATACTTTTTAAAACTTTTTTTATTGGGGTGGGGGGCTTATCTGTTTTCTTTCACAACATGGCTAATGTGGAAATACGTTTTGTATGACTGTACACGTATAATCTATATCAAATTGCTTGCTTTCTCAAGGAAGGAGGTGGGAGGAAGGAAGGTAAAGAATCTGAAACTCAAATTTTTTTAAATGAATGTTAAAAATTGTCTTTATATGTAATTAGAAAAAATAAAATATACAATTAAAAAAAAAAGAAACGGAATAGTGGGATACAGAAGGCTTGTAGAAGATTCTCTGAAATATTTACTGACACTATCTGAAACCAGTGTCTGGTTAAGTTTGAACAGCTGCTGTTCCTTCTAGGCTATCCTAATAAAATATGATCAAAATGAACAACAACAACAAAAAAGAGATTTAGCAATTGAGACAATTGGTAACCTCAGAAAGTGTCATTTCATTTGAATCTACAGCTGGAATACAAGGGTAAGTTAAGAAGTCAGTGAAAGGTGAAGAATCATAGGCAGAAGTATAGGTAGCTGTTTTATGAGTCTACAGAAGGGAAAAGAAAAATAGGATAACTTAAGGGTTTGGCAAGATCGAGCAAAGGTTATTTAAAGATGGGGAAAATCTGGCTATGTTTGGAAAGGACCCAACAAATAAAGGGCTATTGATGATTAGAGAGACAGAGATTGACCAGATGGTAAACTCCTAGAGGTGAGAAGGATACAGCTGCAGGCACAAATGGAGGGGTTTCACCTTGGCACAGAAAAGACCCACCCTCTTCCCTAGAGACCATCGCAAATGAAGAGAGAATGAGGATAACATTGAGAATTAAGGTGTAGAACTGAGGTAATCAGGAACCTTACAGCAAATGTCTCTATTTTCTTTTCTTTTTATTTACTTATTTTTAGTTTTCAACGTTCACCTTTACAAGATTTTGAATTTTAAATTTTCTTACCTTCCTTCCCCTCCCCAAGACAGCACACAATCTGATACAGGTCATACATGTACAATCATATTAAACATATTTCCACATTAGTCACGTTATAAAGAAGAATTAGAAATGAAGGGGAAACCACAAGAAAGAAAAAAACAAAACCAAGAAAAGGAAAAATAGTATGCTTCAGTCTGCATTCAGATTCCATGGTTCTTTCTTTGATGTGGATAGAATTTTCCATCATGAGCCTTTTGGAATTACCTGAGATCATCGCATTGCTGAGAAGAGCTAAGTCTATCAAAGCTGATCATCACACAGTGTCACTATTACTGTGTACAATGTTTTCCTGGCTCTGCTCTCTTCACTTGATTCAGTTTATGCAAGTCTTTCTAGGTTTTTCTGAAGTCCATTTGCTCATCATTTCTTATGGAACAATAGTATGCCATTACATTCATATATCACAATTTGTTCAGTTATTCCTCAATTAATGGGCTTTCCCTCAATTTCTAATTCTTTGCCACCACAAAAAAGAGCTACTATAAATATTTTTGTACATGTGGATCCTTTTCCCATTTTTATGATCTCTTTAAGATACAGACCTAGAAGTGGTATTACTGGGTCAAAGGGTTTGGTTGCCCTTTGGGCATAGTTCCAAATTGCTCTCTAGAATGGTTGGATCAATTCACAACTCCACTAACAATGCATTAGTGTTCCAATTTTCCCCCATCTTCTCCAACATTTATCTTTTTCTTGTTTTGTCATGTTAGCCAATCTGATAGGTGTCAGGTGGTACTTCAGAGTTGTCTTAATTTGCATTTCTCTAATCAACAGTGCTTTAGGGTATTTTTTCATATGACTACACATAGCTTCAATTTCTTCATCTGAAAACTGACTGTTCATATCCTTTAACCAGATGTCTCTATTTTCTTAGTAAAGTCTAAGGAGAAGGTAAGGGATGGTGTGGATGGCTTAAAGAGAGAAGAAAAGATTTGGAACAGGCTGTGAAGAATGCAATGGAGAATCAATGAATCAAAGAAGGGTACATAACAGCTGAGAATTCACTTGAGATTAGGTAACAAATTTGTATTTGAGTCTTTCAGCATGGTTGTGTGAATTTTAGCAACATGGGAACAGAAGCAGAGAACACAGATGAGGGGGGAGCCCATGGTTGGAATTTCAAAAGGCACAAGCAGCAAATAGAACAAAAGATTCAAGTGTAGAAGACAGTGTCAAATTGAACTTATTACATACAGAGTCAAGATTACAAAGTAAGGAAAATGAGATCAGATCAGAGGTGATAGACTGGGAAAGAAGAGAGCAAGAATGGAGTTACTAGAAGTCACAATAAAGATGAGGAAATAAGTTTAGGAGAAAGTCAGTCAGGGGGACAAACAGAAGAATAAAAATGTGGGGTAGAGAGAGAAATTTCAAAATTCAAGATCATTGAGGTCAAACAATTATGAATGATGGTGAGATTAAGGCTATCACTATTCCTGGATATGGGTGAGGTGGAATGAAGGTATAGATCATGGGAATTGAGAAGGGTGATGAACTGAGAGGCCAGGTATTTAGAGGAACATCATCACATATAAAAAATTAAAACCAGAATTTACATAGCACCTTAAGAAGATTTGCAAAGAACTTAACAAATATTACCTAATTTTATCCTCACGACAACCCTGGGAGGTAGATACTGTCATTATCTCAATTTTATTGATGAGGAAACTGAGGTACAATAAGATGAGGTACCGAAAAAGATTAGGTAACTGGCCCAGTGTTATACATATATATGTGTATATATATATATATATATGTGTGTGTGTGTGTATGTATATATGTATATATATAGTAGGTGTGTGAGGCAGAGTTTAAACTTGGGACTTCCTGATTCTAGGTTCAAAAACTCTATTCAATATATGGAGTGGAGAGGAAGACTGTGAGCTGAATTCCTCGAGAAAGGAGTGAGACTGACTTGGGAAGAAGAAGATAACAATGATTATGTAAATGGATAGAATGAACCTCAAAGCCAAAGAGTTTGCTGTGTGGTTGGTTACATCACAGAGGAAGTATCTGGAAGAGGCAATGCAGAACAAAACATGCTCTCTTTTCCCTTTTCACTCCCAATCAATCCGAGAATTGATCCTTCCTTATCCCATCATACATAGGCTATCACCCTCCCCATTTACACAACCTATAGCAAGTTAAAATTTGCCTTTTACCCACATCTCCATATCCATAGAACTGGGCTAACTGCCACCTCCTCATGCCACCCCCACACCACCCCCTCAGTTATAACATGTTATTGCGCTGGTCATCAAAGCTTGAGTGTTAGCCCATAAGAAAATGTGTTGGGTAAATGAAACTATAGGTCAACAGTATATTCAACACTTACCAGATACATTCTTACATTCTTTTGCTGTGGTACTTGTAACATTGAAATATTAAATTTAGACAATGTGGAAATTTCACACACACACACACACACACACACACACACACACACACACACACACACGACTGACCAAAGCCATCTAGGCAGGTCTGATGGGAAGACCCAGTATCAATGGAGTGTCCATCCCCACTCCCTTCTCTCCCCCTTTTCCCTGGATAGTCACCCAATTGCTTAACTGCTCATACCATTTGGATGATACAGAAATCACCAATGCTATTCCTTCCAGTAATGGAAGGTATGACCAAGCCTTACCATTTCCCCTCACACTGCATCCTAAGGTCCTTCAGATCTTCAGATCTTTTCCCTGCCTCTAGGCCCTTCAGACCCTAGGCACTGTCTGGTAACTAAGTAGGTATGGATGTAATGGTCAGACAACTGGAAGCCCTGTCTGCTGGTCTGTTTCTCTGTCTGTATTTTTTTTATGCTTGTAACTTCTGTTTGTATTCTCTGAAGTTCAGGGCGCTGACTTTTTCCCCTGAATTAGGTAAATGATATATGTTTGATTAAAGTAAAATTGTTAACCCATTTTGAGTTGCTTTCATTTAGAAAAGCAGATTTAAAAACCTGTGCTAGCAGCCATCCTGCATATACTAGGGTGCTTGCTGCTACAATAGTATAAAAACAAAAGTGATTAATACATTTTTTTTTAAAGAGAGGGTTGGACTAGATGAATTCTAAGGTCCCTTACAATGCCAGATCCATGATCATATAACTGATCAATTGTCCTCTTAAGGATATTCTACCAGGGCAAGATAAGCTGTGTCTATGAATGGGTAAATGGCAATGTTTGAATAGACCCATTGTATGTTGCCAGAGCCTTTAGGATAAATATAAACAAATTCAGATTAACAACTCTGGGAAAGCCATTCATGGGATCACTGACCTGTGAGATGCCTCACCTTGAATGCCAACCAATATAAAGATGAGTGTCTCTCCAGAGAAAAGCACACTAGAGTCTAGTCTGGCTCTGTAAGATTTTTCAGACAAGAAAAGACATTATCAGCTTGACTGTGAGGACATCCTCCTCACAATGTAGCATGAGCAGTTTTCTTCCATATTTTTTGTGGTCAATATGTGAGTGTGTGCGTGTGTGCGTGTGTGTGTGTGTGTGTGTGTGTTTTACTGAGTCTTTTTGTTTTAATACTGGTAATTTCCCTGGGGCACCTAGGTGGTACAATAGAGAGAACCTGAAGTCAGGAAGATTCATCTTCCTGAGTTCAAATCCAGCTTCAGATACTTACTAGCAATGTGACCCTGGGCAAGTCACTTAGCCCTGTTTGCCTCAGTTTCCTCATCTGTACAATGAACTGGAGAAGGAAATGGCAAACCACTCTAGTATCTTTGCCAAGAAAACCCCAAATGGGGTTACAAAGGGTCCAACATGACTGAAAAATGACTGAACACATGCAATTTCCCTACATGGATGGGAAACTTGCTTTTACTGGGAGTCTCTCTACAATGTATCTTTGTGCTTTAGGGGTTTGAAGGTGAATCTGTTCATTACCTTTGATATCAGAAACCTAAATAAGATCTATTAAACTGAGACAGGCAGTAAGTACAAATAGACAAAGGAATGCTTTTTACCCTGTCTTATGAGCACAGACATTTGAAAAGGCCATAGAAATTATTTCTGTCATTAAGGCGATATAATCAGGCAAACCTTTCTTCTCTACCTGTTTCACACTTTCAATAATGTGAATTCAAGAATGTGAAATGTAAATATTCCTGAGACAATTTCAAGTAAACCTAAGTTAAGTTTTTATGAGAAAGTTGGGTGCTCCTTAGTTTAATTTTATTTTTTTACAATAAGCCTTCTTTAAGCATATACTGTGTGGAGAAGCAGTTTGGAATAGTGATAGAGAGCAGGCTTCAGAGTCAGGAAAACCTGAGTTCTAGTCCTCCCACTGACACATAAGGGCCACGTGGACCAGGCAGCTCTCAAGATTCCAAGTGATAGAGATCCTGAGCTACATTAATAGATAAATAGATAAATTACAGGTCAAGTCCATTTTAAGCCCTGTTCGTAAGCGCTGCAAAGCACTGTTCTGGATTGTGGGGCTACCATATATGACATTACCCTCAGGGAGGCTAGGATCTGGACTAGCCTCATGGTTAGGCCAAGAAGCCTCAGGGTGTTGTACTCAGCAGATAAGGAAGAGTCAGGAGGCCTGGAATCTAGTCCAGCCTTTACCTCTGTCTTAGCCCCTTCATGATTCAAATGAAGAGGTTATAATGAATGGTTTCTATGATCCTCTCAGTTCTTAAAAGTCTATGATTCCATGCCTTCTTGGATTATTTTTCTTTTAGGTCTTTTCCTGAAGTAATGGGAAGGAGATCAGGGGTTCTGACTCTAGAGCTCCTTATGATGAGGATGCCATAGGCTTACCTGGGGTTCTGCCTGGTCCTACATTTAAAATATTCATTTATCCCAGAAACCTTAGCTCATCTATGCAGATCAATGTTGGGTCCTCCTTCCCTGACTTAACACCTAGAATTTCATTGGGCAGGTAGGTGGCACAGTGCATAGAGTGAGTTCACATCTGGACTCAGACATTTACTAACTGTTATAAACATGCTTAGTCTAGGAATAAACAATACTTGCTGGAGGGCCAGGAAGGTTTTCGTTATCTTTATTTTACATTTATTCTCTCCCAAATAAATGGGTAGCCTCTGGAAGAGACTACAAAGCATCAGACAAGTATAAGCCTTTTTATGCTGCTTTCATACAAATTTCCTTCCTTGTTCCTCCCTTCAGGACTGAGATTGGTCCCAGCTCTTTTTTTTTTTTTTTGCTTTTTGGAGGATGGAAGGTAGGACAATTGGGGTTAAGTGACTTGACCAAGGTCAATGGCTAGTATCAAGTGTCTGAGGCCAGATTTGAACTCAGGTCCTCCAGACTCCAAGGCCTATGCTCTATTCACTGTGCCACTTAGCAGCCCCACTCCCAGCTTCTTCTAGGTTACAATTTTTCTCACCTGCCCATTACATATATGTCTCCCTAGTATGTTTCCCCTGCCCAATATGATTTTCAAGCAGACCATGATCAGATAATGAAGTTCTAATTCTATGTGGGGTATGTTAGCTAATATGTATAAGGTTAGTTAAGCATGTGTGTTAATGAAAAGTTGGTGACTATCCCTTGACCCCCAGCCAGTCTGAGCCACCTTTGCTCAGGGCCCTTCCAAGGGTAAACTTAACAGATTTCTTCCAGCTATGTGACTTGATAGGGTGCTCTGTCCTTCCTTATTTATACCTTCCTGCACGTTCTGTGAAGTATCTGTTTTTGGAATACTCATTGTTACTATAGAAGCTGTAGAAACCAAACTGTCCGCATTTCTCACATAACTGTGTGACCTGGGGCAAGTCACTTAGTCCTGTTTGCCTCAGTTTCCTCATCTGTAAAATGAGCTGGAGAAGGAAATGGCAAACCACTCTAGTATCTTTGTCAAGAAAACCCCAAATGGGGTTACAGAGTCAGACATGACTGAAATGACTGAACAGCAACAACAACAAAGAAATGCATTACAAGAAACACCGTCTGTCTCCTTGAGGGTACATTTCTTGATAGTTGTGAGCCCAGAACCAAACTACGTTCTCTTATAACTGGAAGTGTTCTAGGATCATCACCTTCCTGAGTAATTGTGTGATAATTTGCTCTGGAGATCTTGGCAACGTTTCTCTAACTGGGACACAACTAAATTCTCTTTCTGGACCTTTTAAAGACAAGGCAATTAGGATTATGGCCATGACTCATTACCTTTATCTTTCTTCCTTCCCAAAATGACTGTCAATAAAACTGGACAACCTCCTCTAAGCAGGGAAAGAACAGTCTTCTTTAGCTCTCCACCCCTTCACCATCAGGATTATTACTCATTGGGACATTGGCCTGGTAGGATTCTTCTAAACAAGTAACCCTGAAGAGGTTGTGCCTTGTTTGGCCAGGGAACTCTAATCTGTGGACTCTTAACTTTGTTTTTATGTGTCACGAACCCCTTTGGCAGTCTAGTGAAACCTCAGGATGTTTTTAAATGCTTAAAATAAAATACATAGGATTATAAAGGAAATTAAATATATTGAAATATAGCTATCAAATTTTTTTTTAATTAAATAACAGACTCCAGGTTAAGAACCCCTGCTCTAGATACTAGGTCCATAAGGTCAGAGAGTCTGGTCCAGACCATCACTTCTACCTTTGTTTACCTAATCTCTTAACTATCCACCCTCCTTATAAGTACTTTTCTTATTTAATATCATAAAAAACATCTATTCAAAACCAAAAGTAAGCATTATATGCAATAGAGATACACTAGAACCTTTTCCAATACATGCAAGAATAAGGAAGTTTGCCCAGTCTCCTATTGTAGTACTAGAAATTATAGTACTAGGAATGTTAGCAGTATCAAAAAGACAAGAGAAAGGAATTAAAGTAATAAAAATAAGTAAAGAGGAGATAAGACTATCTCTGCTTGCTGATGATATGATGGTTTATTTGGAAAATTTCAGCGAATCGGCAAAGATAATAATTGAGACAATGAATAACTTCGGTAAATTTGCAGGATACAAAAGAAATCCTCAAAAATCAACAGCATTTCTATATAATAATAAAAACTCAAAACATAATCATAGATGGAATACTATTGTATTATAAGAAATGACGAGCAGGATGCTCTCAGAAAACCTGTAAAAACTTATATGCACAGATGAAAAGTGAAATGAGCAGAATCTGGAAAACATTGTACACAGCAACAGCAATATTGTATTACAATCAACTGTGAATGACTTTGTTATTCTCAGCAATACAATGACCCAAGACAATTCAGAAGGACTTATGGTAAAAAAAAAAAAATGCTGTCCTTCTCCAGAAGAAGAACTGATAGAGTCTGAATGCAGATCAGAGCATACTCTTCTACTTTATTTTTCTTGTTTGTGTTTTTGGGGGTTTGGTCTGTTTCATTTGGCAACGTGACTAATATAAAAATATGCTTTGCATTATTTCACATATATAACCAAATCAAATTGCTTACCATCTCAGGAAGGGGAGAAGGGAGAGAAGGAGAGAATTTGGAACTTAAAATTTTAAAAAACAAATGTTAAAAAATGTTTTTACAAAGCAATGGGGAAAAAATAAAATATTAAATAATATTTTTAAAAAAGGATCATAGAAGGGAACTCTCATTCCAAATAACTACAAAAAGCATAAAAATATCAGGGGATCAAACTCTCAAAGCAAAAGATTTATATGGATTTAATTATAAAGCACTCCTTAAAGAATTAAAGAATGATGTAAATAAACAGCTGGAGGAATACTCAGTGCTCATGCCTAGGCGATGCCAATATGATAAAAATGACAACACTATCAAAATCAATTTATACTTTTAATACTATACCCATCAAATTGCCAAGAGGATATTTTACAGAGCTTGATAAAATTATCATTAAATTGGTATTCCAAATTCATTTGAAAAACAAAAGTTCTAGAAAATTAAGGGAAATGATGAAGGGGAATAGTACTTCCAGACTTCAGACTATATTATAAAGCAGTAGGCATCAAAACCATTTGGTATTAGTAAAAAAAAAATAGATCAATGGAACGGACTAGACAAGGGAGATTCATAAACAATAGAGCTCAAAAACCCATGGTTCAATAAAGTAAAACACAAAAGCTGCCTATGAAAAAACTCCCTACTTGGCAAAAACTGCTAGGAAAACTACAAAGGAAGCTGAGCCCAATACCTGCACCACTCTCTGCAATATAATACAAATAGATTATGACTTCACTATTAAAGATTATACTAAAAAAAATAGAAAAGAAACAGATCATGTACTTTTCACAGCTATGGGTGAGAAATGTATTCATAACCAAACAAGAGATGGAGGAAATTATAAAAGATAAAATAGATTACTTTGATTACTTGAAACTGAAAAGCTTCTATACAGACAACAGTAATTTGTACAGGGTAAGATAGGAAGTGATCAAATGTTAAAAAATGTTTGTGTCAAATTTCTCTGATAAGGGTTTGGTATTCAAGATTTAGAAACACTTTCTCTGTCTCTCTCTCTTTCTCTGCTTCTCCTTATATAGGTATATAAAATATGAATATATGCACATGTGTATATACACAGATATATGTATGTATGCCATTCCCCAATAGATAAATGGTCAAAGGATAAGAGCAAATAGTTCTCAAAAGAAGAACTGCCAAGTATTCATGACCACAGGAAAAAATACCCCAAATTACTAATAATAAGAGAAATGGAGATCAAAACATTGAGGGTTTTACCTCACATCCTGAAAATTGGAAATGACCAAAAAAAAATAGCAAGTCAGTGTTGATGAGGTCGTGGGAAGATAGGCACATTAATACGTTGTTGTTGGAGTTGTGAAATGGTACCACCATTTTGGAAAGCAATTTGAAATTACACAAATAAAGTAACTAAAATGTGCATACCCTTTGAACTAGAGATTGTTGCTGGGTTTATGCCCCCAAGGAAGCCATTGATAAGAAAAAAGTCCCCATATACTCCAAAATATTTATACCAGCCCTTTTTGTGATAGCTAAGAATTTGAAACAAAGTTGATGCCCAATGACTGGGGAATGGTTAAACAAATCATGATATGTGAATGTAATGAAATACTATTGTGCTGTAAGAAACGATGCATGCGATAAATCCAGAGAAGCATGGAAAGACCTACGTGAACTGGTGTAGAGTGAAGTAAGCAGAACCAAGAAAATAAAACACATGGTGACTACAACAACATAAGTGGAAAGATCAGTGACATACCAAAAAATGAAAAGTCAATGTAACAAAATTATAAAAATCAAGTGGGACTTGAATGAAGAGATATGAGAAGACACCTCCCCCCCAACCTACCTTGTCATAAAGATGGAAAGTCCACAGGTATTACACATTGCACATGTTTTTGGACTTTCTCAATGCATTGACCAATTTTGCTAATTTTTTTCCTCTCTAAAAAAAAATGCCAAACCACTATTTGCTATATGGGGTTACTCTCAAGGAAGGTGAAGGAGAGGGATACATGGGATACTGTGGTGATAAAAGAAGTTAAAAACATCAATAAAATTATTTTTAAAATACCTTTCTCAGATGCTTTGCAAAAAGCAGCCCATTACAGCAGAGTAAGTATTATATTTTTATCATGAGCAACTCAGTACTTAATGATAGTGACAGAGGGGAGAAAGTGGGAAGAGGAATGTAGTTTAAACTAAGCAGCTGTTACATTGGCTAATTTCCTAGAATTGTGAATTGACCATTTTCCTAGTTAAAGAGGTTTGAGGACATGTGTGCTTAAAATTCAGTTCCTCCTGAGAGGAGAAACCAAGGTTGACTGACCCACCTGGTCATTGGAGTAGAATTGATGGGTTCAAAGCCCAGAGACCTCAGCTTCCCCAGCAGCTGGGCGACCCTGATGTTCCCTTCTTTCCTGGCTTCTTACGTAGATGAAATAGCAGGCTAACAACTTGCAAGCTCCTAGAGCATGCCCAGTCTTTGAAAGCATTTTCTTCCCTATCTAAAAGCCAAAAGGGAACATACCCAGGACCATGTGAAGCAGGGGCTACTCTTGACCCACAGTGCCAGCTCCTTTACTTCTTCAAGATGGACAAGGCCATTGCTCAGACCCAGCTCCCATGGTCACTACCAAATGATAGAACAAAGAAAAGGAAGCCAAAATATGAGGCAGTCTATGGTGACACACAGTGATCTCTGATACCTATTGGGAGCTGCAGGAATGATAACTAGACTGTGGTTTTGATGAAATGACATAGTGGTCTCAATTTGGCTCCTGTAAGTAGCCAGGACCAGAATGTCCTCTCCTGGGTAGTAAAGCCTGTGGCCAAATAGTAATAGAGATATAGAGATATAGATAGATAGATATTTTAACTATGGACCTGTGATTTCATCGATGTAAGAAACTCCTAGTACAAGACTTCCCTCCACTGATGTAGCTAGGGATGCAGTGCATAGAGTGCTAGACTTCAGTCAAAAACACCCGAGTTCAAATTCAGGTACAGACACTTACTGGCTGTATGACCCTTGGCAAGTTACTTAATTGCCGTCTGCTTCAGTTTCATCTCTAAAGTGGGGATAATAGTACCTAACCTTTCAGGGTTGCTGTAAGGATAGAATTTGTAAAGCACTTGGAAAAGTTAAAAGAGTTATATAAGTGTTAGTTATTAACTAATATTTATTTAACACTCTCATAGGATCAAAGATGTAGAGCTGAAAGGGGCATCAAAAGCTATGTGGTCCAACCCTCTTGTCTGATAGAGTCACAAAAAGTTAAGTGACTTATTCAGAGTAACTGAGGTAATGGTAGTGGCAACTCTGAGATTTGTATCAGGTTCAAATCCAGTTTTTGTTGCATAGTACTGTACTTGAACATTTGCAAATCATTTTACATTCAGGATCTCATTTAGTACTTACAACAACCCTGTAAGGCAAGGGTTCTTCACCTTTTGTGTGTTATGGGCCCCTCTGGCAATCTGGGGAAACCCATGGCCTCCCTTCTCAGAATAATGATTTTAAATAATTGAAGAAGATATTGAATTTCAGTTAGATGTTAGTGAAAATGAGGAAATAATCTTTTTTTTTCCCCATCCAAGTTCATGGACCTTCTGAAATCTATCCATAGATTAGGTTTGGTGACCCCATGTGAAGAAGTCCTGCTGTGAAGTAAGTGGTATAGTATAGTGCCAATGCAATATTTATAGTGCCCATGATCACTATAAAAACTGTGACTAAAAGTATCACATGACATTCCATCACAAAATATACCAGATTCTCCAGGCAGGATAGAACTGATGGATTTATTTAGACACCAGAAAACCGAATCCTAAAACCAGTAAGCCAATTCCATCATAGTACCAAAGATATTAAGAAGCTATAATAACATTGAGAGCCACAGCAACCTTCAGCCTTCCCACAAACCAATACAAGATCAGTATCTACTCATAAACTTATCTGACTCTTTGACTGAGTGTTCCCTCTCCCCCATCCGTCTGGCTAGCTCTGAACCAGCTTCCTGTGGGCTCTGCTTTCCTTCAGCAAATTCCCTCCATCACAGGCTCCATGTGATTACATTCAGCCTATTAGGGAACAGAGTTTACTTTCAAAGCAGGGAAGGTCTTCAAACTCCCCCCTAGGTCTATTAAGGGGCAGGGACGATCTTCAGATTCCCATTTTCATTTCATATAGATATTACCATCTGCATTTTAAAGAGAGGGAACAGATTGAGAGAGGAGCCAGCTTGGTCCTTGGAATAGAGGTAATAAGCTTAAAACCTAGAGACCTCAGTTATCTTTTCTTAGGTGTACTGAAGTCCTCTTATTTCCTGTCTTCTTCCTAGTAGTAGAGATAGCTAGGTGGTACAATAAATAAGATCCCATGACTAGGATTCAGGAAAACCTGAGTTCAAATCCTACTTCAGACCAAACTACCTTCTCTGATGTATGACCCTAGGCAAATCATTTAAGCTCTATCTGCCTGAGTTTCCTCACCTATAAAATGGTGATAAAAATAGAATCTAGATTCTAAGGTTGTGAGGATAAAATGAGATCTTTGCAAAGAGCTTTATAAACCTTAGATGGTCAAAATATGAACAGTTTTTAGTAGAAGAAATCAAAGCTATTTATAGTCATTTGAAAAAAATGCTCTAAATTGCTATTGATAAATAAAAATTAAAACAACTCTGAGGTACCACCTCACATCTATCAGATTGGCTAGTATAACAGAAAAGGAAAATGATAAATGTCGGAGAAGATATGGGAAAAATTGGAACACTAATGCATTGTTGGTGGAGTTGTGAATTGATATAACCATTCTGGAGAGCAATTTGGAACTATGCCCAAAGGACTATAAACCTCTTCATACCCTTTGATCCAATAATATCACTAGTAGGTCTGTATCCCAAAGAGGTCATGAAAAAAGACCCACATGTACCAAAATATTTATAGCAGCTCTTTTTGTGG
The DNA here is from genome assembly GCA_028627135.1 of Pseudochirops cupreus. Taxonomy (NCBI): domain Eukaryota; kingdom Metazoa; phylum Chordata; class Mammalia; order Diprotodontia; family Pseudocheiridae; genus Pseudochirops; species Pseudochirops cupreus. The sequence goes on from CM053581.1 coordinate 219,194,538, forward strand.
TGGCAAAGAATTGGAAACTGAGGACATGCTCATCAATTGGGGAATGGCTAAAAAATTCTGGTTTATGAATATAATGGATTAATATTGTTCTGTAAGAAATGATGCAGGCAGATTTCAGAAAAACCTGGGAAGATTTACATGAACTGATGCTGGATGAAGTATGCAGAATCAGAAGAACATTGTACACAAAAACAGCAACATTGTGTGATGATCAGCTTTGATAGACTTAGCTCTTCTCAGCAATGCAATGATCTCAGGTAATTCCAAAAGACTCAGGATGGAAAATGCTATCCACATCCAAAAAAAGAACTATGGAGTCTGAATGCAGATTGAAGGTTATTATTTTCTCTCTTTTTTTCCATTCTCATGGTTTTTCCCTTTTGTTCTGATTCTTCCTTCACAACATGACTAATATGGAAATATGTTTAATATGATTATACATTTATAGCCTATATCAGATTGCATGCTCTTTTGGGGGGGGGAGGGAGAGAAGAAAGGGGGAAATTTTTGGAACCCAAAATCTTATAAAAGTGAATGTTGAAGACTATAAATAAATAAATAAATAATTTTTTTTGAAAAGTTGGAGTTTGAGCTGAGTCTTGAGAAAAATACAAGAAATCCAGAAGCAAGAGGAAGAGAATGGGCAAAGACATCTGAATGATGTAAGATGAACAAGATTGAAAAAATGGAGCCTCAATGGCAAATGGCCTTAAAGTTTTTTTCAACAAAAAATGAGGCAAGGTCCTCAGCTGAGAGGGTGAGGGGAAAGTGCTATAGGAGGCTTAAGGAGGATGAAAAGATTGGGAAGAATTGCTGTAGTGAGGAGGAAAGTGAATTAATTAGTGAGGCATACAAAGATTACCTTGCTGCATTGAGGGCTCAATTGAAATTATAGACCATAAATTTGTCATGGCCCCAGTCAGAATGGTTTTGTGACTTTCTCCAGCTCTGTTCAGCAACATGTAAAGTGAAGGAGTGAAGGTGAAGGATGATGGGAGAAATCCAAGTTTGGATCTGTCAAAACATGTTTGCTGTATTCTGTGAGACCTCTGGAGGCTCACCTCAGAGAAGGATGGAGTAATTGGAAGTGTGGCACAGGGTGTTTCAGTTAAGAGGCAAGAGGTGGCATTGGAAGGTGGGTCTGGTCCAGGGATGATCTCTTGAAAACTGTAGAAGGCCCTGGACCACCACAGAGTCCTGGAGTAGGAAATAAATATCCACAGAATTAAGAAGCCATGAAGGGAGTTGCTTGGATCCATAGCTAATGGATCCACAGCTAGTTCTGGAGTAAAGAAACAAGAAGGTAGGTTGGTGTAGTGGGAATGGGAATTTGAAGATATTCCACCCCCCTTAATAAGCCTAAGGGAATTTGAAGACCTTCCCTGCTTTGAAAATATACTCTGTCCCCTAATAGGCTGAATTTAGTCACATGGAGCCTGTGCTGGGAGGAGTTTGCTGAAGTGTGGAGCAGAGCCCACAGGAAGCTGGAAGTTAGAACAACTAGACAGTGGGAAGAGAGAGGATGGCAGGCAAGCAGACAGTTAGGCTTGTGAGTAAATGTTGGTTTATGGGAAGGCTAAAGGATGCTGTGGCTCTCTGTGCTGTTGTGGCTTATTAACTTCTTTGCTCCTATGATAGATTTGGCTTACTGGTGTCTGAACAAATGTTTTGCTTCTGTCTTCTATATGGAGAGTCTCTTATATTTTGCAGTTGAGTACCCTGCAGGTATATTTATAGTAATTGTGGGTGCTGTGAATATTGCTTTGGTGCTGCAGTTGGCTAAGAAGAATCCAAGCTGTGATTTGAACCTCAGTCTTCCTAATGCTAAGTCTAGAAGCTTAGCCTCTAGTCCATTCTGCTTCTCATAAATATGGTCAATGGTCAATGGAATCAAGAGCTCAGACTGCCAGCTACCCCACTATCTAACTTCAGCCCGAGCGTAATGGATTCTTTTCCATAGCAATGGATCTCTTAAAATCTCTTGATTCAGAGGGAGTATGCACGCCAGTGAAAATACAAAGCCTTAAAGAACTGAAGTCCGAAAGAAGTCAGTCGGCAATTGAAGGTGGTGCCTAGAACTAGGAAATCCTCTTTCCTAGTAATAAGGGTGGAATGGTAGAGAGGAGGGTTTGGGGAATTTCATCTTTCAGCTTTGGAAATATATACTTTTTGTCTTTCCCTTCTTTTGTGAGGAAAGAATCTACTGATTTCCTACTTTTCTATCCCAAGACATTCAGTGGGTACAGTGTATGTACTATAGTCACCTTTGACTTTCCCAAGAACAGAGCTGCTGGGTAAGGGTTCTCTTACAGGAATCCATATTTCAAAGTGGATGAACCTAAAAACTTCTGTCAAATTAGGACAGGAGTAAACTGCATGCCTCCCTTTTCATGTACTCAATCATATACATACTCAGGTCAGAGAGAGGATGCCAACCGATCTCCAGGCCTTTCTGAGCCTTGGGCCTCCATCTTGAACCAAAAAGTCCAGGTAACTGTACTGTGGGGTAGGCACTGCCAGGCCAGCTGGGTTTATACAAGGCCTTCAATCACCCAGAGATGACAGCGCAGAAAGAATGGCAGGTAAAACATGTAATTAGAAATGCAAATCGATCTCCACTCTGCCCTTGCTGCCTGCCTGCTTGTCTCTGGGGAGCTGTGGCTGTCTGCTCTGGCAGGCAGAACTATGAAACACTTAGACAAACTGGGATGGAGGTGGGGAAGTGTTCCCCTGAGCCAGAGGAACCGCCTCTAGAAGCCCCACAGCCTTATGATGGGAAAGCAAAGACAAGGAGCTCCTCCAACTCAGCATTCCCCTAGTTCAGATCCTACTGTGCTGTGGGACACCTCCATGCTGCCTCATTGCTATGAGCTCTGAAGGAAAGTTAACTTAAAAAATAACAGCTGCTAATTTGCATGTTGGATTTCACATCTGCATGCATAGAAATCCTCCAGGCCAGGCTCCTTAGGACTCTCCTCCCTTTCCCTGCCTCTGCATTCTGATTCTTCAGTTTCCTCAATTCCCCCCCAAATTCCTCATTTGGGTGCTGCTTTCCAAAGCTCCCAAGTCAAATAATCTGGGAAACATTAGACCAGACTCCCTAGTTGTATGGCAGTGCCATCGTAAACCTGAAGAAAAGTAAAAAGAAGAAAACTTAGCAGAACAGAAAGGGTTTGGGAGAGGAAGAGACAGGGAGACTGAAACTGAGACAGAGTGAGAGGATTCTGGGAAAAGGCCTTAGCTCTAAATAGACTAGAGGAGAAGAGAACAGGTCTTTCTGTACACAGTTTGGTTATAGAAAGGGCAGAGATCCAGGCCTCTGGGATATTTTTTAATGAAAGACTCCACGGCTGTCTATCCTGAGAATACTCTGGAGAAGGGAAATAGCTCAGTCCCTCATTCCCCCTGGGTCTCTTTAGACCCATTGGTTAAGAGCAGAATTTAGTTTTATAGCCAAAGGAACGCCCATTGCCCCTGACAATGCCAGCAGAACTAATTGTGTATTGATTTTTTTCTGGATGCACCAGGGGCACTCCTGAAGTGAAGTGTTTTTCCTCGCTGGCAGCTCCAACTCCATCATTTCCACATGGATTTTTTTAAGGCCCCAATACTGTCCTTTCAGGAAGCTATGACCCTCTTCCTCTCCTTCCCCAGAGCAGGCAATATGATTACATGTGCCTAAAAACACAAACCTTGTTAAATATCTCAGTCTCAGATAGAGAAGGTGGCTTTCATAGCTATTCTGTGTTCTGACAAAGAATCCAACTCTCTGGTGGCAGCATCAGGCTGTATTAGGTTACAGCATCATTACCATAAAGCTGGGGAGGCAGGAACTGACATTTCCTATCAGCTACAATTCTCAGCGTGCCTGTATAACTCGTGAAATATCGCAGTTCCTTTGAGTGGTGTTTGCCTGGAAAAGAACACAGCTCCTGGGTTTATAAAAGTCAGATTTCATCTCCCAAGAGCATCTCTCAGCAACTGAGTTAATATGGGACTGGGAAAATGTGTTGGTTGGTTGCTGGGGTAAGCCTCTGCAGCCTCTGAGACTGTCCTTTTTAGCTTGCAGGGCAAGGAAGCTTCAGAATAATTTGCGAACCTGTAAGGGCCCTTCTAAGGTGACCTGGTTCATCCCCCTGCCTCTATGATGTACTGCCCTTACAGCAACCAGGACAAATAGGTGTCCATCTTGTCCTTGCACATCTCCAGGGAAGGTGGGTTCTCCCTTTGCCTTGGGAAAATTTCCAGGATTTAACTTCAATACTAAGAAAGTGCTAAGAAAATCTCAATGCTTTCTGCCTTAATTTAATCCCACCTTCATTGTCCTCTGAGGAGGACCTATCCTCAACATTACTCTGAGGTTAATTTGTCCCAATCTGGAAGCTAGAAAGTCTTAGAGTCAGGTAGAGTACTTCAAAACTGAAGATTCATCTAATAGTGCTATCTCCCAGCCAAAATTATTTTACACTTAGCTGTGTAAATATCATAGAGTCAGGTAGAGTACTTCAAAACTGAAGATTCATCTAATAGTGCTATCTCCCAGCCAAAATTATTTTACACTTAGCTGTGTAAATATCATATCCATGACACTTGGCTCTCACACATCCCCTTTCATAACTGCCTTTGTCTTGCACACAGTAGGCACTTAATAAAAACAGGTGGATATGCAACCAAGATTAAAAGGAAAGCAGAAAGTTGGGGAAAATTTTACACTTAAAAGTGTTTCTGATAAAGACCTCATTTCTCAAAAATATAAAGAACCGAGTAAAATTTTTAAGAATACAACTCATTCCCCAAATGATAAATGGTCAAGAGTTTTGAGCAGGTAGTTTTCAGATGACAAAATCAAAGCTATCTATAGTCATCTGAAAAAATGTTCTAAATCACTATTGATTAAAGAAATAAAAATTAAAACAACTCTTGAGGTACCACCTCACCCCTATAAGAATGGCTAATATGATAGAAAAGGAAAATAATAACTGTTGGAGAGGATGTGGGAAAATTTGGACACTAATACACTGCTGGTGGAATTGTGAACTGATCCAACCATTCTAGAGGGTAATTTGGAACTATGCCCAAAGGGCTGCAAAACTGTTCATACCCTTTGGCCCAGCAATACCACTACTAGGTCTATATCCTAAAGAGATTTTTAAAAAAATAAGGAGAAATGACCTATTTGTACTAGGATATTACAGCAGCTCTTTTTGTGGTAGCAAAGAATTGGAGATTGAGGGAATGCCCATCAGTTGGGTAATGGCTGAACCAGTTCGGCTATATGATTGTAATGGAATACTATTGTGCTACAGGAAATGATGATCAGGATGATTTCAGAAAAACCTGTAAAGACTTGCAGGATACAAAGTGAAGAGAACAGAACCAGGAGTACAGTGTACACAGTAACAGCGATCTAGTATGATGATCAGTTGTGAATGACTTAGCTCTTCTCAGTAATACCATGATCTGAGGCAATTCCAAAGGACTCAGGATGAAAAATGCTATCTACCTCCAGAGAGAGAACTGATGGAGTCTGAATGCATATCAAAGCTTTTTTTTTTCACTTTATTTTTTCATGTTTTTTGAGGGGGGTAGCGGGAGGCGGCTGTATTTTCTTGTTTTCTTTCATAACATAACTAATAGGGAAATACATTTTGCATGATTGTGACAGGGTATGGACTCTGGAAATCCTCTGCCCTACGCCAATTTCCCCTGAACTCTTCCACATGGCCCTGGTGTTCACCTGAGGTTCATTTCAGTATAATCCATTTAGCTGCCCTTTCATTGTGGCCCTTATGGTCTGCACCTGGCCCCACACTAGACCACCACTCCTTGATTCCATCTAGACCTGAAGAGGTATAGGTTCAGGGGATTTCTAATGAGAAATCCTTTCTAGGTTCGTCGTCTGAAAAGAATTACTGGACTCAGCTGTCTTTTGGCAGAGTTATAAAAGTTTATTGTTACACAAGGGCAAAAGGGTGGGGTAAGGAGACCTGCTGGAAAAAGTTCACAAGGTGCAAGGCAGGGTGGTCAGAGAAAGCCTGCAAAGTGTGACGCTCTTCAGCAGGCAGGTAGCCTGCAAAGTTCTAGGGGCCAGAGATGCAGTTTTTAAAGATACAAAACTGTCAGTCATAAGTTCATTAGGCTAACTAGGAGTACAAAGGTGGAGTTAGGGAGGAGCCTGGGAGGAGCCAAGGAGTGACTAATACTTAAAGGAACACGCACCCTTCACATCAACTGCGCATGTGCTTTGCCCATAACTCACTGGGAGAAACTCCAGGGGTCTAGGAGAGAAAGGTGTGGTTTTTGCCTTGAAATATCATAAAGTCAACCAGCAGTCAGATTTGAGATCAAATTCCTTTGAGAAGTACCTCATTCAGTTTGCAAATGGATGAGTCTTGTTTCGACTGGCTACTAGAACAAAAGGAGGTAGTGCCTTTAAAAGATTCTTGTTATCATAGCTACAGAGTTAATGGTTTCAGAGGAAATACCTCTAGGCTGGGGGCAAGGAAGAGACAGAGTTAATGCTTTACAGCTGTGGGGGGGAGGGAAGGGACAGAGTTAAACTGATTTCACAAACTGATGGTACATACACAAGACTGAAGTTACAACAATGCCACAAAATTATAAAATCGTCCCAAAATATATTCAGAGGCACCTCGTCATTCCCACTCCTCGACCACTGAATATAAGAGTCCACCTTGCCCCCCTTAGATCTCTCAGATTCCTTGAGAATCTGGCCAAGAGCTAGGATTCCTAAAATCTCACCCACCACAAACAGTGTTCTAATAAACCTTGTCTCTGATTGAAAGAAGGCTTGGGTCAAATTCATTCAAGGCAGGACCAGTGTTATTTGCCCTTGAATTTTGGGGTTCCCAGCATCCCTAGGCCTCAACAATTACATATGTATGACCTTTATTAAATTGTTTACTATTTCAGGGAAGGTGAAGGGCAGGGAGGGAAAAAGAGAATTTAGAACTCAAAATTTTAAAAAAATTAATGTAAAAATTGTTTTTAACATGTAATTGGGGAAAAAGAAAATACTATTCAAAAATTGAAAGTATATAAAAATAGAAACAAGTAGAACCGAATTCCTTGACCCAGATGTCACCTAGTGAATATCAGTAAATGATCAGACTGCGGCCTCCTAGGCTCAACCCGATGGTTTATTTGCTTTATTTAATTAGTATCTAGGACCACATCAGGATACTCAAGAAAAAAAAATGGCCTTGAGAGCAAAAGGGTAAACAAGAACACAGCTGAGTAGTAATTAACTATTATTTGGTTAGGGCCTGTTATCCGTTTTCCATTGTGGCACCAAAGTATTATATGTAATTCCTGCTCTCAGGAAGTTTATATTCTATTTGGGAAGACCAAACATAGACAAGAAATAATTGCTGCATAAGGGAACATGATAATGTAATAGGATGAACTAATAGCTGAACTGTTCAGCAGGGACAATTAAAACATGAAACAGCTCATAATAAAGTATTAATTGCGCACTACAGACAATAGGAACAGAAGAAATCAGAAGAAGGGCAAATCAGCATGGGTGAGCACCGTCAGAGAAGGCTTCCTAGAGAAAGTGAAACTGGGCCTTGAAAGATGGATAAGAATATTAAACCCAGGTTGTTTTACTTAATTAGCATAATGTATTCCCAGTGCCTCACAGAGAAATGAGAGTCAGAAAGTCAACAAGCATTCATTTAGCGCTCACTCCGTGACAGGTGCTGTGCTAAAATCTAGAAATAACAATAATACAGTATTTATATAGCTGGCACTTTATATATGTAAGCCTTTGAGGTGTTTGTTTATTATTATTCCCATTTTCCCAGATGAAGATACTGAGACTGAAAAAAAAGATTCACTTATTTGTCTAGCGTCACATAGCTAATTAGCATCTGGAGAAGGATTTTCCTTTAGGTTTTCTTCTCTTCAAGTCCCACATTGTATCTACTATTCCACCTAACTGGCTCAAACGAGAAAATGCAAAAGCAATCCCTCTCTCCCCGTTTAAAGTGAGCAGACCAACTTAATGCTCCCTAAAAGAGTATAGCAGATAGCTAAGACAAAAGAAAGGAAGTGATACTTCTGAATATTAGCAAGTAGGCCCTAGGTGAGTACATATTAATTAATGGTTTGGAAAATTAGTTTGCAAATTCTTCCTCCTGCCAGAGGCCTTTTACAAGCCTTCTTCTCCAACCTATGCCCCACACTGCAAGCTGCTAATGATTTTGTTGAGGTTTAGGGGTGGTAAGACCCCAAAATAGTGACACACAGGTAGTACCAGAATGAATTCAACCAAAGCCTTCTTTCAATCAAAGAAAAATAAAGTTTATTAAAAAGTCACCATATTGGCCAGACTCTTAAGGATTCTCAGCATTTGTGACTCTTGGCAAACAGGCCAGATTGACTCTGAGCATTTTCATGGAAGCAAGATGGATCTGATATACAGAAAGACTGTGGGAGGGATCTGGGAGTGGCCAAGTAGTCTGCACTGATTGGAGGAGGGGTCTAGGGAGGATCTTGACAGGAGAGGCCAGTAGGCTGGAGTGACCAGAGGTCCAAGGCCAGGAACCAAAATAAGATTAAGGGTGAGAAGTAGCCAAAGATATAACAAGGGAGATAGCAGACAACGGAGAGCTAGGTTAGGTTAAGGGTAGCAGAGAACTGGGCACCCAAGAAGAGTTCACTTTCATTTTGCTTATTATTTTTCATCTACTCGGTGTATATCTTGTTTTTACCTAGTTATATACATGTTGTCTCCCCCATTAGAATGTAAGCTCCTTGAGGGCAGGGATTGTTTTCTTGTCTTTCTTTATTATCATACCTGTACAACACATAAGAACTTAATAAATAGTTGTTGATTGACTTCTACAAGTACCGTGGTTTGGAATGAGAGAGCACTATTATAGTAAAAGGGTGTTCTGGGTGTTCTAATGTCTAATGTTCTAATGTCCAACATTAGACAGTAAGAATCATAGTAGGTGAATTTGAATGTACAACTTGTGGAATGTGGATAGGAGAGGTGTTCAGAGAAAGAGGGTGTTGTGATGATTGTCCACTTGGCATTGATTTGAATGAGTCAAATCACTTTCAGGGTGTACCCAGACAGGTGAAAATGAGAGAGCTTGGGTGCAAGGAAGGGTGATCCTTAAGCCTGACCACGGAGCTCTTTTCTCTGCGTAGGCATCATGGTATGGGCATTAGTCTGGGACATGTGACCTAGCTGCTGGCAAGTTCGACCTAACATATACCCAGTCTGGAGGGAGCAGTGATAAAAAACCCTAAGATCGGATTCCACCCAGTTGGGGCATTTGCATCATAGGTATCTGAACTCTTCCTGTTTTGTTTCATAAGCAAAGTTCTCTGGGGGAGATACTAAATGATCTAAGGCACTGGTTTTCAAGTTATTTGGTCTCAGAACTCCTTCACGCTCTTAAAAATCATGGAGGACCCCAAAGAACTTTTGTTTATCTGGGTTACATGTAGCTATGTACTGTACAAGAAATCAAAAGTGATAAAATTTTAAAATATTTGTTAATTCATTGAAAAAAGAATAAACCCATTATATAACAATGAAATAACATACTTTCCAAGAAAAAATAACTATTTGTTTCAAAATTTTTTTTTAAAGTACCATTATTTTACATATTTTTGCAAACCTCTTTAATGTTTTACTTTAATAGAAGACAGTTGGATTCTCATATCTAATTCTGCATTCAATCTGTTGGGATATACTGTTTTGCTTGAAGCATATGAAGAAAGTCTGGTCTTATACAGATATGTAATTGGATAAGAGAGGAATATTTTAATAGGCAAATAATGCCTTGCATTATTACAAAAATTATTTTGTTTTGTTCTTTTTTTTTTTACTTTAAGGACTCCCTGAAAGAGTCTCAGGTACCCCCAGGGATTTCTGAACCATATTTTGAGAACCACTGATTTAAGGCACTGAATGTTATGATGATAAGGGACTTCTAGATGAGAGAATTATTATTCTGTGTATATATGCATAATTAGGCAACTAGGTAATGAAGTGAATAGAATGCTGAGCCTGGAGCTGGGAAGACTCATCTTCTTGAGTTCAAATCCAGTCTGAGATACTTACCAGCTATGTGATCCTGGGCAAGTCATTTAACCCCATTTGCCTCTGTTTCTTCATCTATACCATGAGCTAGAGAAGGAAATGGCAAACCACTCCAGGATCTTTGCCAAGAAAACCCCAAATCATGTCACCAAAAGTCAGACATGACTAAAAATGATTAAACAACAACAAATTTATATAATGGTGGCATAATCATATAACCAAGCTCAACAAACTCCACTCGAACAATAAATAAACAGTAGAATTTAGGAAAAAATGGATAAACAGTTGTCCCAATATAAATGCTTTACTGTTGATTCATCTATTGACATGTTTATCCACCTCCCTAAAGGCTGCAAACTTCTAAGAGCAGAAATAATCTTTAATGGTTTGGGGAAAATTCCATCCAGCACGATGTCCTGGTCAGTACACTGTTTCATATATGCTTTTCTGATGGTGATGCTGATAATGACAAGAGAAGGATAACTGGGTTAACTGAATGGAAGATTGTCTTAGAATTTTGTGAGATGCCTAAAAAGGCCATTAGTTGAAGATATTTGGAAAATAGTTCTTAACAGAAAAAAATAAAACCTATCAATCATCTAATAAAGTGTTCAAAATCATTAATAATCAAATGCATTAAAACAAATCTCAACTCTTTCTTTACATTCATCAAATTGGCAAAGGTGGTAAAAGCTAGATTTGGTAAGATTGTGGTCACACAAAACCAACTAATTTCCTGCTGGTGGAACTGTGAATGGGTCCAACTATTTTGTAGTATTATTTGGCGTTATGAAAGAAAAATTATAAACTTGCTCATGTTTGTCTTTGACCCAGTGATGTCATTATTAGGCTTATATCCAAAGGGAGGTTGTTGATTTGATGATGAGAAAGAAAAAGAGTTATCTGAACAAAAATATTCATAGGTGTGCTATGCATAACAGCAAATTATGGGAAATAAATTGTGTGCCCAATTGGGGAGTGAGTTAAACAAATTGTGGCACAGAAGTGCAATGGAATAGTATGTAGCCATAGTATATAGCCATATATAACAAATATAACATATATAACATATAAAATATATAGAACAAATATAACATATATAACAAATTGTGGCACAGAAATGCAATGGAATAGTATATAGCCATAATGCCAAATAATATTAAAAATGGTTGGACTAATTCACAGTTACTAAGCTACAACTAATACAGGTTAGTGGGCCTGTATTACTACTCCTCATTGGCCAAAGCTTCCCATGTCTCCATACTGGGGCTTTTTCAAGGCTTTTCTATACTCTTTTGCGTTTGGACACAGGAATCCTGTCTCTGATCGCACTGGGATTTGCTATGCAGGAGGAGCTCCCTTTCCTTTTGTCCATGGGTGTCTGGAGAGGAAGAACTCACTTGCTATAGTTCTATATTGAATTTCTTCATGATTATTTGGTCTGGTGTGAACTTTAGGGATTTCTCTAAAGTAGGTGTGTGGGAGCTGGGCAGTCAGCAGGAAACGTCAGCAGAAAATCCAGGCTATGCTATGTTGAAAGGATATTAATGCTTGTGCAGTGTTTTAAGATAAGTGCTTTCCCAGTAGTTAATGACTAAGTAATCTACTGTTTGATAAACCTAAAGCCTCCAGCTTCTGGGATAAGAACTCACTATTTGACAGAAACTGCTCAGAAAACTGGAAAATAGTACAGCAGAAACTAGACATAGACCACTGTCTTACACCATACACCAAGATAAGATTAAAATGGGTATATGATTTAAACATAAAAGGTGATACTATAAGAAAATTAGGAGAACAAGGAATAGTTTGCCTGTCAGAGCTATGGAAAAGGGAAGAGTTTGTGACCAAACAAGAGAGAAAGAACATTACAAAAGCAAAATGGATAATTTTGATTACATTAAATTAAAAAGTTTTCAGACAAAGCCAATGCAACCAAGATTAAAAGGAAAGCAGAAAGCTGGGAAATAATTTTTACTGACAGTGTTTCTGATGAAGACCTCATTCCTAAAATATATAGAAAACTGATTTTAAGGTTAATGGAATATGAAGATCTTTCCTTTCCATTAATAGGCCTATGTGACCATATGTTTCCCCTTTTTCCCTTGGAACAGGGGCCGTGTTCTCAGTTCTAAAGGTATTTCAATCATGGATGTCTTGCTGCTTTAAGCTCTGGCCCAGTTCACAGCTGTCACACATCCTGAGTCACATAGAGCCCATATTCAGGGAGATTTATATTGCCTTGGGGGAGGAGCTTGCTTAGGAGGAAGCTTGCTTACAAGGAGGCTTGCTTGCAGGAAGGCTTTCACACCTTTTGGTACTGAGCCAATTAGGCACTGAGTCATGGGTTGTGATGTCTTCTGACTCTGAGCTTATTATTCAAAACTATATATATTCTGGGAGGTTGATATTTTGTTCTGGGGTTCACTCATGAGCCCCAAAGAATATTTGTCTGAGGTCTTTGTGATTTGACCAGACAAGACTCTGAGTAGCTGTTCTTAAGGCTTTCCCACCTGCCCCTGCTTTGTGAACCCAGATGTTGGTGCTCCCTGGTCTGGTGATTTGTATCTATTACTTTGTTTAGATAGTTGGAGCCCTGTCTATTGGATTCTTTCTTAGATACTCACTTTTTTCTAATTATCTGTCCATATTGTTTAATTAAAGTAAGATTTTTGACCCCTTTGAAGCTGTCTTTCCTTCAAAAAAAGCAAATCAAAGAACCTGTGCTAGCAGCCCTTCTGTGTGCTGGTGTTATTGGTCTTACACCTCCACAGCAGCTGCAAGTATGATTAATGATACACTGAGTCAAATTTATAAGAGTACAAGTCATTCCCCAGTTGACAAATAGTCAAAGCATATGAACAGGCAGTTTTCAGATGAAGAAATTAAAGCTATCTATAGTCATATTAAAAATGCTCTAAATCATCATTGATTAGAGAAATGAAAATTAAAACAACTCCGTGGTACCACCTCACACCTATCAGATTGACTAGTAAAAGGAAAATGATGAATTTTGAAGAAGATGTGGGAAAATTGGAAGACTAATGCATTGTTGGTAGAGTTGTGAATTGATCCAACCATTTGGACTAGAACAATTTGGAACTATGCCCAAAGGGCTATAAAATTGTGCATACCCTTTGATCCAACAATATCACTACTAGGTCTGTTTCCCAAAGAGATCATAAAGAGAATCTACATGTACAAAAGTATTTCTAGCAGCTCTTTTTTGTGGTGGCCAGCAATTAGAAGTTGAGGGGATGCCTATCAATTGGGGAATGACTGAAAAAGTTGTGGTATATGAATGTAATGGAATATTAGTGTTCCATAAGAAATGATAAGCAGATGGACTTCAGAAAAACCTGGAAAGACTTACATGAACTGATGCTGAATGAAGTAAGCAGAACCAGAAGAACATTGTACGCAGTAACAGCAACATTGTGTGATGATCAACTTTGATAGACTTAGCTCTTCTCAGCAATACAATGATCTAAGGCAATTTCAAAAGACTCATGATGGAAAATGCTATCCACAACCAAAGAAAGAACTATAGAGTCTGAATACAGATCGAAACATACTATTTTCACTTTTTTTTTGTTTTTGTTTGTTTGTTTTGTTTTTTCTTTCTCATGGTTTTCCCCTTTTGTTCTGATTCTTCTCTCACAATATGACTAATGTGGAAATATGTTTAAAAGAAAAAAGATAAGTGCTTTCCCATCTGGGTTTATTCTCTGTCTCTCTGTCTCTGTCTTTCTTTTTCTTCTCTTTCTTCCTCCTTCTTCCTTGCATTTTCCCCCCTCCTCCCAATCTCGCTCCTTTTTTCTCTTCCTTTCCCCCTTCTCCTCCTTTCTTCATTCCTCCCTTCCTTCCTTCCTCCTTCTCTCTCCACTAGATCCTCAGTCCAGAATTCCTGGACAGACGTTCCAAATTCCAGTTTATCTGTCTCTGGAGATTACAGCCAGCTTTAGATCTATTGAGCTCCAGCTCCTAATCAATGACTAGGGGAAGAAGGAAGAGGTGGAGACACTGTATGTGGGGAGATGAAATGTCTAACTCTGTGTGTGTGTGTGTGTGTGTGTGTGTGTGTGTGTGTGTGTGTGTAATGCCTAAAGGCAATTCTCTTATTGGCCAAATTACGTACTTGAATGTTACAAGAAATAGAATGTGTGGGATAAGTACTGAGTTGCTGTGAGTTGTTTTGCTGGAAGAGGATCAATGACATCACAGAGTGATTTCTTGACTTGCAAGTGAATTGGATTTAAGCAAAGCAGAGCTGCACAAAGTTGTCAGCTTCACTGTCCCTTCCAGAGTCATAGAAGTCAGGGGCAAGACATAAATCAAAATGATTGTCTATGGCCCGAGATGCAATGAGTGACCATGGCGTTTCTAAATTAAGGTACCTCCCAGGTCTCAGTTTGTCTGAGACGATGTCCTTTCAAAGGTCGCGGTTGAATTTCATTCACCTGACTGATGCACATGAAGTGTTATGTAGTGTTGCGAAGCAGAATTTTTAAAAAATATTCATAACTATAACTATGTAAAGACAACTATGGCAGCAAAATTTAAATAGATAACACTAGCCTGTAAGTTGGTTAGTACTTAACTAACTTACAAAGCGTATGACTGTCTTGTCTTTGAACAAAAGGAAAACTATGCAAGCGTGAGTTTGTGCAGTTTAGGTTGGTTTACTTAACTTTTTTCTGGGATTGTACAGTGTAGGGAATTCATTTGGGAGTACCCTAGGAATATACTGAAACAAAATTGATTCAAACAGACATTTTTAAGAAATGAAAATGTTTGGAATTACCAGGGTGAAAAGATCCATGGGTTTCTGGAGGGGATGCTGAGGAAGTTGCTGCTTGGCACAGCTTTCTCAGGGTGGCTCCTGTCTGGGTAGTCGCCAGTAATAGAAAAGTGGACAACTTAACCAAACTAGAGAAAATGGGATATTTGTTAAAGGAATAGTCTAGGGTCTTCCTCATGACTCCCAAGGTTGTGGGGCACCATAGCGACTTGCCTAGCCAGAGAACATTTCTATATTTATAGAGTATTTCCTCCCTCTTCACCCCGCCCCCCAACACAGGACACATAAATTCTATGCTAGTATCAACACTCATCCAGCCATCTCCCCCAAGCCCCAACCTTCTGTAATATGTGCCTCCTTCATCCCAGCCCGTGCTGGAGCCCTGAGAGGGCCATAAAGCTGCCAGAGTTTCCAATTTGACATTGATTTATCCTTCCCTGCTCCCAGGCCTGCCACCTCTATCTCTTGATATGCCATGGGCTGTAGAGCTCAGAGAGAGCTGACAGAGTGAAAATGACTGATAGAGGTTTAGAGAAATGCATGTGTCCTGGTTCATTTTAAGGCATGCATTTGCAGCTTTCCAAAGAGCCATAAGCCTGGGGCAAAAAATCTTTTCATGCCAGGCAAGTGGTAAGGAATATTGATTTCCTTTTTTTAAACTACCTACTGCTTCATGGCCTGGTTTTAAAAAAAGTAGTTGGGCTGGTATGTGTTTTATACTTGTTTGCATGGCTGTGTTATGGAAATAAGAAGTGACAAGCGTTTTCTCACATCCATTTTTCCCTCTTGTTCTGTTTCTCATCTCACCTCACCATTAACCGTTCTAATCAAATGGTAATTTCCAAGCAAGAAGCATTAACTTAATAATAATAATATATATAGTGCTTGAAGGTTTACAAAACACTTTAGGAGTCTATCTCATTTGATCCTCACAACAGCCCTATGTAGTAGGTGCTATTATTATCCCCATGTTACTAAAAAGGAAACTGAGGAAGGCAGAGATTGAGTGATTTGCCCAGGACCACACAACTAGTAACTATCTGAGGCAGGATTTGAACTCAGGTTTTTCTAATGCCAGGGGCAGCTAGGTGATACAGTGGCTAGAGTGCTGGTCCTGGAATCAGGAAGACTCCTCTTCCCAAGTTCAAATGTGACCTTAGACACTTACTAGCTATGTGATCTTGGGCAAGTCACTTAACCCTGTTTGCCTCAGTTCCTCATCTGTACAATGAATTGGGGAAGGAAATGGCAAATCCCCCCAGTATCTCTAGCAAGAAAACCCCAAATGGGATCATGAAGAGTTGTATGATTGAAAAACAACTGAACAATAATTTACTAATTCCAAGTCCACCCCTCAATGCCCTCATTGTATCACCTAGCTGTCACACCATTGTTCACACTAGCCTCCCTCTCTTGGGGGTAGAATTGTTTTATTTCCCCCTCAGGGTTCTCAGGTACTCAGAGAGGGGCTGTGAGTTGGCTCTTTTCTCTGGAATCAGATCCAGCCCCACTGGCTACCCCCCTTCCCATAGTTTGGGAGCCAGTAACTAACACTTCTAAGTCCATTTAACCACTTAAAGAGATAGTTTTTACATAGGAATAGTTACTTCAAAGATATAGCAAGAACAAACATACAAACATTTTCCACACCCACTCTGGGGTAATTTCCCCCATACCACCCTCATCTCTAGGGGAGCAGGCAGGACTGCCGGCTGAATCTTTCTGCTGGGGGGAAGTCCTGAGCATTAGTCCTGAAGATTACTGCTGTCTTCACAGGGCATTGATGCTACACTGGAGGATAAATCTGGGCTGGCACCAACTTCCAGCTTCCTCTGGCTTGTTCTCCCAAACTTTTGAAATTCCCAAGATTTGGAAACTAACACTCACTTCCCCATATGCCATGAGAAGAGTCACCAATATCCTACAGAAGTGAATGAGGCAGAGACCACAACCAAAGCTGATAGAACTTTTTAAATGCCTCTACAATCAAAGAACCTCTTATTCAACACATTTTTCAGTTGATCAAAACCAGTTACAGAATGTCTACACATGCTCCAGTCTATCTCTCCCAGGCACTTCCTTCTACATGTTACTATAATTCTCCCAGAGGCAGCTGCCTACCTTAGGAAAGACAACCTCTCAGGGAGTCTGGACATGTTTCTGACCCCCATTACACTTATAAGTAGGAGGCAAATACTTTTTAAAGTAGGATGATTAGCGATGGTAAGGCAGAACATGAAAATTCTAGTCAGGGTAGAACCATTCCCAAAAGATGACTTTGCATTGACCTCATGGTCTGTTTCCTATTCTTTTAGCATAGTTTGGGTGTCAAGAGCAGCTCTAAACTGAGCTCCATGGAATTTGGGGATTCTTTTGGGGCAGCCACCTAATCTTTGTACCAACCAAGTTCCTCCTGGAAGACTTGAACCCTTGAACTTTTAGCTACTGTTTCTCTGGGCATTTTAACTTTCTGACTTCACTAGGGCCCAGAAGAAGGTTCATTTAAAGTCTCCTCTTAGCTCTCTTTTCCTCTTTAGCCCTTCAGTGATATTAGCTCCACGACAGAGGTTTGCATGCCTTTGGACACTGTCTTGAAAGATTCCTAGACCTAATTTGCATGTGCATTTTGAATGTCTTTAGCTATATTATCAACTCATCTGTGGTAGACATCTAATGTGGAAGCTAGGCCCTGGTAATCTGAACTTGGAGAAGCTATTAACAGGGTGTGCTAGGCTCCAGGGACCATTTAATTAAAGGTGTAGTACTAGTCATGGTTACTCTCTTCTCCCCACACCCCCACCTCCAAAGGAATCCCTGCAAATGAGAAGCAGTGGAGACTGGAGAGGCAGCTAGCACAGGTCAGAGACATCAGGTCTTGGTCAGGGATTGCCGAACCCTGAAATGGGAGTAGGCTCTAGAGGGGTGATCAAGTGGGAATTCCAGGGTCGCTGAGGAAGCATGAATTGAAAGTTGCTGAAAGAAACTAATGATAGAAGTTGATAAAGGCAGAGTTCTTAGAGTCAAATTTCTCCAGACATTCTGAAGTGAAATGTTCTGTCCATCAATGCAGAGTCTCCCTTTCTGGACAAATAAATGGTTCGGCAGCCAGATGGCAACATTCCCAAACTGCTGATGCGAGGAAACCACTCATTTTACACGGTGCTTTGTTTTGCACCAGTCTCATAAAACTGAGCATTATTAGGCACTGGAGACATCTCTGAGACGCAGCGTGACACCACGCAGTCATTCTCAGATTTTTATGATCTCAGGACAATTTCATACTCTTAAAAATTATCAAGAACTTTTGATTAACCATGACTAATATGGAAATATGTTTTGCGTAATTGAACATGTATAATCAATATCAAATTGCTTACTATTTCAGGGAGGAAGGGAGAGAATGTGGAACTCAAAATTTTTAAAAATGAATGTTGAAAATTATTTTTACATGTAATTGGGGAAAAAATAAAATATTATCTATAACAAAAGAACTTTTGTTTATATGGTTTATAACTATAGATATTTACCATATTAGAAATTAGAGCATCTTAGCAAGATGCCAAGACTTTTTAAACAGCACAGATGGTTTGAGAGCTTACTCTAAAGGCATGTGTCCACATCTTGGGGCACTGCTATTGGTCCTCTGGCAACCAAGGAGAGAGGACATCTTTCTAAACCTGTATCACTCATCAAACCATAGAAATTACTATTTTTCATCAAATATAGAATTAGCCCATGGGTGGCAAAGATAAATTGCTACCCACAGCAGCCTGCTGGCATCTATCAGGCCTGCCACTGAGTGAGTACGTGTTTTATATGGCTCCTTTGTGTTTCAGCAGGCAGCCTCTTGTTTCTTTCTGATTTAGTGACAATAGTTTGTCCCAGCGTGATTCCCTTGGACATAATAAATTAAGGAGCTACATTAAAGTGTGAGTCATATTCATATTACAGGTTGTACAAACTCCAGGGCCATACTGAGGCCATGGGGGCCGACTGTTTATGAAACACATTTTTTATTCTTTGACAATAATTGCAGGATAGGGGTTGGGGCTTAGAGTACAGGAAATAGAAAATTTGCAGACTGGACAATACAGCTAATTTGGAAGGAGCTGAAACAAGAGGAATAAAGTTGATGTAAGAGGTTCAAAGATGCTACTAAGGAGTTAATTCTCTTGAATTGACTTCAATTCAAGTTCAATTATCTTGAGTGGTGGTAGCTGCTAACTTTTTTTGAATCATATACCTGGTTAAAATCACACACCCAGTTTTAAAAAATTGAACAATTAATCAAAATTTATTTGAAAGAATAAAAGGTCTAGGGGTATGGAAACTGTGGCCTCGAGTTCGGCCTTTTAACTGAATCCAAGTTCTACGGAACAAATCCTTTTATTAAGGAGATTTTTTCTATGAAGTTTGGATTCTGTCAAAGGGCCGCACTTGGGGACCTAGAGGGCCATATGTGGCCTCGAGGTCACAGGTTCCCCACCCCTGGTCTAGAATCTCAAAGAAAAAAAAAAGAATAAAAATAAAACAAAGAATGAGAACATGTAGCTGTTGGATCAGATAAGAAAGTAGTAATAGTTACATACATGTTGTTTATTGTTCAGTTGCTTCAGTCACATCTAATTCTTCATGACCCTATTTGGGGGTTCTCCAACTCATTTACAGATGAGTAACCGAGAGGCAAACAGGGTTTTATGACTTGCCCAGGGTCACACAACTAACAGTAAGTGTCTGAGCCTGAATTTGAACTCATGAAGATGAGTCTTCCTGATTCCAAATCCAGTGCTCAACCCAGTGAGCCACCCAGATGCCTATATATATGTATATGTACCTATATATACATATGTACATATGTGCAATTATATTAATTTACAGGGTGTCCCAAAAGATTTAGCAACTTAAACTGAACTAAGACTTTTGGGACACTCTATAATACATACAGATATTTATATTACATATAAAACATTCACAAAAGATAAATTAAAAGAGATAAAACTGATGTTATAAATAATCATTTAAATTGTTAAAATTATATTTATTTGAAAGCACCAAAGTCTTTGTGTGTTCACTAAAATGTTCTTCAAAAATAACGCTGTAATAACATTAATAATTATTATTTCAGAGCAATGTGGTCATGATTAATCCTTTTGGAAAAATTCATGTGTGTGGTGTAGAGGTTAAGGAAGACTTAAAAATAATAATTATTTGATGGTAATTAATAATTCAAGGGCATCTAGATGGTACAGTAGATAGACTGGTTGGCCTGAAGTCAGGAGGATCCAAGTTTCTATCTGGCCTCAGATACTTATTAGCTGTGTGACCCTGGGCAAGCCCCTTAAGCTGTTTGCCTCAGTTTCCTCATCTGTAAAATGAGCTAGAGAAGGAAATGGCAAACCACTCTAGTATCTTTGTTAAGAAAACCCTAAAAGGCGTCATTAAGAGTCAAAGCACTGAAAACAACTAAACAACAATGAATAATTCTAGCGAGCATTTATAGCACTTTAAAATTTGCAAAGCACTTTTATAGACATTATCCCATCTGATCTCCACAATACCCTGAGAGATACATGCTATTATTTTCTTCATTTTACAGATGAGAAAACTGAAGCAGACAATGGTTAAGTGACTTCCCCAGGGCCACACTGAAGCTGGATTTAAATTTGAATCTTCCTGACTCCAGGCCTGGTGCTCTATCCACTGTACCACACTAATCAAGCAAGGGAAATTTTCTTTTTAAAAATACATTTTTATTGAAAAATACGCAATATAACCACTAAATGATAAGTCATAGCAGTCAGTAAATCTAACAGCTTTTCAGCAAAAGTTGTGTTCCTCTGTGTATAGATACTTGCCTCCTATAATACAAAAACAAAAGTCTGTTGTTCAGTGGGGAAACTCTGTTGGACCTGGGTGAGAGAAGAGCCCCTGCCCCCCCCCCCCAGAGTGTCAGAAGCAGCAGCAGCAGCAGCAGCAGCTGCCTCCAGGGCTCCAAGCCCACAGATGGTGGGGGGATCAAGTGGCTGACCAGAGTTGCAATTGCAGGAATCTCTTTGCTGGTGCTGAGGCAGGATTTTCTTGCTTTGCCCTATTTGGATATGGGTCAGAATCTTAGGTGGCAGTCCTGGGGTGAGGAAGAGTGCTGGTGTGACAGAGCTTGTGGTGGAGAGGCAGTCCTCCTCAAAGTTCTGAGGCAGGTGCCTAGAAGTAGCTTTGACAACAGCTGCAGAAATTTGAGACACAGCACTCTCCACTCTGGAAGCAGAGTTCTACCATGGCAAAGAGCTCAAAAGTCAAGTAATTGGCTGGCAAGATGAGCAAACAGAGGAAGAGAAATCAGACTATAGAATCTTTTTTTGGTGACAAAGAAGATCAAAACATAGAACCAGAAGAAGACAATAAAGTCAAAACTTCTGCATCAAAAGCCTCCAAGAAAAATATGAATTGGTCGCAGGCCATGGAGGAGCTCAAAAAGAATTTTGAAGATCAAGTAAAAGAAGAAGAAAAACTGGGAAGAGAAATGAGAGTGTTGCAAGAAAATCATGAAAAACGAGTCAACAGCTTGCTAAAGGAGACCCCAAAAATACTAAAGAAAATAAAACCTTAAAAAATAACTAATTCAAATGGCAAAGGAGATCCAAAAAGCCAATGAGGAGAAGAATGCCTTAAAAAGCAGAACTGGCCAAATAGAAAAAGAGGTCCAAAAGCTCACTAAAGAAAATAAATCCTTCAAATTTAGAATGGAGCAATAGAAGCTACTTTATGAGAAATCAAGATATTATAAAACAGATTTAAAAAGAATGAAAAATAGAAGTCAATGTGAAATATCTCATCAGAAAAGCAACTGACTTGGAAAATAGATCCAGGAGAGATAATTTTAAAATTATGGGATTTCCTGAAAACCATGATCAAAAAAAATCACCTTTCAAAAAATTATCAAGAAGAGGGAGTCAGGGCATAAGGACTGGGAGTTTTCATTGAGTTGGAAAGGATCAGTCAAGAAGTGTGAGTTATAATGGGTGAAGGGTAGATATGGTTGTATTGGAGACATGTTATGGTTGGCTATCTTGGGGTTAGTGGGTTGGGATCTCTCTTCCCATCTTTCACTCAGTTGATTGTATACCTCTTGAGGTCATAGCCAAGGCCTACACTTGGCATCCTGAGGGGTTAATCGATATCAATACAGCAAGACCTGTGATTTCTCAAGTGCAAGAATTCAGCCTATCTGATGTTAATATTTACAAAGCTACCTAAAGCTAGAAAAGATCAGGCTACTTGCTTAACTTATCCAGCAAGTGTCAGAAATTTGACTGAAACTCAGATCTCCCTTCATCATAGCAGATACTTAATAAATACCCGCTAAATTGGACTGAATTCCTACCTCTAAGCTCAGCCTTTTGTCTACTCTGACAGACTGCCTTCCAATCTAAATAGTAAATAAGAATCTTGTTGGCTTTGGAATATACTCAGAAGTACAGAGGCAGACACGCACGATCTCAAACACACAATTGCTTTGCACTGAGTCCCACCTTAACACAGCCCTATTAAATTAAATGTGGTAATATATTTAAAGCACTTTGCCAAATTTTAAAACTTTTAAACTAATTTTTAACATCCGTTTTTTGCAGATTTTGAGTTCCAAACTCATTCCTTCCCTACCTAAATCTTTGCGAACTTTGAAGTACTTTTGTTGTTGTGCATTTGTTTCAGTGGTGTCTGACTCTTCATGACCCCATTTGGGGTTTTCTTGGAAAAGATGTAGAATGGTTTTCAATTTCCTTTTCCAGCTCATTCTACAGGTGAGAAAACTGAGGCGAACAAAACTTTGATCTCAGGTCTTCCTGACTCCAGGCCTGGTGTTTTATCCACTGTGCCACTTTGCTGCCCTTTTGAAGTACTACATATCTGTATATAATGTTTGTACATCTGACCAAGACCTTTGATACTGTCAGTCATGAGGGCTTGTGGAAAATTACGTCAAAATGTGGTCGCCCAGAGAAGTTTATCAGCACTGTACGTTAGTTTCCTGATGGTGAGCTTCCCTCGGTTCTAGATAATGGACAATGCTCTTGTGCCTTCCCACTCATCACTGGAGTGAAACAAGGCTATGTGATTGCTCCCATGCTTTTTAGCATGATGTTTTCAGCCATGTTGTGAAATGCTTTCAATGAGGTAAATCCTTCTACTTGAAAAGGCTAACAAGCCATGACCAAAGTGGAGGAAGTGTTAGTGCATGATTTTCTGTTTGCAGATGATTGTGCGTTCAATGCAGCCTCTGAAGCTGAGATGCAGCAAATTATGGATCAATTCTCTGCTGTTTGTGCTAATTTTGACCTAATAATTAACACCAAGAAAACACAGGTGCTCCATCAGCCAGCACCACACTATCTATATATGGAACCATCGGTTGCAGCAAATGGAGAAGTTTTGAATGCTGTGAATAAGGTCAGGTCACTTACCTTGCTTGTGTACTTTCCAGGGATGTACACATTGATTCAAGCATGCATTGCCAGAGCTAGCTCAGTGTTTGGGAGGCTCTGAAGGAAAGTATGGTAGAGAAAAGGTATTTGACTACCAAACCAAAGGTCTACAGAGCTTTTATACTGACCTCATTGTTGTATGCCTATGAAACCTGGAAAGTATCCCAGTGCCATGCCAGGATACTGAATGGCTTCCATTTGAATTGTCTTAGGAAGATTCTGAAGATCACCTGGAAGGATAAGGTACCAGATGCTGAAGTCCTTACTCAAACTAAACTGCCAAGCATTCAAACTCTGCTTCAGAGAGCACAACTCCAATGGGCTGGTCACGTTGTTCAAATGCAAAACATATGCTTGCTGTTTTATAGAGAATTCACACAGGGCAAGAGCTCACATGGTGGTCAGAAGAATTGATACAAGGACCCTCTCAAGGTCTCTCTTGAGAACTTTGGAATTGACTGTGTGACATGGGAAATACTAGCACAGGACCACTCAGCATGGCATGCCCACATCAGAGAAGGTGCTGTGCACTATGAGCAAAACAGAATTGAAATAGCTCAAAGGAAACACAGGATGCCCAAATTTAGAGTATCCACCCCAAATGTTCACCTGGACTATTTGTGCCCGACCTGTGGTAGAGTATAACAAGCTCAAATTGGTCTGATCAGCCATCATCAGACACACTGAAATTTGATGCTAGCATAGTAATGTCATTTTGGTCCTCTTTAAGAACAAAGGACAACCACCACCAACCAACCAACCACGATAGCTAGTATAAGTTAATCGATTCATTGGATCACAGGTTTAGAACTGGATAGAGTCTTAAAGACAATCTAATCTAGCCTCATTAACTTTCTAGATAAGGAAACTGAGGCCCAATGAGGTTAATTGACTAGCCCAAGATGATGCATGTCCTTTGACTCCTAAACCAGAACTTTCTTTATTGTACAATACTGCCTCTACCTCAAAGTCAGCTAGGTCATGGAGAGGAGGAGAAGAAAGAAGGAGCAGTCTCCAAAGTTCATTCACAATTGAGAAAACACTATGGAGATGAACAGTTGGGGATCACTTAAGGCTGATTATGACAATGTTTACTTGTCACCCTTGCTCTGGACCATTACAGTCCTCCCATATGGCTTTTCCTTCTTCTGACCCCTATAGCCTGCCATGCCTTCAGTACTATCAGATGTTTCCTTCACAGCAAAAAAAAAAAGGGGGGGGTGGGGAATGTAAGTGAGTTACCTAACCATATATTCTGACTCCAAGTTGATTTTATCAACCTTACCCTTCAGGGTGCCTTGAAGAGCCTGCATAAATATCAGGCTGTGTCCTCAGCCCTATAACGTTTTGTCCTTGACACCCACTTGTATTTCTCTGATTTTATGGGCTAACTGGGCAGAACCATTACTAGCCACTTTTGTGACTAAGACAAAGCAAAACACACCCAGGCAAGTGACACAAACCCCTCAAAATAAATTCTTTCTCAGTTTGCTTGTTTTGAGATAGAGTCTCTCTAACTCACCCAGGCTGGATGGAAGCGCAGTGACCCAATCTTACTGTCTGCCCATCAGTACCGAACCTTTGGCCTGCTTCATTTCCAGTCTGGGCCAGTGTTCCACTCCTTAGGTGACCTGGAGGTCCCAAGCCCCTACTAGCTCACCATATTTGTGTCAGACTTAGTTCAAATACCACAGTTGGCTTTTTGAGTGGTCCATTGAAATTCAGAACTCAGGTGGTCCACCAGCCTCAGCCACCCCATTAGCAAAGATTACAAGTATGCATTGGACTCAGATCAAATTTTTAAGACAAATTCATTTCGTGGCAATAAAAGGTGGGGTGAGGAGAAACTTCTGGATATCAGCCGATTTGGGGAGACCTAGAGACACAAGACATTGGGGAAGAGGGGAGGAAGAATGAAACTGGAGCAGGGCTGGGCAGGAAGAGTTCACCTAGAATGCATCTGCTTTACCAGCTGGTACTTTTCTATTTTAACTGATTAATTTTGCTATGAGGTGCCATACTTAATTGTTTCTATGCTGCCCAAAGATTGCAAGTTGATCAATGAACAAGCAGTGAGCAAGCACATGTAATATTCCAGGCAGTGTCCTAGAAACTGAGGATGCAAAGAAAGAATGAAACAATCCTTTCTCTAAAGGAACCTTTAAAGAGGAGACAGCAAACACCTATCTAATTATATACTAAATAAAGAGAAAGAGA
Source organism: Pseudochirops cupreus (assembly GCA_028627135.1). Classification (NCBI taxonomy): domain Eukaryota; kingdom Metazoa; phylum Chordata; class Mammalia; order Diprotodontia; family Pseudocheiridae; genus Pseudochirops; species Pseudochirops cupreus. The sequence continues at coordinate 219,220,120 of CM053581.1, forward strand.
ACAAACAGAAGTAAATGCAAGGTAATTAAATACAAAGTAGTTAAGGAAGAAGGGACTAGTGAGGGTGGGGGAAGGATTAGGAAAGGCTTCGTGCAGAAGATGGCACTTGAACTGTCTTTTTAAAATTTATTTTATTTTTAACTTATGGAATAAAACAAGCATTTCCATAACAATACTTTTTTTAAAAAGATGGTTATACATGAAACTGCAAATCTATTATGTATTTGTTATTCCTTTTAAATGCATAATAAAGTTATCATTTAAATTTCTTTTTTTTTTCATTTTCCTTTCCCCCAACCCTACAGATGGCTTGCATTAGACAAACACACCCCATACATGAAATATATATTATATATATATTATACATATATGAAAAATATATACATACATGAAATATGTATTATATATATGTATATGTAAAATCATCCTATACATATTTCTATTTACCAGTTCTTTCTCTGGATGCAGATAGCATCTTCCTTCATATGTTCTTTGTAGTTAATTTAGGTATTTAGAATAGTCAAAATGACTTATTCACTCAAAGTTTTTCTTAAAACAATATTGCTATTAATGTATATAAAGTTCTCTTGGTTCTGATGATTTCATTCTTCATTATTTGATGCAACTCTATCCATGTTTTTCTAAGATCATTGAGTTCATCATTTCTTATAGCATGGTAGTATTCAAGAACTGTGTCTTGAAGGAAGAAAGGGATTGTGTGAGGATGAGATGGGAAAGGAGTAAACCTCACCACTGGGATGCTACTGTGACCAGCACAGTTGTATGGCCCAGCAACCAGCTGAATAAAAGAGAGAGATGGGGATGTATTCAATAGTCTGTTTATTACAGAACCATTTCATACAGAGCCAAGATACAAGAAAATCATAAGGCTTATATTCCCTATAGCAGAAATTCTTATGTAACCAGAAAGGACCCTCCTTTGGAATTGACCACTCCCTACCCCAGCCCAAGGCTAATTATTCATTAAGACTTCATCCTAGGACCAGGGCCAGAGGCACAAACAAACAGGGAGTCACAAACAAGACCACCCTGTACTTTCTTTAGTTATTCATAGAACCAATGAAAGTATCCATCCAACAAGATTATACTCTTCCTGCATATCTGCCCAGTGACCTCATAGAAGAAGGGAGCATTTCCTTAATGTTGTCTAGGGACCCTTGAAAGTCTGGCCTACTACAGGATGCTAGTGCAAAAGTACAGAAATTGGAGATAGACTCATGTGAGAAACAGAGGGGCCAGTTGACCTGGATTGCAGAGGAAGGGAAATAATGTATAATGGGGCTGGAAAGATAAGTTGGGGTGAGGTTGAGAAGGGATTTCAGTGCCAAACGGAGGAGTTTATATTTGACCCTAAAGGCAACAGGGAACCACTGATATTTATTGAATAGTGGAACAATATGCTTAGATCTTAAAGAAAATGAAGTTAACTGCAAAATGGAGAATGGATTGAATTGGGGAGGGACAGCAGGCAGTGAAGACAATTAGTAGGCAATTAGATTGCAATAAATCCAATGCACATCCTTTAAACTTCAGCACCCTGAAACAATATCCCAATCACCCTGCCCTAGTTATTTCCCTCTTTGTGGTCTTTTAACCTCTTGTCTAGTCTATTTACATCTCCCAGTTTTCTCAACTTTTCCCTGCTCTGGGTGAATAGCAATTTCCTTTCTATAACAGTCTCCCATTTACCCCATCCAACTGCCTTTCCCCTTTATTCTCCAAAATTCCAGGAAAACCCAGAGAAGGATATCAGTCTGGATTCCGAAAGGGGAAAGTTTGCAGAGGGACAAATCCACATGAAAGCAATACTGCTGTGCAAACCCCAATCCCAGGTTTTTAGTTAGAAATATTGAATGTGGGGACATTCGACCTGGAAAGGCTATTCCAAAATTTCCCATTATTTGTTTTCCTTTGTAAGTAGATGTATCAGCCTCAGCTCACCTAGGCTCAAAGGAATTTAGCACCCAGGATGACTAAGGGAGCTGAACTGTTTCAGATTAGCTTTGGGTCAATGATGGATTGGGAAGATGGAAAGAATGAGATAAAATAGGCCCAAGATACCAGATGCAAAATTGAAAGCGACCTTTTTTTTTTTAAGTCTAACCCCATCATTTTACAGATAAAGAAACTGAATCTAAGAAATACTAAATAACCTACCCAAAGTCACAGAGCAATTTTTTGAAATAAGTATTCATTCTAAACTTTAGTATGAAACAAGAAAAAAAGAACATTTCCATATACAGAACATAAGAGAGAATTCAATATAAAATAATAAATTTCCATTTCAAACTGTTTTACTTTTTTGAAAACCTATACAATAAATACCACATATTGTTTTCAAAGCTACCCAGATTTTCTGTGCTTCCTTCTAAGTTTTCTTTTGTTCTCTGTAGTGTACTTTTTATTTTATTTTTTCTCCCTCCCTCCCCATCCCACTCTAGAGGAAGCTACAATTAAATGCAAATATATGTATATATACATACACACATATCTATATACATACACACATATACATATATGTAAGACCATATTACGGGTATTTCTATTTGTCATCTCTTCTCTGGAGGTAGTAGCATCTTCCTGCATAGGTCCAAGTCTTTCCATGCTTTTCTACATCAACCAGCTCATCATTTCTTATATCGTAGTGGTATTCCATCACAATCATATACTACAACTTGTTTAGACATTCCCCAGTTGAAAGGCATCTATCATTTTAGCCAATCTGATAGGTGTAAGATGATATTTCAAAGCTATTTTAATTTGTATTTTTCTAATCAATAATGATTCAGAACATTTTTTCATATGATTATATATAGTTTTGATTTCTTCATCAAGAAACTACCTATTCGTATCCTTTGACCATTCATCAATTGGGGTATGACTCGTATTTTTGTAAATTTGACAAAGTTCTCTATATGTCTGAGAAATGAGACCTTTATCTGAAATATTGTCTATGAAATATTCCCCCTCCCCCCAATTTTCTGCTTTCCTTCTAATCTTGGCTAAATTGGTTTTATTTATACAAGAACTTCTAAATGTAATATAGTTGAGCACCTTAATATAGTTTATACCTCAACAATGCTCTCTATTTCTTGTTTCTTCATATATTATTCTCCTATCCATGAGTCTGAAAGGTAATATGTTCCATGTTCTTCTAATTTTCTTGTGATATCTACCTTTATAACCAGTCATGTATTGACCTTATCTTGGTACATGGTTTAATATACTGGTCTATGCCCAATTCTTACCAGAATGCTTTCCAGCTTTCCCAACAATTTCTACCAAATAATGAAATCTTATCCCCAAAACTTAAATCTTTGTATTTGTCAAACACAAAGTTATGATAGTCCTTTATTACAGTGTATTGTATCTCTACTCTGTTCCTCTGATCTACCTTTCTATTTCATAGCTAGTACCAGATAGTTTTGATATTTACTACCTTATAGTATATTTTAAGGTCTGGTACTGCTGAATTTTCTTCCTTTACATTTTTTTATTAGTTTCTTTGAAATTCTTGATCTTTTGTTCTTCCAAATGAATTTTATTATTATTTTTTCTAACTCGGTAGATTTTTTTAGTAATATAATTGGGATGGCATTGAATAAATACATTAATTAGGTAAAATTGTCATTTTTATTATATTGGCTTTGCCTATCCATGAACAATGAATATTGTTCCAAATATTTAAATTTGACTTTATTTATATAAAGAGTGTTTTATATTTATGTTTATGTAGTTTCTGTGTCTGTTTTGCAAGTATACTCTCAGGTATTTTATACTTTCTAGCTATCTTAAGTGGTCTAAAACAATACTGAATAATATTGATGACACACATGGATACTGCACTTTCCATATTTTTCTCTTTTAACTAAATCTATTTTAGCTTTAACTTTGTCTGAGATCCTAATTGCTACCCATACTTTCTTAACATAATGAATTCTACTCCAGCACTTTATTTTAGTTCTGTGTATATCTCTCATTTTTATTGTTTCTTGAAAGGGATATATTGTTGAATTCAGATTTTTAACCCATTCTGCCATCTGTTTCTGCTTTATGGGTAAATTCATCTCATTCACATTCAAAGTTATAATTACTTCTGTATTTGTCTCCATCCTATTTTTCCTCACTATCCTTCTCACCCTATTTACTCTATCCCTACTCACTCAATTTTTTTCAACACACTACCTTGCCCTCCTATTCTTTAATTTACCCACCTTCTAAGAGTCCTTCCCTTATCTTCTCCCCCACCCTCCACCTTAATCTACCTACTTGCTAAGAGTTTCTCCCTTATGCTCTTTCCCTGCCTAATTCTTAATCTATACACTTTCTAAAAGTCCTCTTCTTATTCTATCCCATACCCTCTAATTTCTCTCTAAATTTGGAAGACTTTTATACCCTTCTATGTTGTTCCCTCTTTAACCCATTTCTTATCAGAGTAAGGTTCTAACACTACCATCCCTCTACCCCCACTTGCTTCTTCCATAACAGTTCTTCCTTTCATGATTCATTTGTATGAGATAATTGCTCCTTTTTATCTCTCCCTTCACAATTTTATTTTTTAAAATCACTCTTCATACACAATTCAGCCCAATCCTTCCTTTCAAACTACCCAAATAATGATTACCATTATAAGAGTAGTGATAACATTTTCTCATATAAGAAATAGTTTCACCTTATTGAGTTCCTTATAATTGGTCTTTAATGTTTGCCTTATATTTCTCTTGGATCTTATATGTTGAATTTTCCATTAAGTTCTGCTCTTTTTGGCATAAATACCTGAAAGTCTTTTAATTTGTTAAGTGTTTATTTTTTTTTCATTCAGGATTACACTTTGCTGGATAAGTTAACCTGGGTCACAACCCAAGCTCTTTAGCTCTTCAAGATACAGGGTTCCAAACCCTACAGTCCTTCAATGTAGAAACTGCTCAGTCTTGTGTGATCTTGATTGTAACTCCACAATATTTAAATTGTTTTTTTTTTCTTGTTGCTTGCAATATTTTCTGCTTAACCTGGGAGCTTTGAAACTTGGCTATGATATTCCTGTAAGTTTTCCTCCTGGGATCTTTTTCAGGTGGTGATTGGTGGATTTTTTTCTGTTGTGGCTGGGGTGCTGGGAACCTCAAAATGCAAGGGTACAGAGGGGTCTGCCTCGAAAGAATTCAATCACTCAAGTCTTTCAGTCAGAGTAATGAGGTTTTATCATAACACCCAATGGCAGGCAAGATTACTAGTAAATCTGTGACATTGTATCCAATAGAAGCAGATGAGACTATAAGTGAATCTGAACAATTTAATGGGGCTAAGATTGGTACTTGTATACAAGAAAAGACACTGAGAAGATCTGGATGGGATTAAGTTTTGGCAGATAGCTGGGTTGGGCCAGGTATAGACAATGAAAGGAGTTAAGTGGTTGGAGAGCCACAGTGAAAGGGCATTTAAAAGGATTATTAAGCATCTAGGCAGACTGGGATGGACCAGATGCTTCAGGTGAAACACCAGTGTGGGAAAATCCAAGGACTGGGTTGCATTCAAAGACATGGTCTTTTCCTTTTAAGGGTTCAGGGTCCCATGACCTCATCGTTTCTATTTCTGCTTTACTTGTTTTAGAACTTCAGGGAAGTTTTCCTTAATAATTTCCAGTAATATTGCATCAAGATTGTAACTTTCAGGTAATCCAATAATTCTTATATTGTCTCTCCTTAATCTGTTCTCAGATCAGTTGTTTTTTTGATGAAATGTTTCACATTCTCTTTTATCTTTTCATTTTGTTTTATTATTTCTTAGTGTCTTATAAGGCGTTAGTTTCCCCTTGCCCAATTCTAGTTTTCAAGGAGTTATTTTCTTAAGTTTTTTATTCTCTTTTTCCAGTTGGTTGACTTTGTTTTCACAGTTTACTTGATTTTCTTGGATTGCTCTTATTTTTTTTTCCTATTTTTGTATCCATCTCTCTTATTTGATTTTTGAAGTCCTTTTTTAAGTTCTTCTGAGAACTCTTTTTGGGTTTGTGACCATTTGGCCTTTCATTTTGAAAAAGGAATGGCTATTTTAGCTCCACTATCTTCCACTGAATATGAACCCAGGTTTTCTTTATCCCCATAGTAGCTATCTATGGTTGGGTTCTTTCTCCTTTGCTCATTCATTTTTATTTTTATTCTTTTTTATTCTATTTTTAGCAGTTTATTATTATAATGAGAATCTAATCGCAAGGTACAGGGAATGATGCCCCAGAACTAAGTCCTTTTTACTGTTATTTTCTGAGCTCTGTCCTGGGGCCCAACCTTGGACACTCCTCTCCAAGCCTAACCCAGAACCAGGGCCCCAGTTTCACTGTCCCACAAACACCATTGCTCCCTGTGGTCCCTCTGGTGGCTGCAAACTTCAGCTGTCCTCTTTGCCCTGGAACTGAAACCAGGGTCTCTGCTCCCCTGCAAGTGCCTACAGCCAGCAAGGTCCCCATTCCTCTGCTACCTCACTCACTAGGCATGCGATAACTCCTTCTCCCCTGCAGCTGCAGCCTAGGACATGTCCGGTCAGCACAGTTGGCCCTGGCATCCCTCAACAATGGAAAGCTCTTCAATCTTCTACTCAGACTTCTAACCCTTATACTGCCTGGGAGATAAAAGTTCCTGAGGCTGAGGCTGCTTCCCAAACCAGGTGCACCAGCTTGTTGTTTGTTGATTCAGCAGAATCCTCCTGGAGGTGTTTGTACTTCACTCAGGCCAAAGCCTTACACCTGGAGGTCAAGTCTTTCCTAAGGTTCTCTCAAATTGTCTTAGGAGGAAAACTGCTTTGCTCCAACTTTGTTTATATCTGCTGCTCTATGTTCACTTTGAGGTGCTGTTCTGACTTTTTTTGTGAAGGAAATTTGGAGAGCCCGGAAGTTTTCTGACCTACTCCACTATCTTCCCAGAATCCTCCCTTCCACATGGTAACAATTAGCAATATCAAGATTCAAACCTAGCCTCTATCATTTTAGATCCAAAGTTCATTCTCTTACACTGTGCTCTCTTACAGTTCAGAATCCATCACAGAATAGAGGAATAGTTTCTATATCTCTGAAAACTCTGTGCAGAGGATGTCCTGCTGAAAATAAGGTGGTAAATGTGTCCTCTTATCACATATATTCCTAACTATACTACACAATTTTACATGTTGCCTCTAATGCTGAATTCCATTGTATACCTAAAGTCAGTAGGTATTACCTAGGGAACAGTTCTCTATCAATGGAGGACTAATAGTGAGGTTGCTACAGGGTTATCCATTACTATATAATTGTAGCTTTTCTTGTAAATTCCTTCAGTTACTTATTAGGCAGGTATTAGGGGGCTATTGGGGTTGGTAGGGGTGAGGCAAGGCAGAATTCCATAAAGGAGAGGAAAGTGTTGTTTGGAGTTTGCAAAGGATGTCAAACGTTTGAACAATAATGCCAACTAAACCATACCTAAGGATTGCTGAAGACCATATATTAACTTAGAAAACCACATGTTAACATTATCTATGTTCTACTGAATTTTTGTTTCTTTTGTTAATTATTTCCCAATTATATTTTCACCTGGTTTGGGCCTCATTCAGGAGTATTGTAGGCTGCAACAGAGCAAAAGCACAGTGTATTTGACATCTCCTCTAGGTGACTTCCCTAGACCCCTACTGCCTCACGTATTTGCAAAGATCCAGTTACACAATACAGTGCCAGCTTGTAGCAATTCTTCAGAATTCTCCAATGATGTGGAACATTTTCCTGGCCTCTCTATTTTGTCTATTTTAACATTAGCCATATTTTTGAGTATTTATCTGTAGGGTCAGTCAAAGCTGACTGTGACCATTCCCCAGAATGTTGAGCCATTAGAAAGAGTTTCCAGGGGTCCATGGAATTCTTAAAAAATTTCCGTTCTAGGGGCAGCTAGGTGGTCCAGTGAATAGAGCACCAGTCCAAGAGTCAGAAGGACCTGAGTCCAAATCTGGCCTCAGACTCTTGACACTTACTAGTCACTTAACCCTGATTACCTCACCCCCCACAAAAAAGAAAATTGCTTTTGTGGAAAAATGCCACTTTATTATCCCAGCCTTATGGTCTATGTCTCCAGCCCACTGAGTATCAATGTGATGCACTTGTGGACATTTTGGTGTCCCTTTGGTAAGTATAGTTCTTGGCATCTATGGATCATACCAGGTCTCCATCTCTCTAGTGTTTGTAACGGCAGAGCGGCTGTCCAGAGGGCAGACCTCAAGACATCTTAGTTGAATTATGGGGAGGGGAAATGTTCATATATTTGTTATTATAATATGCCTTTGAATTAAATGTTCCTTTGTAAAGCTAATCTGACAGTTTGGGTGGAATATTACTGGTAGAGAGACTAGACATTTTCAACCCCCTACCCCCATAAGGGTACTAGAGAACCCTGGGAAAATGACGAAATATAACACATCTGATTTCCCAGGCAGTGGAAGTTAGGGTAACCACTGTTATATTACTTTAAATTACTTACCTGTAGACTTGTTGTATATTCCAACAGAGTGTAAACTCCTTAAAGCCATTTCATTTTTGTCTTTGTATTCCCAATACCTAGCACCTTGCTTTGCAGACAGTAGTAGGTGCCTAATACATGTTTAGTGAATTTATTGAGTTGAATAGGAGGGTAGCCTACAGGCAGCTTTTGAGGCAAGTCTGACTATTAGGGGTCTGAAATTTCTTCTGTGTGGGCCACAGAATTCCAATCTATAAAAAAGTCACTTAGACCTTTGAGCATGATCAATTCATTTACTAAGGATACTGGTGGTCCTTAATCAATTGGGTCCAAGACCTTCCTCATGATCAGGGCCCCTTCTGCTTGAAGAAGAACTGCTTTTATAACCATTGACAGAATTGGTTGTTGTCCTTCATCCTCAAAGAGGATCAAAACAACATCGCAATCAAGGTACAATGTTTCCAACTATGGCTGATCAGACCAATATCAGCTCAGAAGGCTCTACCATAGGTTGGGCACAAATAGTCTGTATGAACTTTTGGAGTGGAGATGTCTATAAATTTGTGTATCTTACATTTCTTTTGAGCTACTGCAACTCTGCTTCACTCATAGAGTACAGCGTCTTCTTTGATGCAGGGGTACCATGCTGGGCAATCCTTTGCCAGTGTCTCAAAAGTCCCTCGGTGAGACCTCGAGTGTCTTTGTATCACTTCTTCTGACAACCATATGAGTACCTACCTTGCATGAGTTCTCTGCAAAATAGTCTTTTATTTACCAAAAACAGAATGAGGTGGTATAATTGCATGACTGGTCATTCCAGAAGCAGGGAAATCTTATGGTTGGCTAAGGTAAATCAATGCCCATCAATCATAACCACTTTGAAAACAGACCTTCCACAGGTCATATGACCTTAGTGTTTGACCAACAGTATCCCAGGGTCCAAAGAAGCTGTGGTTTTGAAGCAAAGGTCACTGGGGAGTGGGTAGCACTTATTCACAGGAATAGGGAGGCAAATGAACCTTATTACAAGCACTACAATTGGAGAGAGAAGGATAATGCAGCAGTTACAGTCCTTTAACAGACCTAACAGTATGAGTCTAGCTGATAAATCAATTAGATGAGTATAAGCACCAATACACAGTGGATTAATCAATTGTAACTCTTATCCTAATAGCATTAATTAACATAATTACTTTACTCTTAATTTTATTCTGCTTAATTCACTTAGACAATCACTGATATTCATCAATTCATAATGAACTGAATAAATGCTGATTAAATTGGGTAAGGGTATCAAAATTATAGTCACCCTTGGTTACCTTTGGGGTCAGTTCCCCTGATGGCAATCTGCACAAACATACAGAGAGGGCTTACTTCTCCTGAGGCCCAACAGGAGGCCAGCTCCATATGGTGTTTACATAACTGGTCAATCAAAATTGTTATAATCTCCTCATTGAAAGGCTTTAGGCCATTCTTTACTTCTTGCTAAAGTGAAAAGGACAGAAAAGAAATGATGAAATATTGATTAAATTGTGTTTCTGTACTCCAAGATGGCTTTGCAAGGTGCCAGAGTACAGAAATCTCCCTTTGTATGTCTTGCAAATGCCACGGCATTGATCTTGCAGAGAAGGCGGAATTTATAAGGTTTTTTGTTTTTTCTATTTTTGTATAGTCATTAAAAAAAAACCCAGTTAATTTTTTTAAAGTGGGGTGGGGAAGAGGTATACAAGGAGATAGCCAGGAAAAAGAAGAGAAATTTTTCAGAAGCCATTTCCCCCAATGAATTTGAACATCTTAAATGTTGTGTTGTTAGCCTCAGGCAGCATTGTTTAGTTGATTCCCTCGTAGCATTGGAAGATAGGAGTAGGGGGAAAAAAAAAGGATTCTGAGAAAGAATCAAAAGGAAAATTATTGTCCTATCTATTTCCCAGCATCCTCCTCTTGCCTTCCTCTTCAAAAGCACTTCCAACCTCCTTAACTCCCAAAGAACCATATCTGAGTCTTTTTTCTACCCTACTGTTTAATCTGGCTGGGAGCTGGATTACTATCCTTGCTTGCACCTTCAGGACTCTACCTAGAGGGCAGTATGGGTTTAATAAGATCCCAAAGGTCTGCTGCTCAGTGGGCCTCCAAGCTGCTTCCTGGTAGAAGACCCTCTTCCCTCCCTTGCTTCTTATCCTGGGTTTGTGATTCAGTTCTGGAGCCCAGGACCTCAGAAGGGGAACTACTGGGAAGGAAGCGAAAGGCAAGGAGGTTTGATCTGACAGCAACTGTTTGGAGTGACAATCAAATCCAAAGCTAGCTAGTGGGTGGTGAAAACCCTAGAGTAGGAATTCAGAGATCTGGGTTCTGGTACTAGCTTTGCCATAGTCTTCTAGCTATGGCAGATCCCACCACTTCTCTGGGCCTCGGTTTCCCTACCTGCAAAATGAAGGGTTCTTCATTGTACTAATAAAATAATAATGAAAGTCTTTGCCCTCAAGAAACTTACGTCCTACTTGGGGGCTACAGCATGTGCACAGAAAATAGACATGTAGTTATAAAGTAATTTCTTTTTAAAATATCTATTGATTTTTTTCTTATTTTTATATTATCTTTATTTCTAAATTCTCCCTCCTTGCTCCGCTACCCAGCAAGCTATCCCTTGAAATAAAATATTTAAAAGGAAATGGGAGAGGGAAGAAGACTGTTCAAGAAAACTAACCACCATATAACTGATCTCATGAGGATATGAAATAATCCCTACCAACAGTCCTCCACACCTGCGAATGAGGGAGAAAGGCGCATTTTCTTCTCTCTTCTTTGGGGATATGTGTGGTCATTAGAAGTACAGGGGTTCTTGTTGTCATTCTTTTTTATATTATTTTTATTTCAATAGTTTACTATTTTTATTTTTCAAGAAGTATTTTTAATTAATCTGCCCCTCCTGCTACTCCCCTTAAGCAAAAAAAAAATTTTTTTTAATGCAAAAAGTAGTCCAGTAAAACAAATGCTCACAATAACCATGTCTGTCTGTATTTTAAGTTCAATCACCTCTTCAAAAGGAACTGAGTGGCACTATTTTTTAATTTACATTTTTGGAGTCTTGTGTAAGGTGGTTTTACTGGTTCTGCTTATTTCATTCTGTATCAGTTCACAGAAATTTTCTGATGTTTGTGTTTATTTGATTTTTGACAGGACCTGTACCTAATTTCATAGAGAGCTTTCTGGGGAAGAACTCTCTCTACTTACAGCTCTGTATTTGCTCTGCAATTAATGATTTTACAGAGTTAGCTAGGGTAATTGAGAGGCTAAATAAATTATCTAGGGTCACATCACCAGTATATACATACCAGGTAGGTCTAAGGCAAGATTTGAACCCAGACCTTCCTGACTCTCAGACCAGTTCTCTATTTTACCCTCTTGCCAATCCCCTATTTATTCTTATTTGTCTTTTTTTGAGGCAGAATAATATCCCATTACATTCATATGCTATAAATTATATAGCCATTCCCCCCAAATATCAGCATCTATTTTATTTCTAGTTCTCTGATAAAAAAAAAGTGTTGCTATGGATATTTTGATATATGTGGGACTTCTGTCTTTGACCTCGTTGCATTACATGCACTTAACTAATAGTTCTCTAGGACAAAGCACTTGGACATTTTAGTCATGTTATTAATACAATTCCAAATTGCTTTGCAGAATGAGTAGGCTACTTCACAGCTCTACCAATAGTGTTATTAGCATATTAGTCATAAACCCTTTCAACACTGACTATTCTCATCTTTTCCCATCTTCGCTAATTTGCTGGGTGTGAGGAAAAACTTCCAAGTAGTTTTCCTTTGCCCACCTCTTATGATAAATTATTTGGAATAATCTTGCATATGGTTAATAGTTTGAGAACTATCTGTTCATATCCTTTCTTTATCCACTGAGGAATATCTCTTGTTCCAAGATGGCCCTTCCTGATTGGGACAATTCATTGATTGATAGGAACAAACAAACAAAAAGAGATGGTTGTATAAGAAACAATGAAAAGGAATCTCACCCAAAAAAAGACCCTATCTTAAAGTAAAGATGGCCAGTGTCCTCTTTCCTAGTATCTGATAGTTTACATATGATTGGCATGAGAAATTAAGATTGAAGAAAAGCAGAAAACTAGGGAAATTTTATAGTAAATTTCTCTGATAAAGGCCTAATTTCTCAAATATATAGAGAACTGAGTCAAATTTATAATAATATAAGTCATTCTCCTATTGATAAATGGTCAAAGGATATGAAAAGGAAATTTTCAGAAGAAATCAAAGCTATCTATAATCATGTGAAAAAAATGCTCTAAATCATTATTGATTAGAGAAATGAAAATTAAAACAACTCTGAGGTACCACCTCACACCGATCAGATTGGCTAATATGACAGAAAAGGAAAATTATAACTGTTGGTGGGGATGTGATAGAATTGGGACACTAATTCACTGTTGGTAGAATTGTGAACTGATCCATCCATTCTGGAGAACAATTTGGAGCTATGCCCAAAAGACTATAAAACTGTGCATTCCTTTTGACCTAACAACACCACTATTAAGTCTATATCCCAAAGAGATCAAAGAAAAATGGAAAGTACATATGTACAAAAATATTTATAGCCGTTCTCTTAGTGGTGGCAAAGAGCTGGAAATTGAGGGGATGCCCATCAACTGAGGAATGGCTGAACAACTTCTGGTATATGACTGTAACGGAATACTATTGTGCCATAAGAAATGATGAGCAGGATGATTTCAGAAAAACCTGGAAAGACCTATATGAACTAATGCAAAGTGAAGTGAGCAAAACCAAGAGAACATTGTACACAGTAACAGCAATATTGTATGATAATCACCTATGAATGACTTAGCTATTCTCATCAATACAATAATCCAAGACAGGCCTGAAGTACTTTTGATGAAAAATACTGTCTACTTCCAGAGAAAGAACTGATGGAGTCTGAATGCAGATCAAAGAATACTTAATTTTTCTTCGGTTTGGGGGTTGGGGGACTTGGGGGGTTTTTTGGTCTGTTTTCTTTCACAAAATGGCTAATATAGAAACATGTTTTTCATGACTGCACATGTATAACCTATATCAAATTATTTGCCTTCTCAAACAGCAGGAAGCTGAGTTAGGGGGAGAATTTGGAATTCAAAATTTTAAAAACCAAATGCTAAAATTGTCTCTACATGTAATTGGGAAAAAGTAAAATATAAAATTTTTTAAAAATTAATATTGAAAGCTAGAAAACCCTGACACCTTGATCACTATGAAACAATTGTGTATTGTGTATTTATAGCCTGACTGACAGAGAAATGTGGATTTTTTTCTCACCATAGGATAGAGGTGAGTTGTCACACAAACCCTACTTTAAAACAGTATGTTTGGTCAAGACTCTACCTCTGAAGGACAAGACTGGACCTTTAAGTGGGTGGGTCTGAGGAGAGTCTTCAGAGTTGTGTCTAAAAAAAAAAACAACAACAACAAAAAACAACCTCATAATTAGATCACAAGACTTCAGAGTTTTACTGCTGGGAAGAGTTAACTGGAGGAAAAGCTTTGTTTCTTTAGAAGAGACAATTGTAGGGGCAAGGTTTTACTTTACTTAACATCACTATCTTCTGAAGAAAACCCATTAGAACCCAGCCAGGAAAAGGTCTGCATGTCCCAGTCTTATGGGAATAGCTTTTGATGAAAGAGTATAATGTTCCTTCAGAGCCATCCCGAGGGAGCAAACTTTACAAAGCTCTGGAGTTCCCAGGATTAGGGGTATCCACTTTACTGAAAGAATTTAATAACGCCTCAGTAGCCCAGATTGGAAGCAGCCAAAACATAGCAACTAGGAAAGAAATTACTTTGCCCATCAGCAACTTGAGGTACAGACTACAGTTATCCCTTCCACATCGTGACTTTCTACACCGTGGTTTCAATATATCATGGGTCAACATAAGAAATTAATGGATATTTTGAGGGAGTTTTGCAGAAGCCACAAAAGATACACAAAGGTCAGCAGATGACACAGAAAAAGTTTAGAAACTCAGAAATGCATAAAATATATGTACAGCATTGTATAATAGCAACATATTTTATCTTTTAATACCATAATAATTCAGACTTCTCTGTTATAGAGGGCCAAAAATTTTACATGGATTTTCCAGATCATCCTGACCTCTGAGATGTGGAAGGCATAACTATTCCCGAGGAAGGCCCAGCACATCAAGGCTCTTGGTCCACCATTATGAGTTGCCATAGGTACCTTCGACCCCTGCTTCTATGTTTTTGTGTACATCACCATCCCACAGACACCATGTATGTTGGTAGGAAAGTGTATCCCAAGTTTATGAATGGGATATTATATTTTATTATTCTTGCTTTGCCTTTTGTTTTGTAAATGTTTATAATTAAGAGTTATTGGTGTTGGGGCAGCTAAGAGGCCCAGTGACTAGAGCACGAACCCTGGAGTCAGGAGGACCTGAGTTCAAATCCAACTTCAGACACTTAACACTTACTAGCCATATAACCTTGGGCAAGTCACTTAACCCCAATTGCCCTACCTGCTCCTCTCCAAAAAGCAAAAGAAAAAAGAAAAAAAAAGAGTTGTGGGTGTTATCTTGACTGACTGGTTCATATGGGAAACATGCTGATTAGGACTAATAAACCCTAGAAGGTATTCCCCTGACCGATGTTAGGGCCCTCACAGTGAACTGTAGAAATTTGGCCATCCCCATCTGCCAATACAGATGAGTGAATGAACCATCCCAGAGAAAAGAAAGAGAATTGGAGCTTCAAATGTCCATGCTATGCTTGAGCTACATTGCTATACAGAGTAATTTCAAAAGGTAAAGAACTAGAACATTGAGGTAAACATTGATACCTCCCA
>CM053581.1:219235993-219279370 GCA_028627135.1 Pseudochirops cupreus
GGTGGGCGGGGGAAAGACGGGGAGAAAATATGTAACTCAAAAAAAATTTAATAAAATAAATTTATTATTAAAAAAAAATGTGCCTGGTTATGTATCTGCATTTCCCATTAGATCAGTAGACTTGGGAGTTACGGTTCCAACCATTCTGTACACTTAGCCTAGTCTACTGAGGGACAGATGGCATATTTTTGTGAAATAGACTATGTGTCCCCGGGATAGAGGGTGCAGTCTGTGACCAGAAAATTGCATGAGTTCATTGGCTTGTATGAGAACGGAACCTCTGCCTTTATTCTCACCATGCTGTAATAAGCCAGGCTTTTGTAGCTCTTATCTGAACACCCCATAGCATTCTTTATTACTCTTTTGAGCTTGCCTAGCCATCTCATTTGCTGTATTGGGAAAGATGATCTATTCTAGGAATCCCAAATGCCTTACTACACAGTCATTTTTATCCTAGTAAGTAAATGGCTAGCTAGTGGGGCCAAGAACTCATGGAAATAGGCTTTTGGCCTTTCTCCCACCTTTCTACTGGTTCAGCTTGGTTTTTATCAGGGTCACCCAGCTTTTGACGTTATGTTTTTGGAAGGAAAAAGAAGAGAGATTGATTTCTTCTTGGTTTATCACTGTCTAGATGGATAGCAGACTTCAGAAGCAAGTGCCTATTAATGTTAGTAGTCTCCAGAAAAGCTCTTGTATACTGCTAACTTTTACAAATAGAAATTCCATTCAACAAGCAATTATTAAACACCTATTATGTGTGTGTTGGGTATAATGTTAGGTGCTGGGGACTCCAAGGTAGAAATAAAATAATCCATGACAAGGAGCTTACATTCTACTGGAGGGGATACATGTGCATAAATAGATAAATATAAAGTCATTTGGGGAGCAAGGGGGAAACTAACAAGTGAGGAAACCGGTAAAGGTCTCTTATAGCAGGTGGTATCTGAATTGAGACCCTAAGACAATGGTTCTCAATCTTCCTAATGCTGCAATCCTTTAATAGTCATATGTGGGTGTGCCTGCATGTGGGCGGACCCACCTGGAGACAGACAGAGGAAGTTCCTAAGACCATCACAAATATGTGTTTTCCTATGGTCTTAGGTGACCCCGTGACCCCTGTGAAAGGGTCGTTTGACCCCAAAGGGGTCGTGACCCACAGGTTGAGAACTGTTGCCCTCAGAGGAGCTAGGTTTATGTGGTTCCTTTTGCTGGTGCTCTGGATTTGTTCTGGGGAGGAAAAGTCTATTTGGAGAATGGCTTTGTGATTGTGCCACATTTGGACGTTGTGCCAGCAACCATCTTGAATGACTTTAGAGCTAAACTGTCTAGGGCTTGATTTTTGACTGCTCATCTTTGTCTTTTTCCTTCTCCGTGATACTTACCAATTTTGGTTCTTGAGTTTGCTGTTCTATGATCACTTAGGAAAAAAGATCTGATAAAGTTTGACTTAACATTGATGGTGCTTAAAAAATAAACCAACAAAAGGTCAAGTAATTCCACAGCAGGTACAAGGATAAGCTCAAAGAGCTTAGTTTTAAGGAGGACATCATGCCATATGCCAGAAAATTAGAAGCTACCATCATTTATAAAGATTTTCAGTCTTTGCTGGTAAAAAAATATATATATAAGGCAGCTCATTGAATTTGAAACCTAGTGAGTTCCATGTGTTTCATCACTTAGCTTTTTTTCTCTTTCTTAAAGAAGCTGTAGCTACAGAAAGAAAAGAAAATCAAAAGGTAATTATTTTTTAAGATCTGAATTGAAATTTTGCTAATCTAAAGAAGTTTCTTTTTAGGACTTTTCCAAACAGATTTTTTTCCCCCTCTAATTGAAGGGAATCAGGTTGATCTGCAAAGTTTCTCCTCTCACAAGAATTAAAATAGCTATGTATGCATCTTATTTGGGATAGTACTGATTCGGGATAGGTTTTGGGGGGGATTTCTAATGAGAAATCCTTCCTAGGTTCGCGTCTGAAAAGAATTACAGGTTCAGCTGTCTTTTGGTAGATTTACAAAAGTTTATTGATTCACAGGACCAAAAGGGGTAGGGTGAGGAAACGTGGCTAGGAAAAGCTTGCAAGGGGCAAGGGCGGGGGAGTTCAGAGAAAGTTTGGAAGTGTGATGCTCTGCAGCGGGCAGATGGTCTACTAGAATGCCTATATGACCTGCTAGAAAAGGCTAGAGAAAGCCATCTACTAGAAAGGGCCATCTGCCAAGTTCTAAGGGCCAGAGAGGCATTTTTAAAGACACAAAGTTGTCATTCATAAGTTCATTAGGCTAATGAGGTGTACAAAGGTGGAGTTAGGGAGGGACCAGGGAGTGGTTAATACTTAAAGGGACATGCACCCTTCACATCAACTGTGCATGTGTTTTACCCATAATGCACTGGGACAAACAGCAGGAGGGAAGGGGCAGGGGGTGTGGTTTGAGCCCTGAAACTTCATAAGGTCGACCAGAGGTCACAGATTTGAGGTCAGGTCAAGTGAGATGTTCCCATCCTGATTTGCAAGTAGATGGGTTTGATTTGCTAGGACAAAAGGAGGTAGTACCTTGAATGAAGAGTTAATTGGTTTGAGATGAAATACCTCTAGGCTGGGGCTGGGAAGGGGAGAAACAATTAAGAAATGAGGCTTTTACAACTTAACACAAAACTGAATTAATAAAAATCATAAAATTACCCCAAAATATATTACATAGGCCATTCAGCACCTCTTCAGTACTGTTTTGGGGACTATATCAAAGATTTTAAACTAAAGTCAGTGGTGAGGTTAATAGAGAAAAATACCATCTATAGAAGGTAAGAGAAAGGAATCTACTAAAGACTGGCAGTTTTGTCATAAGCAGATGTATAGAATGTGTCTGCCATGTCTAGACAGCATAATGTTACAAAAAAGAAAAAATGCTCTTTTGTGTCTAATTGTGTCTAATTAGTTAAGCTAAATTCATTTATTAATTTAGAAAAAAAATTCAGTTTAGTTATTTTTATTTCTTTGGTTTGATGAGTTTTGACTGAGACAATCCTTAAAAAAGAATTGGGGGAGGGTGGGGGGTGTGTGTGTGTGTGTGTGTGTGTGTGTGTGTGTGTGTGTGTGTGTGTGTGTGTGTGTGTGTGTGTGTGTGTGAAGGGGGTGGCCCTGGCCCTGGTTTGTGAGATTAACTGCTCCTAATTGACTATTGCTGCTTTCATGAGTGAGAGGCATGTCTTATCTGCCAGCTCTGGTTTGTGTATGACTCAGATTTTGCCTCTGTGTTATCCAGATGCAGAAATAAACCCAGAGACAAATGTATTGTTTAGATGGCCTCATTCTTCTGTCTGGTCTTGGGCTTTTTAACTGTCAAGAGCTTTCATTGTGAGGAGTGATCTAGTCTTCTTTGTTTTAACTATTTCCATCTCCAGAGAGGTTGGAATAGACACCAAGGGTCCAGGGTAAAGCTGACATCTGGCCCTTGATTTCAAGTAATTTTCATTCTGTAACATAAGGTAGGTAGGCATATGGGAGGGCTGATGAATAATTATGCTAGCAGGAGTTCACTCTTGCAATTTGGAACTTTGCTTTGAATAACAACACCTTTCCTGCACTCCCACTGCCCTTTATAATGAGAGGACAAGTCAGCTTTATAATATGGTGTTTAAAGATTCTGCCAAGAGGATCAGCACCACCTTTGTAGTTGTATCAGTGGCTGAAAGTGCTGCCTTTGCCAATCCTAGAGTCCTTTGGTTTGCATCTAGTGATTGGTCACTATTTATTTTCTCTGATTTTCCTTTTTATCATAAGCAGTAATGTTTCCATGGTGGGACTTGGAACTGGAAGATACTTTAAAGATGGGAGCCAGGTCCCCTGGTTTTACTTTAAAATTTATTGATACCTTGGTTCAGGGGTGTGGAACCTGTGGCCTCAAGACCGCATGTGGCCCCAAGACCACATGTGGCCCTCTAGGTCCTTGAGTGCTGCCCTTTGACTGAATCCAGATCCATTACTCCATGTCTAAAAGACAAGTTGGGATAAGATTATAAAGGATTTAAAATGGGAAATAGAGGAATTTTCATTTTATCCTAGAAGCAGTAGGAAACTTCTTGACCAGAGAAGGACATAGTCAGACCTATTGATGAGGTGCAGGCTTTGGGAGCCCCCTAGAGCTCTCCTTGAATCTTTGAGGTACAGGCCCTGGGAAACTCCTTGAAGTAAATCTTCCCAAGGGAAGGCATTTGCCTGAGGTCATGGGCCTTAAGTTGTGGTTCTGCCCAAGCCTTTAGCCCTCCTTTGTTCCAATAGTTTCCCACCCTCAATGCTCCAGTTCTCACCCTTGAACTGGCCTGGCCCACCATAGTCTATGGTCTTCAGGTAGCCTCCAGCAACTTCCCACCCTCAATCACTCATTACTGGAGTCTGACCTCATCTGACTCCTCCTGAAGACCCTCCCCAAACTCCTCCTCTAGACTACCCCCTAGATTCTTCCCACAACCTTTCTGTATATAGAATCCCATCTCCCCTCCATGTGGTGTGAGAGCGCCACAGAATGCCCTAGCACAGACTTACTCTGTGCTAGACTTATTCTGTCCTGCTTGCCCAATGCAAGCATCACAGATACCTAGGCTTCTTAAGAGTCTACCCAATATGGCGAACTATTAATAAACTTTACTTTTCTTTGGCTGAGAAGACTTGAGTCGAATTCTTTCGGCAGGACCCGGCATGTTGGTATTTTGGGGTCTCAGACAACCCTAACCCTCTTAGTGGGTAAACCTCTTCACTATGTTTTAGGTATTTCAGTTTGGCAGCTTTGTAGTGATGGGTTGGAGAAGGGAGAGACTGGAAGGAGGGAGAGTGATTGGAAGGCTATGGCCAGTGACAAAGAAGGCCTGAACTGGGTGGTAGTGTAGGTGTAAAGAAAAAGGGATAGATTTAAGGGAGTTGTGGAAGTGGGCTCAATAAGACAAGGTATGTTAGGGAATCTCTCTTGGTTCTCCTCCTTCCTGTCTGACTGCTCCTTCCCAGTCTCCTTTGCTGGGTCTTTATCCAGGTCATGCCTGCCTACTATAAGTATCCCTCACAGTTGTGTCCTGGATCCTCTTCTCTTCTCCCTCTATACTGTTTTACTTGGCTATTTCATCTGCTTCTATGGATTACATTATTATCTTTAGGTGGATTATTCTTAGATCTATTTGTCCAGTGCTATCAGACCTCTCCAACTGGATGTCTCCTAAATGACTTCAGTTCAACGTGTCCAGAATTGAATTAATTATTTTCCCCTAAAACTCTCCCTCTTCCTAACTTCCTGTTACTGTTGAAGGAACTCCCATCCTCCCATCCAGGCTCAAAACCTAGGTGTCGTCTTTGATGCATCATTTCCTTTTGCCATCATCCCTCCCACCTAGGGATCATACCACATCCAATAAGTTACCATGTCCTGTTGATATTTTTTTTTTTTGCTTTTTGGAGGGGAGAGGGCAGGGCAATTGGGGTTAAGTGACTTGCCCAAGGTCACATGGCTAGTAAGTGTTAAATGTTTGAGGTCATATTTGAACTCAAGTCCTCCCGACTCCAGGGCCTGTGCTCTATTTACTACGCCACCCAGCTTCCCCAAGTCCTATCGATTTTATCTTTTTTTAAAAAAAATATTTATTTTTAGTGTTCAACATTCACTTTTATGAGATTTTGAGTTCTAAAATTTCATCCCTCTTCGATGGCATGCAGTCTGATATAGGTTATACATGTGTGATCATATTAAACGTATTTCCATATTAGGCATGTTGTGAAAAAAGAATCAGAACAAAAGGAAAGAACCATGAGAAAGAAAAAGCAAAAAAGAGAAAATAATATGCTTCCATCTGCATTCAGACTCCATCCGTTCTTTCTCTAGAGAGGATTAGCATTTTCCATCATGAGTCTTTTAGAATTGTCTTAGATCATTGCATTGCTCAGAAGGGCTAAATCTAACAGTTGTTCATTGCATGATGTTACTGTTACTGTACATAATGATCTCCTGGTTCTGCTCACTTCACTAAGTATCAGTTCTTGTAAGTCTTTCTGGGATTTTCTGAAGTCCACCTGCTCACCATTTCTTATAGAATGATACTATTCCATTACATTCATATACTGCAACTTGTTCAGCCATTTCCCAATTGATGGGCATCCCCTCAGTTTCTAATTCTTTGCCATCACAAAAAGAGCTGTTACACAAATATTTTTGTACATGTGGGTCCTTTCCCCTTTTTTAAAATGATCTCTTTGGGATACAGACCCAGGAGTGGTTTGATTTTAGGTTTGTAACATCTCTTGTATAGGTCCCCTTATTTCCCTTTCCCCTCCACCAGAGGCTCAGGTCTTCATCATCTCATATCTGGACTATTGCAATAGTCTGGAACTTGTTCGCTGCCTCAAGTCTCTCCCTGCTCCAATCCATCCTCCACTCAGCTTTCAAAGTGATTTCCCTCAAATGTGGGTCTGACCGCATCACTCCCTTTGCCCTCATTTACAAACTCCGGGGGTTCCCCTTTGCCTCCAAGATCCAATACAGAATCCTCTGTTTGGTTCCTAAAGCGCTTCTTACCCTGGCCTCTTCCTACCTTCCCAGTCTTGTAAAATGTCACCCCTTTCCACACAGTCTGTGGTCAAGTGACACTGGCCTCCTTTTCTGTTCCTCCATAAGACACCCCGTCCCAGGCAGTCATTCTTCCTGGCTGTCCCTCATGCCAGAACTTGTTTCCTCTTCATCTCTAACTCCTGGTTTCTTTCAAGTCTCAGCTAAAGTTTCACCTTCCAACAACAACAACAATAAGTAACAACAACATTTGTACAGTAATTATAATACAGCAGGAACTGTGCAGTTATTATATTATATATTGTATTATTAATATAATGATTATCTCATCTGGTCCTCACAAAAGCCCTGGGAGGTAGGTGCTATTATCCCCATTTTACAGATGAGGAAACTGAGGCAAAGATTAAATGACTTCCGTGAGTCACATAGCTAATAAGTGTCTGAGGCTAGATTTGAACTCAAGCCCAGCCCCTCCATCCACTGCACCATCTAGCTATCTTATAAGAAACCCTTCCTGGTCTTTCTTACGAGTGCCTTCCTCCTGAGCTTATCTGTGCATGCATCTCATTTGTACAGAGTTGTTTTCATGTTCACTCGTTGAGAAGGTTCTGTTTTGTTCTGTTTTGGATTTTTACCTTTTGTTTTTATTTGTTTCTTTTGGCAACTCCAGTGCTTAACACCGTGCCTGGCACGTAGCGAGCTCTTAGTAAATAAATGCTCTTTGACTTGACTTGAAGAGCTGAGGAGATCAAGATAGAGATCCGTAGATTACAAGTAGATTACATTTCTTTAGTACTTTAAAGTTAAAAGGTAGGTAGTACTAATATTATCATCACCCCCATTTTAAAGTGAAAGAAATGGATACTCAGAGAAGTAAAGTGACTTGCCCACTGTGAGACAACTAGTATGTGTCAAGAGTCAGGAACCGAATCCAGACCTTCTGACTCCTACTTCAGTATTTTCTTCCTCTGTGCCATCCTGGATTACTCAAGAATTGAGAGACTTTTCCAGTTTGAAACCTAAAAATCCCACAAATGCCAGCTTCCCTAGATGAGGAGGGTGGGAAAAGAATCTGGACAAAGGAACTCAAGCTGCTGAACTTCCAAGATGGCAAATAGATTGGAGAAGAGAGAGACTGGACCCAGGGAAACCAGTTAGGAAGCTATGGTTTCATAAGGAACAGGAGCTAGATGCTGCCATTTTGAAGAGACAGAGGGAAAGGGATTGGCCTCCATCCCTCCCCAGGCAAATGTGTGACTTGATAGGAATTATATCACCCTTGTTTCTGTGACTAGGGGTGGAAAGAGAGGAGCAGCTGTTTCCTCTGGTTCCAGAGAAGAGAATGTTTCGATTCACAAAACAAGGGTGGGCTTTATCAAGGGGATGCTGAGCAGATTTTCTCCATGATTGTGGAGGACTGAAAAGGAAGAAACAGACTGAAAATGGAAACAAGAGTCAGTAGATGTAAAGAACGTTTGACTACCAGCACCATGAAATACTTAGGTGGCTAGATCACCAAGGAAGGTGGTTGAGTTGCCATCCTTGGACACTGGAGAAAAGAAGCAGGTAACTAAGGAGAGCTCTGCTTTTTGGCAAAGGACACTGCTGTTTTAATAGAACATCAGATCAGGAACTAGAAACTCTACAATGTACTGTGTGTGTGTGTGTGTGTGTGTGTGTGTGTGTAAGGGTCCAGACTTGTGATTTCATTGACAGCTCACTGGATCTGGATCAAATCTGGCCTCAGACACTTACTAATTTAATTATGTGACCCTAGGCAGATCATTTAACCTCTGTCTGCCTCAGTTTCCTCATCTATGAAATGGACATAAAATAATACCTACCTCCCAGGGTTGTTGTGTGGATCAAATGAGATAATATTTATAAAGCACTTTGTAAACCTTAAAGTGCTATATAAATGTTAGTTGTTGTTATTATTAGACTGATGCAGAATGGAATTCATCTGTAACTTACAGTTTTAAAGAATTGTTGGAGCATGGAATGCTTAAGTGACTTGCTTCTGGCCACACTTCGCTATTATGTGACAGAGTCATGACCTGAAAAATAGGCTTCCCTCCCAAACCCAGGATGCCTCCTTTCTTCAGTGTGTCATGCACACTGCCTCTCAAAACTCACTTAAAGATGTATAATTAAGTTTTTAAGCCAATGTGGGGAGGGGAGGAAGAGGAGAAGAGAAAGATTTTCCAAGAAAAAAGTAGGAAATGAGAGGAATAATGAAATATATGGCATTTTAAAAATGTCCTTTTAAGACTGTAGAGGTTCTTAGCCTTTCTGTGTGTCCTGGCTCCCTTTGGCAGTCTGGTAAAGCCTATTACCTCTTCTTAGAATAATGTTTTTAAAATAAATTTTTAAATGGATAAAATAAAATGGGATTGCAAAGGAAACCAATTGTACTGAAATGCAGATATAATTTTTTCCCTATGCATAATAATGGAAGCCCTGAAATCTATCCATGGACTCAATGGACCTCAAGTTAAGAACCCATCATCTAAAGTAATTATTCATTTAGAAATTCAAAACTATATTGTGTAACTTGATTTGCTAATAAAATCTGGCACATGGAATAGAAGACTGGATTTGGGGTCAGGCAGACCAAGTTCAGATTCAGCCTCAGATACTTATTAGCTATATGACCCTGGGCAAGTCACCTGACCTCTGCCTCAGTTTCCTCATCTGCAAAAGGATAATAATAGCACCCATTCCCAGTGTTAAAAAATTTTAAGTGTAACATAAGACAATATTTGTAAAGCACTTTGCAAACCTTAGCGTGCTCTATAAACATTAGTTATATAGAAACTTTTTTTAAAAAAGAAAGAAAGAAATCACCCAGTGGGAATTAGAATTACTTTCTTTTTTTTTTCTAAAAGAAAATTAGAAGGGTAAGGTACTTCATAAAGAGCTAATCCCTTTCTTCAAACTACCCCAGGTTTTTGTTTTTTTGTTTGTTTTATTTTGTTTTTTTCCTCTGTGTCTTTACATCTCTAAACCCAGGATGCTGGTTTCCTTCTCTTGAGCCCAAGTGTCCAGGCAGTAAGGTCTCTTAATAGTTTCCCTTTTGGGTATTGTGCTTAAGAAATTTCTTTGCCTTATCCCCATGGACTGGTGTATCCAGATCTAGCCTTCTCCTCAAAGGCTCTTTTCCCCTCTGTCCAAATCTTTTTTTCCCCTCTTATAAATATTTTATCAATACTTTCATTTTCTAGTGACTTAACACAGGACAGACATTTCATCTAATACAGCAGTTCTCAACCTTCCTAATGCCGTGACCCTTTAATACTCTTATGTGGGCGTATCTGCATGTGGGTGGACCCGCCTGGAGATGGATAGAGGAGCAGTGTCTTGGTTCCTAAGACCATTGGAAATATGTGTTTTCCGATGATCTTAAGCGACCCCTGTGAAAAAGTCGTTTGACCCCCAAAGGGGTTGTGACCCACAGGTTGAGAGCTGCTGGAATTGGTCCCAGTCCTTGCCTGGGAACCAAGAACTCTTACCTTCCTGGTCTAGCTCTTCCATGACTACCTTTGTCTTCTCTCTCTCACCCACTCCATACCCTATTTCCCTTCTCTTCCCACCCCTTCCCAGTCTACCGTTATTTCCAGGCTCGATGAGTATTTCCTTTCCTTTGCTCAGAGTAAGAGTCTCAAGACAACCTCCTTTCCTTTTGCACAGTTGGCCTCAATGATAATTTGTTGATTGCTCGATCTCTCCCAGTTCCTAACCAAATTTGAGAATGTTCATCTTTTTCCTAGCATTTCCACAGCTAATTTTTTTCTTTTAGGATTGTGGACTTAAAGACCAAAAAGAGCCTTTTCATACACAGTAGATCACAAAAAATAGATTCTTTTAAAAAATTATTCACTTTGAACTTAAATACAAAAAAGTTTAAAAAGAAAGATTTCCATGTATACATTACATTGTATAGTAATATTCTCAACCTGTGAGTTATGTTCAATTTGTAACAATGAAAATGCATCCTGCATATCAGATAGATTCATAACAGCAGCAAAATTACAGTTATGAAGTAGTATTGAAAATAATTTTATGGTTGGGGGTCACCACAACATGAGGAACTGTATTAAAGGGTCGCGGCATTAGGAAGGTTGAGAACCACTGTACTACAACATAAAAAGATGATGCAATAAAAAAGCATGAGTTTCCATTTCACACTATTTACTTCTTTTTGAAAAACTGTGTAATAAATACTACACATTTTTTTTCAACACTACCCTGCTTTTCTGTTCTTCCAAGTTTCCTCTTGTTCTTTGCTAGGCACTTTTTTTTCTTTCTCCCTCCCCACCCTGCTCTAGGGAAGGTTACCATTAGACACAAATATGTGTGTATATGTATTTTACATATATAGATATAGATGTGTGTGTATCTATATCTATATACATATATGTATGTGTATATACAAACATATATATATGTATATATATATATGCATATATATATAAAATCATGCTATCCATGCTTCTCTTTGCCAGTTCTTTCTCTGGAGGTGGAGAGCGTCTTCCTTTATAGGTCCTTTGTAGTTGATTTGAATATTTATAAGACTCAAAATTACTTAGTCCTTAAAAAATAGATTCTATAAAATTGGGAGACCCATTTCATATTAACTGCTGTTTTTAAAAAAGTATATGATAAATAATATACATTCCTTTCAAAATTGTCCTACTCGTCTCTTCTGCCTTCTTGTGCGTTAAAAGGTTTCAATGGCCCTCTTTTTTTGACATCTCTATTTATAACTTTCCCTCCCCTCAGCATCCCCTCAATTAAATAATTAAGAGAAAGGAGAGGGAGGGGAATCCTTGTAATAAATAAGCATGGCCCATCAAAACGAATTTATGCAACAGCCTTGTCCAAAAATGTGTGTCTCTTTCTGCACCTTGTGTCCTTTACCTCTGTCTCAGGAGGTGAATAGCATGCTTCATCACAGGTCTTCTAGAGACATAGTTGGTCACTCCATTGATCAGAGCCCACAGCTTATCCTAAAAGCTCTTTCAGTTTGCCCTCCCCACTCTCCCCCAAACCAACAGCCCTTTGGGACATCTGGTTTCTTTCTCAATTTCACCACAACTCCAGCCAGACACACTAAGCTTTGTGGCCCCCTGACTGCACAGAAACAACATCAGACACTCTGGGGAGAGGGACAAAGGGCCTTGTGTGTAACTGTGGGTTACAGGGAGAAGCGGACGCCGTGGGGCAGGGAGCTGTTTTCTTTCATGTTTCCCTCTGGGATTTGCTTCTCACCTTCCCAAATTCTTTGACTCCCCATAAAGTTCAAATGGTTGCCCTTCAGCGATCTTTTCCTAAGACCTCCATCCTTTACCCTGGGCTTCTCAGACTCTGTAGGGGTTCAGCACTGGCTAGCCTGGAACCCAGGATCTGCCTATCTTGGCTGGAGAGGAAAGCCTGGGGACAGTCTGCAAGAGAGTTTCCCAGAACTGAGTCTCAGCATTGGCCTTGGTGGGGGACAGGAATTGCTGGCACACAGTTTGAGGGGTCCTGGGGTCCCAAGAGAAGAAGGCAGCAGTAACTGGGACATATGCACACCACTATTTTCTCCTCCTTCCTTAGGCCCTCCTCCATTTTGCTTTTTCTCTACCCGCAATCAAGAATCTAGGTAGCTGATGCTGTTAAGGTTGGACTGGTGAAAAGAAATGAAGTAAAGGTCGAATGACCAACAAATGGAAAAACAGTTTGTTAACCCAAAGGACTTGCCAACAGGGGAGTGAGGGAGAAGGCATTTAGAAGTCTTCCACCCATGTTTCTGATTTTTGTTCTCTGTGTCTTCACATCTCTAAGCCCAGGGTGCTTATCCCTCTCTCAGGTCCAAACGTCAAAGGAGTGAGGCGCTCTGCAGTTATGAATTACCCTGAACAGGATTTTTAACCTTTTTTTATGTCATGGACCTCTTTGGGAGTCTAGCGAAGCCTATGGACCCCTTCTCAGAAGGGGTAAATTTGTAAAATAAAAGACATTCAATTACAAAGGAAACCAGTTATATAAAAAATAAAGTAAGTATATTGATAAAAATATAAAAATATTTTTTAAAATAAGTGAAGAAAGATGCTATCTGCATCCAGAGAAAGAATCGATAAATGCAAGTATGTATAGAATGGTTTTACATATATACATCCATTTGTGTCTATTGGTAACCACTATAATTTTGTTGTACATTTGAAAGGAATAGCATGTTGTGCATGGTAGACTTGCATTTTCACGTAAAATCATCTTTTTATTGTACTATCTTATGGAAATGCTTGTTTTATTCCATAAATTAAAGATAAAATAAGAAGTTAATGGACCTGAGGTTAAGGACTGGGTTGTAAGATTAATGCCAGACTTTCCCTTGCCTACCACCCCGAATAAAAAAGATAAAATACTTGAAATCAACATTGTTTAGCAACATAAAGTTACATACCACTTTCATAGATTCTTACTGCTGTAAGGGAAAAAAAGTTAGAAACTGCCTAGTCTCCCCTCCTCATTTCCCAGCTGGTCAGACACACTGAAGCCCAGAGACATGATCCAGGTCACACAGTGAGTTAGTGGCAAAGCTTGGGATTAAGGACTTTCCATCCAGCACTCAACTATCCCGTCCTGTTTTCCTTTCAAAGAAGCTTTCAACTGGTATCACCCAAGAGGAAATCCTCTGAGCAAAAGCATCTCCCTACCTTTGCTTGTGGCTCTGCACCTCTTGGGGTTCAATTAAAACCCTTGATGGAGGAGAATGTGGGTTGGCACCATAATAGAAAGAAAACAGAGAATCCAAAGATAGGGAGGATTTCCTGAATGCCAGAAGCTCTTGGTTCTGGTCCTTATATGGGAGACTCCATGTAGGTTTGGGTTTAGCTACCAGGTAGGGTAATCCATAAGATATTGACTAGAGGTAGTTTCACATATGAGTTAGTACCACTGCGCAGACCCAAGGGACACCATTTCTGTGGTGTCCAATCATTTCACATTCTTACTGGTTATAAGTACTCCAGGAGCCCAGGGGAGAGAGACAGAGGTCACTGTGGGCTGGAATAGTTAGGAAAGCCTTCCTGGAAGATGTAGAGCCCAAGATGGGCTTACGAGGTAAGATATGAGCAGGTAGAGGGGATTTTCTAGTAGAGGAAATAACCATGAGCTAAGACAACAAATGATGGGACATAGAAGAGCCTATTTGCTCCTCCTTTCTTTGTTTACCCTCTTTCTAAAGCAATTCTGCACCTGAAAATACTATCCTTCCTCCCACCCCCAATCTTTATCCTTCCTTCCTCCTCCCATAAGGCAATGGGTTCTTTAACTGTCTGACCCTACTAGGTAGTGGGCTCATTAGCACAAGCTCCTTGTAGCCACATTTTAATTAAGGTCCTGGCTCCGTCTGTCAAATAGAAGCTGTTGAGTGATAACTAAGTATTGATCACCTCCCTGCTGGGACTAATTTATTTATCTTGCTGTTAGATCTTTACTGTTTGTGGCAATGGGGAGCCCAGGATGTGCAGCTTTCAGGAGGGTTTAAATGAGACTGTCATCTGGAGAGACCATCATTGGTATCTTTGTTGCTACCCCTCTGTAGAGATTTGAAGCAGGTTGGGAGAACAGGCGAGGACTTGACCCCTCAGCCCAGAGATGTCTGCAGTGTCAGCAGAGGAAGTCTGGAAATGATGAATGTGAATGGAAATGTGGGGAATTTGGCTAGTATAATGGGATCCTGAGACTTGCAGAGATATTGGGGTCACTTGTGTCTATTAACAAGAATTTATTACGCACTTCCTTAATGTCAAGCACCACACTAAACACTTACGATAGAAAGACCGAAAACTTGTTTCCCTGTCTCAAGGAGACAAGTTCTAATGAGGGAGACAACATATGAATAACTAAGTATATTCAACACACACACACACACACACACACACACACACACACAGATCAGTATATGGAAAGCAATTGAAAAGGGACATTTTGGGGGACCAGGAAAGCCTCTTGCAGGTGTATTATAGGTTGAGTCTTTTTAAAAATTAAATTTTTTTTTTACATTTCAAATTCCAAACTGTTTTCCTCCATTGCTTCCCACCCTGCACAAGAGAAGGCCACCATGGACAAAGATTTATAAATATATGGAAAACCATACTATGCATAATTCTGTTTATCAGTTCTTTCTCTGGAGGTAGATTGCATCTTCCTTCATAGGTACTTTGTAATTGATTTAAGTATTTACAATATTCATAATAACTTGGTTGTTCACAAGTATTTTTTCAAACAATATTCCTGTTACTGTGTATAACATTCTCTTGTTTCTGCTCATTTCACTTTTCATTATTTCATTATTTCACGCAAGTCTTTCCATAGTTTTCTAAAATCAACCAGCTCATCATCTTACACATGGTAGTATTCCATCACAATCTTATAACACAACTTGTTGAGTATTGACAGAAGACAAGGAAGCTAAAAGGCAGAAGTGAGGAAGGAGGGCATTCCAGGCATGGGGGACAGCTTGTGCAAAGGTATGGAGATGGGGATGGAGTGTTATACTTGAGGAACTACAAGTAGACCAGTGGCACTAAATCATAGAGAATGAGTGGGAGTAAATATGTAAGAAGACTGAAAAGTAGGAAGAGGCCAGGTTATGAAGAGTTTTAAAGACCAAATAAAAGAGTTTAAATTTGATCCTAGAGGTAATAGGGAGCCACTGAAGTTCACTGAGCAGAAGGGGTGACATGGTCAGCCCTTCCTTTAGAAAAATCCCTTTGGTAGCTGAGTAAACAATGGATTGGAATAGGGAGAGAATTGAGGCAAGGAGAAAAAATCCAGAGACCCAGATGGTAGCCCAGGTGAGAGGTGATGTGGGTTCAAACTAGGCTTGTGTCTGTGTGAAGGGAGAGAAAGGGACATACATGTGAGTGATGTTGTGAAGGTAAAAACTCAAGATTTGGGAACAGATTGGATGTGTGGAGTGAGCGACAGTGAGTAATAGATAACCCTGAAGTTGCAGGTCTTAAGTGATTGGGAAGATGATGGTCCCAGTAGTAGGGAAGTTCAAAGGGGGTATTTTGGAGGAAAAATAATGAATTCTGTTTGGGACATGTTGAGTTGGAGATACTTATGGGATATCTACTTAAAGATGTGTAGGAGGCAGTTGGAGATGCCTCATCAGAAGCAGAGGATGGTAAAGTTTTGACTCCTGGGGGTTTTCCTGTAACATTGTTTATTATATTATAGGATTTGGTATAAAGTGGATACGTCTTGCATAAGTAATATCCAATACCAGTCTAGCCAGTAAAAGGTACAAGCAAAACCTTCTTCTTAAGCACTTCCATATGGGGCATATAGTACTATCCACTCCACTGCAAAGGCTGAAACAAGGTTGTCCGCTGAGGCTGATCCCTAAGCAATCTCTTTCTTGAGAAACTCTGAAGGTCTCCCCCTTCTAGACTATTTCTTTTGCCTCCATCTTACCTAGCCTTTAATTACTGAATGGGTGTTGCCTCAGACAAACTGAGACCTGGGAAAGACCTTAGCTTAAAAAGGCCTAGGTCTCTCACAGCAGTGGGGGCTATCCCTGACCTATGTCTTGTTACTGGACTCTGATGATTCTAGAGGAAAGGGTGGGGCTGATGACTTTACATGGCCCTGCCTCACTCAGATCCAATTCACTTGGAAGTCAAGACATTGCCCTCCTGATGTCATTGATCTTCTTCAAGAACAAAGGACCAAGGGGCAGCTAGGTGGCCCAGTGAATAGAGTACTGGCCCTGGAATCAGGAAGACCTGAGTTAAAATCAGACACTTGACATACTTACTAACCGTGTGACTTTGGGCAAGTCATTTAACCCCAATTGCCTTGCTTTACCCCCTAAAAAAAAATTAAGAACCACCACCACCAACAGCAACAACTAATCTTAGCCACTTTTTTTCTGCCTTGAAAGGCTCCCAAGAAGCAAGAATGACCAATTCAGGGCCCCCATATCCTGACAAGATGCAGTTTTATCCACTGTATGTATAATTAAATATTTCTAATTGAAAAATGACTTCTGATGAAAACCTCATTGGCCAGCAAGTAATTCCACAGAAACACAGTCTCATGATGCCTTAAAAGTCATTTAACCCTCACTCAGCAACATCAGTGCTTAACAGAAAGTTAAACAAACTGCCTACTGCAGACATGGGAAAACAGAGGAACAGAAAGCTTGTAGCCCTTGCATATTTTCACATACAGAGCCAATGGCACAGCTGGACCAAAAATCTCTTACAAGTTCTGAATCTAAGTCTTGACATGAATCTCCCAGGGAACTTGGGGAGTGAGGGACAGCTGTCTTCAGAGAGAACAGCAGGCTTCAGGACCTGGGGGCACATCCCAGGGACTTCTGCCTCAAGCCCTGTTTCTTAACTCCCCTTACTGCTACTCTTGCCCTTACCATTCCTTTTTCCCTTAATGGTCTTTGTCTTGCCCACTCCAAAATTTTAACCAATCAGTTGACCAGGATGCAGTTGGAACTTACTCTGCACAAAGTTTTGCTGTGGAGACAAAGAATAACACATTTTGTGGTCAGGAAGATTGGACACATACAAATCACCATAAACAATAATAATAGTAAAAAATAATATAATAAATAAATTATAGAAATATAAATAATTATGATGATGATAGCTAGCATTTATATAGCACCTACTATTAGCTGTCTAATGGACCTCTTAGCTACAAGTCTCCCCCTGCTCCAAATCCATCCTCCACTGTGTCAAGGTAACTCTTCTAACAAGTAGGTCTGATCATGAGGGCAACTAGGTGGCGCAGTGAATAGAGCACCGGGCCTGGAGTCAGGAGGACCTGAGTTCAAATCAGACCTCAGACACTTGATACACTTACTAGCTTTGTGACCTTGGGCAAGTCACTTAACCCCAGTTGCTCTGCCTTTCCCCCTCCAAAAAGACAAAAAAAAAAAAGGAGTTACGATCATGTACCCATTCCTTACTTGTTCAGTGACCTGTAGTGATGCCCTCTTACTTCTAGAATCAGAAATAGAGTCTTCCATTTGGTATTAAGGCTCCTCATAATCCAGCCCCTTGCTCCCTTTCCAGTTTTCTTAGACCTCATCCCCCTCTACCATTCTACAGTCTAGCTATCCTGGCTTTCTTGAATGGAACCCTCCATCTCTTATCTCTATACTGGCTATTTCCATATTGCTCTGCCCCATCACTTCTAACTCTTGGTTCCCATGCATTCTTTAAACACTCAGCTCAAATCCTACTTCCCGCAGGAGGCCTTTCTGGTCCCCCCAGCTGCTAACGTTTCCCCTTTTGGATTCCTTTGTAGCCTCTCTCTCTCTCTCTCTCACACACACACATCTACCTAGTATATATCTGGAATATGTCTACTTATTTACATGCTGACTCCCCCCTCCCCAATTAGAATATATACTCCATGACGGCAGAGATTGTGGGAGTTTTTTTGTTTGTTTCTTTGTATTCCCAGCACTTAGCACAGGCCTGGTACATACAAACACTTAGTAAAAGCGTGTTGACTAACTCTTCAGTGCTACCTTGCACATGAGTCTTTTCCTGTACCCTCTTCCTCTTTTCTTTATTTTAAATATCTGTACGTATCGTCTCTCCCAATAGCACAGAAGCTCCTATGGGACTGGGGCTTATTATTATACTTCTGTCTTTCTGTCCCCAGTGCCTGTAACAGTAATGAGTGCTCAGTAAATGCTTGCTGACTGAGTGGTCTCCAAAGATGTTTGGGAAGAAATGGGACTTGATCTGTGTCTTTAGAGACTGTTAGCTTTTGAAAAGGCAGAGGGGCTATGGGAGGGTATTCCAGGCAGGGAAATAGAAGGGCCAAAGATTCAGAGGTGGAAAAGGACAGGGTGGATTGGGGATGGTGAGTTGTTCTCCCAGAAAATGTCCTAGGGATGGAGGGGATGTGTTCATTTGGGGTAGGTTTGGAATAGTAAGCTTCGTTTCCTCCTCTAGTAGTCTTGGCTATAATCAGATGTGTCCCTATTCTCTGCTGCCCTACCCTGCCCTCCTTCTCTCCTCCCAGTGTGATCAGTACAAGAAGGGGATCATCTCTGGTTCTGCCTGTTCTGATCTGTGTGATGAGCACACCTTAGTGTTCCAGCAGTGCCTCTCCCCGTCTCCCACGAAGCAGGTAAGGCAAGGTGGGGCCAAAGCTGTCTACAAGGAGAAGTTAGCTGGGGGATTGCAGGCCTTTCAAATGGGAAGAAAGATCAATACCTAAGGCACAAAAGGTCCCCAATCCCTAACAGATGGGGGTGGTGATGGAAGACTGTGTCAGAATTTGAGAGGATTTCCTTGGCTTTTTGCCCTCAGCTTCTTGGGATAACTAACGTTAATGGGAATACATTTTGAAGGTCATTGATTCAATCTCCATGTGTTTGTACTCCCAATCCTAGAAACAGAGTAAGACCCAAACTCAGGCTGAGAGTCGTGATGTTGGCCGCAAACTAATCCCTAGCTTCAGCACCATGGATTCTTCATTCTCAGTACAGACTAACTTACATAATTTGTCTTTATGCTACTGACCAAAAGTAGGGTCCTAATTAGAGACCATATAGCTCACTGCTAGAAGGAACTAAAGCCCATGTCATACTGTCTGATGCTGGGTCAGGAGCCTCATTATACTGTAACAAGGATAGCCAACTAATCACAAACTGCTGTTCCAAGAATGAGTCCTGATACTTGTGGGGTTGGGGACCTAAAGCTTTGCACTGAGGATTGCTTCCCACTGTCTTTTTATTTTCCTTACTAGATACTGTCAGGAGAAAGGAAGGCTGCAGGAGGGGGTTCTTGGGGACTGAAAGGTTTAGACTCTATATATTTTCCATATCCTTACTCAGAGGGAAGAAAACTCAGGAGAATCTGTTCCTGATGGCCCCAGCTGTCCATTAATTGTCCCCTTATTACTCTTCATTCAGCTCCGGGGATGGAAGTTATCAGGAATATATCCAATGATTCTCATAGGTGCTTTTTCTTAAGGCCGACTTTGGTGGGTTTGAAGGGAGAAAACTTTTGTACTTGGATTGTTCCTGAACTCTTTTTTTCTTTATACCAGGTATACAGTGGGGTTTGGAAGGGGAAAGCAGTGATCATCAAATGTGGCATCACAGAGGCCTTGAAAGCTGAGAACAATCCTGACACAGTCGCCCGAAGAGAACTGGTTCTGTTTGATAAGCCAACAAGAGGCACATCAATGGACGAATTCAGGGAGATGCTTCTGAATTTTCTCAAAGTTAGTGGGTTTGTTGGGGCTAAAGATCTGTCTTTTGCTTTTCTGTTAAGGGTTGAGCACTTGACCCTGAGCATTTGGGTTTGGGGCTCTGGGCCTCAGGACAGACCAAAAAGATGTTCTTGGGTTCTCTAAAGAACCCAGTGGAAGTCACTTAGCCCTGATTGCCTCATTTCCACCCCGCCCAAAACAAAACAAAACAAACAGCAACAACAAACCCAGGTCCAGGGGACAGAGCTATTTGTGTTTGTGCTTGGGGCAAGTTCTAAGAATGGCACCTATCTCCCACTCTCAGATCTGTAACCTCCACTGTCCCGAGCCTTTTCCCTCTCTGACCTGTGCTTCCTCTGTCCCATCTGATGTTGGTCCCTTCCCCCTGTTGTCTCTATCCCAGACCTTTATAGCTGCCCTGGTGACTGCTTGAGTCTTTGTCTTTAAATGAATGAATGAATCAGCCTC
The DNA here is from genome assembly GCA_028627135.1 of Pseudochirops cupreus. Lineage (NCBI taxonomy): Eukaryota > Metazoa > Chordata > Mammalia > Diprotodontia > Pseudocheiridae > Pseudochirops > Pseudochirops cupreus. Next base: position 219,256,249 of record CM053581.1, read on the forward strand.
CCAGTACATGTTTAGCCAACACTGAATGAGTGCAAAACCAGCAAAATCTAAACAAAGCTGATGATTAGAGGCAAAAAGTCCATCTACTATCTCTCGTCATTGATTGGGTGGTTCCTGGGGAGGAGGATTTATAAACTGTTAGAGCTAGAAAGCACTTCAGAAATCACCTGGTTCAACCTTTTTATTTTATAGGTGAGGAAATGGAGGCCTGTCCTGAGGGCTAGTCCAGGGCTTTCTGCCACTTTTCCTCTTAATAAATGTGCACAATCACTTTTGGTTATACTTGCCTTATCTTATAGGGACATAATGCGAATGAGGTAATCTATGGGAAGCACTTTTCAAACAGCAGTTTATTATTATTTTTTCAATTAAGTATTTGTTTTCTATCTCTCCCACCTCCTCCCCCCATTGGAAAAGAAGGGAAGGAAGGAGAGGGATGAAGGAAGGGAAGAAAAGAAAGAAAGAAAGGGAGGGAAGAAGAAAGGGAAAGAGGGAGGAAGGGAAGGGAGGAAAAGAAGGAATGAAGGGAAAAGGGAAGAAGGGAGAGAGAGAAGGAGGGAAAAAGGAAGAAGGGAAAGAGGGAAAAGGGAAGAAGGAAGGAAACATCTTTATAGCAAATCTGCTCGTTAAAAAAAAATTCAAACATAACCGTATCAAAAACCACATCTATTCCACATCTTGAGTCTGTGACCTCTCTATTAGGAGGTTGCTAGAATTCATCATTATTGGGTCCCCTGGAATCATGATTTGTCATTGCATTGGTCAGAATTCTTAAGGCTTTCAAAATGTTTCTTTACGGTGTTGTTATTGTATAAATAGTTCCCTTGGTTCTCACCTCACTTTGCATTAGTTCATGTCTTCCCAGGTTTCTCTGAAATGGCTTCTTTCATCTCTCATGGAACAAAAGTATTCTATTACATTCATAGATGATAATTTGTATAGTCATTCCCTAATTAACAGACAATGCCTGATTTTCCAGTTCTGTCCCACTATAAAGAACTGCTGTGAATATATTCAGACATAGGGGTCCTTTTGCTCTTTCTCTGATCTCTTCAGGATATGGGCCTAGTAGTGGTAGCAGATGGTCAAAGGGAATGGATGGTTTTGTGACTTTTGGGGTATAGCTCTAAATTATCTTCCAAACTGGTTGTAGCGCTTCACAGCTCTACCAACAGTGCATATATGTGCCTGCTGGCCCTCTGTCTTTCCTTTTTGGTAATCCAGTGGGTGGGAGCTGGAACCTCAGAATTCCTTATATTTGTATATCTATTATTATTAGAAATTTGGAGCACTTTAAAATGTAGTTATTTATAGCTTGGATTTCTAAGAACAATTCATTATAAGGACACTTTTGAGATCTTGGGAAAAAATTCTCTAGTGTGGTGTAGAGAGCATTTTGTGAATGTTAGAAATGGAAGAGGCCTTTAAGACTTCTAGTATGATGATTGGCTAAGAAAGACTCAGCTGCTCCAATCAATACAAGTATCCAAGACGATTCTGAAAGCCTCATAATGAAAAATGCTACCCACCCCCAGAGAGAGCTGATGAGCTGAGTGCAGACTGAAGTGTAATCTTTTCCACTTCTCTTATTTTTCTTGCTTTTTCCTTTTTGCAAGATGGCTAATATGGAAATGCTTTGCATGATTTCACATGTGTAATTGATATCATATTGTTTACCTTCTCAATGGGTGGAGGAGGGTCTAGAGGGAATTTGGAACTCAAAATTAAAAATAAATAAATATTGAAAATAAAAATATTTTTTAAAAACATCTAGTATAATACCCTCATTTTGCAAATGAGGAAATGAAGGCCAAGAGAGGAAGAGGGAGTAACTTATCCAAAGCCATTCTTTAAGTTAATCAGAGGGCAGGACTACAACCCAATTATCTGAACTCAGTCTGATGTAGAATTATCTACTTTTCATGGGTTTTGTTGTCCTTTCTCCCCCCACCAGACTATGAACTCCATGAGGTCAGAGTCCATCCTTTTAATCTCTGTATCTCCCACAATACAGAGAACAAGGGCCTGCTCTCAGTAGGCATGTAAGAAATCCTGTTTACTGGCTGATAGGTTGGGTGGGCCTAAGTTATGGAGGGCCTAGGAAACCAGGCAGAGACTGCCTTGCCTAGTGGTTTCTTAATCTTCTTGGCTCTTGTCCATTGCACGGCTTTAACTGCATTAGAAATAATTTGGTTTCTTTGGTTCCATCTGGCAGGCTAACCTTGGAGATCAGCCTTCTCTCACTGGCTTGGTTGGCCAGATCATCACCATGGCAGATGTCAACCAGGATGGGAAAGTGTCTCTTGCAGAAGCCAAGTCCATCTGGGCCCTACTGCAACTCAATGAGTTTCTACTTATGCTCTCCCTACATGAGAAGGAGCATACATCCAAACTCCTAGGACACTGTGGAGATCTATACCTCACGGAGAAGATCCCCCATAGCTCCTTGTATGGCACTGAGGTGCCTCCCTTTCTGAGGCCACTTCTGCCCTCTGCCATTCACAGGGTTGTTCAGCAGTGGTTTGCACCAGCTTGGCCTCGAAGGGCCAAGATCGCAATTGGCCTCCTGGAGTTTGTAGAAGAAGTCTTTCATGGCACCTATGGGGTCTTCTACATCTGTGAGACCAGTTCTGCCAACGTGGGCTACAATGCCAAGTATGACTTTAAGATGGCTGACCTGGGGAAGGTGGCCCCTGAGGCAGCGGTCCGGGCCTTTCTCAAAGGCCGCCACTGTGAGCAGAACGCTGACTGCACTTATGGCCAGGACTGCATGGCTCCATGCGATAGGCTCATGAAGCAATGTAAGAGTGACCTGATCCAACCTAATCTAGCTAAAGTGTGTGGGTTGCTGAAGGATTATCTGCTGTCAGGGACTCCTGCAGACCTCAAGGATGAGCTCCAAAAGGAGCTCCAGATATGTATGACTCTGAGTGGCCTGGCCAGCCAGATGGAAGTGCACCATTCATTAGTGCTCAGTAACCTCAAGACCTTGCTCTGGAAAAAGATATCCAATACCAAATATTCCTAAAGGGACAACGGCTTGTTCTAGTCACAGCCCACCTCTGTTGTCCTTTGTGGGTGAAATCTCATTACAACAAAGGGTTCTGTAAGACAGACATTTCCACATCCCATGGTAACAGACTCTGTTGCTCAGGCTGGCTACAACAAATTCTATGCCACAAGTAGATTAAGTGCTTTCTCTAATGTCTATCTACACCACAGCCACTTTCTATCAGGAAGGGTTTGGGTTATCCATCATTAGAACAGAAGAACCGAACTCCTCTCTTTTGTCTTGTTGTCCAAATAGCAGTTGCCATTTCCACAACCATGGCAAGCATCTAATGAAACTCATCCAAACTCCCCAAACACAAGTTGAAACAAAACAAGAGTTTGAGGATCTAAAAGAACCAGACAGGAAGGGATGGGATATGTGAACTTAGTCGCCACTACCCTATCCTCTCTTTTCTGGTACTGAATACAAAACATTTGTCCCTTGCTAGAGGTCAGCTTTCATCTCCAACTCCAGAAGACATTGATTTTTAACAAAAATTGAATATAACAAAACCAGTTAGCATCCCTTCCTGGTCCCAACCCCACAAAAATTCATTATTTACCTATCTCTGCTTTCCCCTCTTCTCCTTCACTAAAGAAAGCTCTCCAGCAATAGGAAGTTTTCATAGGTTATAACACCTTTTAATCCATGGAGAAATGTACCTATAATCCTTACAAAATCATTGCCATAAGCCCTTCAGGCACCTAGGTCAGTGGTGTGAGAACTTGATAACCATAGCTGAAAGGCTGGTGTAGGAAGTAGAAATCAACTGTGCAGAGGAATTAGTCTTAACTGTGCAATCTTTCCTCATTAAGGAAGGATCTGTATTAGTATAGACCAAGGGAATCATAATGCTGTTTTTACAAAAAAAAAATTTTTTTGTTGAATACCGATATAAATAAATAGCTTTTATGTGACTGCCACTGGTATATCTGAGCTGCCACCATTGTTTGGAACAACTGCTCCTAGGGTTTTTCTTGGGTATATCACTGTTCTTTTAATCAACGTGGGCAAGCTATCTTATCTACAGCTAGTTGACATGCCATGATGACATTCTCTTCCACCTAAACTTGCCTGTTCTGGGTTATTCAGGGGACTCATGTGGGGGGGGGGAGGGTTAAATTGTAACTTTAGGACCACTTTGTCTTCCCCATTCCATCCCATTAACTTATTGTTAGCAAACGCTTTCCCTCAATTGGGCAGCTCTCTTCAGCTCCCCTTTCTTGACTCATGTACCTAATGTTTGAGAAAGATTAACTATATATCTTCAAATCCTTCCAGATTTCTCTGACAAATCTGAGTTGGGTAAATCTGTAGTCTCTTTGTGGGATAGTTTCAGTCACCACTGAAATGGGGCTTATAGATACAACTGATGTCCAAGCAGCTCAGTGTATCCTCAAAAGGAGAGGGAACCTTCCTAAGAGGCATGTTCGGAGGTGAGGATGTTTGGGGAAGGGACAGGACTTCACCAAGTTTTACACAAAGGTACAGAATAGAAATTTCCTCCCATTAGCTGGGAGGATTAATAATAATAAGTTTCTTTTTGTATCACTGAAGGTATTATACAAATTTGAATCTTGGTTTTAAAATTATTAGATCCATTCATCTCAACTACAATGACCTATGGGGAGACCGATGGCCTCTACGCTATTCCTTGCACGATAGTCTAGCACCAGAATTGAAGGCAAAGCCACATTATAGATTTGAGTCAGTCTCCCCCCCGCATTTCTTGTAGTTTTCTCCTTTGCTTTATTAATGCCTCCCCCCACACCCTTCTGTGGAGCCTCCAAATTCTTATTAATATTCAAAATGATTGGTTCCCCAGGATGAGGGACTACACTGGCTATGCTCCTACTTATACAGCTTACTGCAATGAGGCTGACACTACCACAGCTCTTTGAAAGCTCTCTAAGGTAAAGTCATGATTAAAGTAAAAAAATCAAGGTTAGGATCTATTCAAAGGGTGAACTCTTATTTTCCTAATTCTGCTAAGACCATTATGAAATATCTTCAGCATTACTTACAGGTTTTGGATTAATGAGAATTCCTATCTTAAACCTCCTGGGCAGGAAGTAGAACCGGCTCGATCTGGAAAGACAAGCATTGGAAGAGTAACTAACTCTTAGGTTAGGGTTAGGGTTAAGAGTTCTGTTCTGAGGGTGATCACCATCCTGGTGATACTTCACAGCCTTAGGGCTTTCTAATGAAGCCTCTATGTGCTCAAAGAAGGGCTTGGGCCAGTGAAGGGACCTGCAGAATGCTGCGTTGGGCAACTTTAGACTGAATTGAAAAAGCTGGACTGAGACCATTCATCTAATCTCATTATTCCTCTCACCATGATGGCTATGACAATCTCAAGGTACTGACAAAGAATCACATCATTTGTCCAAGGAAAACATGTAAAGAACAAGAAACAACAAAAAAACCCAAAACTTGTTGGACTTGATACAGAACCCACTAAAGGCTCCAAAGTTGTTATTGTTGAGTCATGTCTGACCCCATTTGGGCTTTTCTTGGCAAATATACTAGACTGGTTTGCCAGTAACTTCTCCAGTTCATTTTACAGATGAGGAATTGAGGGCAAACAGGGTAAAGTGACTTGCCCAGGGTCACACAGCTAAGTAAGTATCTGAGGTGGGATCTAAATCTAAGAAAATGAGTCTTCCTGATTCTAAGCTCCATTGTACCACTTAGTTCCCAGGTCTCTGGAGTTCAAAATTCAACTCTGCCCTTATTGTGTGACTTTGAATAAGACACTTAATCTTACTGGGTATTGGGTTTCCTCATTTCTAAAATGATCTCTAAAATCTGAACCAATTATTCATCCTAGTAGCTACAATTATTAAACAGCTTCTACATTTTGGGTCTTGCAGGGTTCCACCCTTAGTTGATCAAATCTATTTCTTTTGAGGGCAGCTAGGTGGCACAGTGGATAGAATGAGGGGCCCAGAGACAGGCTGACCTGAGTGCGCATTCTGACCTCAGACACTTACTAGATGTGTGACCCTGAACAAGTCAGTTATTCCTGTTTGCCTCAGTTTCCTTATCTATAAAAGGAGTTAGAGAAGGAAATGGCAAACTACTCCAGTATCTTTGCCAAGAAAACCTCAAATGGGCTCATGAAGAGGTGGACAGGACTGAAACTGAACGAGAGCAATCTCCTTTGAAAACCTGCACTCTACATGTGATCCATATTCACATACACCGCCCTCCCAAGTGTATTGTATGCAGAAACATATTAGAATACTTGGATAGTTAGATGATCTATGCTCCAAGTGAAAAATTGGGTCTTAAGTATTCTCTGATTCTCCTTCTACAGACAAACCTCCAAAACACCTGATACCTAATTTTTCAGTCTAATCTTTCTCTTAAGTGAGAAAGCATTCATTAGGTAATTTTTTTTGTACTTTTAACTACTAGTTAATGTAAAATTCATGACTCAGGAATACTAAATACATAAAAATATGTACATATACAAAGTGTCAACATTTTTCTCTTTTTTTTACCCTTCTAATGGTCCTTCAAGAACAGAATTTTACTAAGCTATACTCACGTAATTTCATGATGCAAGCTTATTCTTTGTTTCCGCTTGGTAAACTGTGTTTAACTCCTTTCCCAGTAAGAGACACACAGATACAATAGTGGGAGAGGTGTAAAGATTACCCTACCCCACAGAGCAAGTTGTTTCTTTTGTACTGACTCAATTCATCAGATTGCAAAGAAAATTCAAAGGAAGACGCAAAGGACCAATCTACTCTCAAGTTTTGCCTACTTTAAAATATAAATGCTTCTTCCTTGCAGGAAAGATACACTAAACACATTTCTTCCATTTTCTTTAATACTTTAGACCTAAAATACCTTCATCACAACAATTATCTTTTTAAAAAATCATCTCCCAGTTTTTCAGTGCTAATTTTCAACTCGATATTTTTATTCAGTTTTTTAAAACAAAATTTAAAAGTTTCAAAGTACTTCTTGGAAATTTCAACATAATTCAAGTATAAAAACTCAGCTATCTTTTATGTTGAATGCTGGTCAAAAATTCCGCTTATCATACATACCAAACAAACATCCTGACTGGCTACCCAAATTCAAAGAATCAAAAAAGTAGGCTGAGATATAGTACAAGAGAGATACATGCTTAACAGAATCTGCTTTTTTAAAGCAGATGGGGATATACATAAATTCTCTCTGTAATTGGCTGTCTTGTGACTAGGCAGCACCATGGGTTATTGTGTGCACTCAGATCACAAATACCAATTAGCACTTTACGTGACTCAGACACTTAACTGTGACCAATCACTTTGGCAAGTGAGGATGCAGATTAGGAAGAAACTGTACGAGTCCCTGACATAGCTTGGGAGCTGTTTTTTCAGATAAATCCTTGTTATCAACTTCTATCTTTTGTATAAATATAGATTACTGGACATGCAACTGCATGGGCTCCTGGGGAACGTAACAGGATTGCCTTTCTGCAAGGTTGTAAGAATTGCATCAAAAGCAAAAACGGCATCTCCCCAAAGTCGTCATTGCATTTACTGTCATCTTTGGGAGATGAAATGTAATGGTATCCTCAATGTCACCTTCAGCCACTGGTCTATCAAGTTCCTTAGGTTTGTCAACTAGGGATGGAGGATTCTTTTACAATTTCGTGACACTACACCAAGGCCTCCCCACCCCCAAACCCTCAGATTCTTTTGAAGACCATTTCTGAAAACATTTCCAGAGGCCACAATTTCCTCCAGACTCTCAAGGTTCCACTTGTAACAGAATCCCTAGCATAAGCAACATTAAAAATGGCATCTTTTATGCTGTAACAAGATGGAAAGTCTGGCCGACTGCCTTCATAATTTATCAGGGAACCTCAGGGAATCTTGTGGGTAATAACATTCCACATTCTGAAGAATGCTCTGGTCCATAGGTTGAATCAATGAGGGCACATGGCAGATAAAAAGACAGCTGGCTGCATGATGGTGGAGTGGTCTGGGACCCACAGGCAGCTGTAGCTAGCCACCCCCAAAGGGATAATTGTTGTGATGAAGGTATTTTAGGTCTAAAGTATTAAAGAAAATGGAAGAAATGTGCTTAGTGTATCTTTCCTGCAAGGAAGAAGCATTTATATTTTAAAGTAGGCAAAACTTGAGAGTAAATTGGTTCTTTGCGTCTTCCTTTGAATTTTCTTTCTTGGTCTGGGGCGGCTGTAAATGAGCAATGCTGTGTATTTAGTCTGGTAAGAGGCACCAATGACCAGTGAGGTAATGAATTGAAGGGAGAGGGCCACCTGGAGTTTCCAGTGGCTCACCTTCTATCCTAGATTGTACAAAGAAATCAAAAGGGCTACGGAACCTCTTGACATGAGACCAGGTCAGAGGAAAAAAGTGTATCCCTGAGGAGGGTGGAAGAATTGGAGATCTCATTGCAACTGGGTAGAAAAGTCAGTAGGGAAGTCTAGGAAACTTCGAAGGAGAAAGGTCCAGGCGCATTTTTCTCCCTTAATGGTGAAGGCAAACAAAAACTGGCTATCTGAATGGATGGGATGGCAAAAAAGCCATAGCACAAATCAGTAATGGAGAACTAGGACAGAACTGGTAGGCCAGAATTGTCAAGGGTTTTGGTACCACAGGGGACGTGGGGACCCTGAAGGAATTAATGAATCTGAGATCCTAAACAGTGGGATAAACTTGTTTCCCCTCAGATGTAAGCTTTCCAGGTGTGAGGACTGGTAGAATAAGGGTATCACAAGGAGATCTGATCCTTATGAGGTGACAAGAGTCCCCTCATGGGGCAAAGGATGTTGGGGAATGTGGACGGGTGGTCCTTACCTATGGGATTTCCTCAGACATAGCCTCTCAGTCTCCCCTGAGGCAAAGTGGGTCACAGGAGATCCAGTGGCTCTGTTTTAGAAGGGCTGGAGAGTAGGACGATCAGGGTGACAGAAAGATCTAGGATGATCAGTTTTAAGTCCTCCTTCATACACTGTACTGAAAACCCCAAGAGATCTTGTCCCAGTAAATCAATGGGGGTACTTGGATTCATATGAATTTTTGATTGTTCTTCCAGTTATAGAGATGGATAGGGACTCAGAAATGGTGTACAGAATAGGTTGGCCTCCAACTCCACCAGTCAAGAAAGAAATCACTGAAAAGGGTTGAGGAAGGGAAGTCAGTCATGCACAAGGACCTGGCAGCACTGGTTTGCACCAAATGTGGGGTGAGTTTTCCCTTGATCTGGATGATAGGTATGGAGGGGGAAAGAATGATGGTCAAGGGGAGAAGCTCTGTGAAGGCTCCCTCACGTGTTTTCTTAGGATTTAAGGCTACCTCTGTAGGGGGCCAATTCTTTTTCCAATGTCTCTTCTGCTTATAATAAGTATGTCTCTAGGGTGAATGGAATGTACCCATCTGCTTCTTCCTTCAAAGGGCCCTTGCTGGAGGGTGTACACTTAGCTATGCCTGCTGTATCCCCTTTTTCACTTATCTAGTTAAAAAAGACCAGAGGCAACTTGGCAGTATTTCCTGTTGAGTGACCTAAGCATCTCTCTTCAGGGGCTCCTGAAGGCTGTGGATGAAATGAGCCTTCAGCTTCCTTTTGTCAAGTTCCCTTGGACCACTGTTTTCAGTAATAAGCTCTGAAGCCCCAAGGAGAGTCATCCTTTTGGATAAAATTTCTCACCCCAATCTGCCTCCTGAGGGAACATTTCTGAGAGCTTCAATGAATTTGGCTTGAGTTTCCCTGATCTGATTCAGGTCTCTTGGGTAACCAGGAATTTCTTTGGGCCATCTTGACTTGCCCTGTAGTAGGTCCCAATGATCTAAGCAGAAGTTGGTTGCTGTTCCGTCATTTCAACTCTTCATAATCCCATTTGGGGCTTTCTTGGCAGAGATACTGGAGTGGTTTGCCATTTCCTTCTCCACTTCATTTTTATAGATGAAGACCATGGCATCAGAGAAATATTGAAAACTAAGGACAAACACCCTGTAAGTGGCCAGAGCTGCCTGAATGGGGACCTAGCTAGTTAGGTAACTTTGCTTAGTCCTCTACCTCTCCTACTTCCCAAGGAAAATTTTGATGGGCAGAAAAGAGGGGAAAAGGGGCCCTCTGGGTTTAGAGTGAATGTCAATGGTAACTGTTCTTGTTGAAACAGCGACCCTGAGGGTCTTCCCTGGCATCAGCCACAGCCCACCCTTCCCCCTCCCCCCCCCCCCCCCGTTTGATTTTTTTCTTATTAAAGAGGCCACCCCTTGACTCATTTCTTACAGAGGCCTATTCACTGAATGGGAGTTACCATTACCACTCACACAGTTGAGTACATGAAAAGACCTTAGCCTAAAAGGGTCAGGTTTCCCACTGTATCCTGGTTCATTTCCAATCATCCTGATGAATATCTGGTCACTGGATCCCGATGGCTCTGGAGGAGAAAGTGAGGCTGGTGACCTTGCACAGCCACAGCCCTCCCTCCCTCAAATCAAAGTCAAACTGCAAGTCATGTCATTGCCCTGATGTCATGGTCCTCTGAAAACAAAGGACAAACACAAGCTTTACAGATGAAGAAACTGAAACAAAGGTTAAGTGATATGCTCAGGGTTACACAGCTTGTAAATTCAAGTTCAAATTTGAACTCAAGATCAATCTTCCTGACTCTTGATCTGGCACTCTAGCCACTGAGGCAGGGGTTCCCCAAGATGGTACAGTATTTAAATAAATTCATCTGGCATATCCAGGATTTTTGGGAAGTGACTTCCAATAATTTAGTTCAATAGGTGACTAAAGCACATAAATTAATTTTGGTGGGGACTCAAAGGCATAATAGTGACAGAAACATTATTGGTATTCTTTTCTGACAACTGTTTGTCTTTCAATTGGCTCCTCAGACTAGTTACTCTTTAAAGTTTAGCAGCCTATTCCTTAAGTCTTCCTTCATTTCAAAGGACCCTTCCTCAGGGGACTACAAAGTCAGATTGTTCCTGATATAAAAATATTACTGTAAAGGCTATTTCATAATCCTGGGTCATAAAGCTTAGAAATTTTATCTGTGAATGTGCCCGGGAAGATCAAAGTAAACTTCCCTCATTAATATGGGGCAGTCTGTATGTGGGAGTCTAGGAATGGTATTGGACAGACTGGGTAGTACCCAATCCTCCAGTCTAGCAAAATGTAGGATGCAACAGGGCAAGACACAAAAACACCACAGAATGATTGGAGCAGCTACTGTCAGTACATAGTCTGAGACTGGGTGGGTACTCAGTTTATATTTACTAGTCACAGAAGGGTTGAGGGGAGAAAGGAAGATTTAAGGGACTAGCTGAATTGAACAGACTGCAGCTTACTACCCTTACTCACCCTTGGGTGAGAGCACTACTTATTTGCAAATAAGGGCAGTCAGGCTATTTTTAACCTGCCCAAAGTAGCTCCCCCAGTCAAGGAGCCAATCTTTTAGCTGTCTTGTTACCAGAGCTGTTAGTCCTGAGGTGATCTGACTATGTTCCTCCTGAATCCTAGGGTACTCACTGAATTTTTGCAGGCTGTTTCAACCTGCCATGGTCTGGGAGACTCATTTACCATTTGGGGTTTCGGTGGTTCCTTGGGTTGTTTGGTTTTGACCATTAGAGATCCTACTTCTGACACCAAGTTATCAGCAGAGAATGGACTCAAAAAGTGAAAGTTTTAACAACAAGTGTATTAGGCCCCCACAGCAGAAGGGAGAGCCAAAGTAGAAGGATGGCTCACCTAATCAGTTGGAGTTTTATATCATACAGACATTTTTAAGAAAAAAGGAAATCAGAAAACTTAGTTGGCACAGGCCCACCCAAATATGGCAAGCTAAACATAAGGCAAATATAATCCTGTTGACATTTCAAAAATTTTGCGGAAAAGCCTTTATGGTACTTGTAGAGCAAAGCCCTCCTTCCAGTTCTGCACTTCTCATAGGCTCATCCTTCCAAAAGGTTCTTTCACTGCAAGAACAAAATTATAATTAAAGCAATCAGAAAAGTCTGTTCATCCAAGAATTGCCTTGTGTCTTGTAAAAAGGTAAATGTGCAGCACACAATTAGGATTTAGATTGGATTTTCCAGTCATCAGGAATCTGATCTTTTGTGATCCTGAAGAATTTGAGCACATAAGCATAGCTAATCTGCAGTCCGCTTAAAAATACTAGCACTATATCCACTTGCACCTGAGGGGATGTAATTTTGCAAACAGTGGCCTTTTTCATCAGTATTAAAAATGTTCTCAGGGGACAGAGAGAGCCTCTTCAGCAGCTAAATGTTTAGTTAAAACAACCACCACCACCATAAAAAAACAACCCCAACACTCCACAATACTTTTTGGTCAGGGTCAGATCTTTTCTATTCGCCTGACCCATGGTGAAGTTTTAAAACATGCAAGCCATTCATCAGAAAGCACACAAGGTTCATCACCTGCATTTGCTTGACATTCTTTGGCCTTCACACTCAGCCAGTGATAGGAGACCCCCCTCAGAGCTTTAACAAAAATCATTCACATAAAACACCATTCTATTGACTCTGAGATGTGTGTGGTGTAGAGCAAACCAAGCAACATTGATTAAGTGCCTACTATGTGCCAGGTACCATGTTAAGCACTAGGCAGCCTTCAATAACTTCATTTCACTCAGAAGTAGCAAACTATTTGAACAGCCGTACTTTCTGGGGCTTGATATGATGTGTTTTGGATAAGCCAACATCATAGTCTTGCATCAGGATATTCCTATTCTCATCCTTTACCAGGAGTATGCAAATACCTATTTTCTCCTTTAATTTCAACATAACCACTCTTGCTTCCCCAAACCCTGGCTTCTTCCTGGCATCACAGTAAGATTATAACATCATAATTATATTTTATGATAGCCCTCAGATACCTACGTCCTGAATAACTTTAGTACCTAAGTTCCCATTACTACTAAAGATAATCTTTTTGTTGACAAAGTGTTAAGCAACACAACTTTTAGCTATTTTAGGTGTTACATACAGTGTTTCAGTTTAGAAAGAGGAAGGTAAGACAAAATTGTTGAATACTGTCTTTTCACTGATTTCTTTATCTGCAAATTGGAAAATAAAGCACCTCAAAAACAATCTATTAATGTAAAGTATGCAAAGCCCCAAATTGCTCAAGCTCACATTCTCCTGGAAGAATTCCAGGCCCATCACCGTAAGCTTATGTTAAAGTCACCCATGAAATAGCCAAATGGGTACAGGCCACTACTCTAACCTACATGACAATTTGATTGCTATCCAATCTTGTCATCTCCTTGACATGGAGGGAAGGATGTTAGGGTCTCCAGACTACAATAAGATACTTCAGATAAAGAAGGTAGTCAAAAACCAAAACCCAGGGGCTAAAAAGAGATCCAAGTCTGTCAACAATGGGGAGGCCTCTTTAGAAACCGATCACAGATCATCTAGGTCACTCCTCTTCTGTCTGTCCTGGACACATAGCATGCTCTTCACTTCAGGGGTACTGCTGACTGGTTTACCCTCTACTTACGTAGAAGAGGCCCACTGACTAGTTGAAGTGTTTAAAAAGACTTCTTAAAAAGAATTACTACTCACCTTTGAGTGACCCAGTGGCATGCACTGCTCAAAGTTCCAAGCTTCCACAGCTCCCTGCTACTTCAATTCTGGAATTTAATCATCTAAACCAGCAAAAAGAGATAAGGCATTTGGGTTTTTATTACATTTAACATAGACAAATCAAAGTCATAAAATCAAATTTAGTTTTATTTTGACCTTTTTTCTTTGTGCATTTGAATGTTTGCTTATTGATAGTTTAAAAAAGGATTTACTAGCTGATAGGAACACCTGACTTTGTGTACTAACTGTACTCAGTCCACTTTGGTCTGTACTTGCTACCACATAGGACTGTTGTGGGTTAACATGTACAATGCTTACATTTGTAAAGTGGTATAAATGTAAGCTATTATTGGGAATAGAAACTAAGAGACTGAAATTCACACTATGACGCATTAAAATAACACAATTTTTAGGGAACTGAATTTAGGTGTGGGTGAAAAAATGCTCAGAAAATACCTAAAGACTCCTATTTTTCTGGGTATAGTTCTTCGAAAATAAATCTACCATCTCAACAATTTAAGTGAAAAATTAGTATGTTGTAAAATAACGAAACATGCACTGTGGGGAAAATAGGGTAACCTTTCTCATCTACCTCATGGGGTTATTTTGAAAAACAATGAAAATGGCATTCATGGAAAAGTTCTGTAAACCAGTATACAAAAATAAGTTAGTGGACTACAAGGGTTCTACTGATTATATAACTAATCTGTATAAAGTCAGAAACGCACCCCCCCTTTCCCCAACTTCCAATGTCACTGTGCTGGCCTCTTAGCAAGAATCACAATTTTATTAGTACTCTTAGGAAGCTACTATTAGGTAATGCCTCTGGCCAATTAACTAGCTCATTTTTCAGCCAACCAGCCAGCTACCTTCTTGGCTAATGATACCTGTGGTCACAATAATGCCCACTTAATGAGAAAAATTTCCTGTCACTCAATAAAATTCACAGAAGTCTCTTTTGGTCACCTCACAGCTGAGGTATCCCATAACAATTACAGAATGTTGCAAAAGTCTTATGTAGTTTAAAGATATTAAAGGTTAAAACTTTAGAGACACCTAGCAGAGCTACCACTTTGGTGTATTATTCCCTTAAATAGAACAAAGGGCTTGGTCTTTGCTCTCAGATAAGTGAGAGCTGTTGCCAGTAAAAAACAAAGAAAGTACCTGATAAATCCATTCTATACAATCAATACTTTAGTTCTCTAAGAATGTTTATCTCCATGCTGAAGTAGCAATTTTCTTCTATATGTAAAAAAGCCACCCTATAATCTTGTACCTTTTAAATTACAGAAAATTTGCGGTCGTCTTGTTAACTATTTGCTAACACGTGTTACTACAGATTAACCCAACTCTGACATAAACATTACTCAAACATATTCATGTTTTACGGAGTATTTAGCCAAATGTAGATAGAGAAAGGTCTCTTCAGATTTTGTTTCAAGTTTACAAAGTCACATTCACGATGATTAACATTCCAGTTTAACTACCACTTCCCCCAAAAACAAAAAGGTCAGATGCAGGAGCCAGGATAATATTCAAACACAAACTGATTTGGGCATGGGGAATGTGTATGCTAAAGAGCATTTTATATAAAAATGTATTGAAATACAGCATTTTCTACCTATCTTATAGGATGATATATTTTGCTGGATTCCAAAACAGCTCATTTTTTCCCCCCCTGACTTAACAATTACTAAAAATTTTACAAGGCAAGCAGTGCCTGGAAAAAGACAACTTGTCATGGTTAAATGGCCAGCAATAATTTCTAGATTATTCCCTATTATCCGAATATTAGGAAGAATTCCTGGTCACTTAAAACAAAAACATTAATGCATGCAAAGTAGCAATTAGGTGTGCTTTGACAAGTTTATCTTCCTAAGTGTATTTGCAAATACAGTATCCTGATACATAAAGGGAAGACCAACTAAAACCTAAACTAGTTTAGCTATGCACTGTGGGAAAAACTTTATTTGTATTGCTGGGAAAACAGACCTGACACTTAAAAGACCAAATTCATTTAATGCTTAACTCATGACCTAGGTTATGCTGACAAGAAATCCAGTCAGATCTGAAGACTGATGTAAGGAAAGTGAGTTTTTCCCCATTATATATCAAGCAACCCACATACATGCCTCATCTGGAAACTGTCTCCCTACTGGCCAACTGACTCCAGTTTCTTTGAATCCTATATAAATCATTAACAGAAACACGTAGATAGTGGGCTACCTTTTTCTTTTTTGTTCTACCATCCACTGAACAACTTTAAAAAACTTCTAAATTTAATAATTCTAAGTTTTATGAGCCACCCTAAATGATCAGATCAGACTTAATGTTCCTTTTTGGAGTTTGGTTTTCCTGGCTACAGAAACCTTGTTTGATATAAAAAAAGCACCATACTTGACTGACAATCATTTCTAAGGAAAAATTCGGTGCATCACCCTAGTGGTTTGGGGTGCTGGTCTAAAAGTTTGGGTCAAACACAGGTTACTCAGGCCCCAAAGACCTAAGACTTTAATTCATAAGCTGCCTTTATTATTCAAATTCCCACATTAGCAAACTCTAAATTTCACTGATTTGTCTAGTTTCTGAAACAAAACCTTTGCAGGCAATTTTGTTGCATACATGAGTTAATCCTTAGCTAGGAAAATTCAGATAACCAGAATAATTTCTATCCAAAGAATTACTTTGCTTATGGGATCTAATTATGGTGACAAGCAAGTGTAAAAAAGACAGTGGTTCTCTATCACCAAGGACATCCCTTTAACAGGGTGAACCAATATGCAGTACAAAGAAAAACTATAAGGCTGTTAATCATTCTAAGTGCTCACAAATCTAAGAACACTGAAGGTAGACATAACCTTTCCCTCTTTGCCACCTAATTAAAAACAGAACACAGCAGTCATATCTGTAATGCCTCTAGGGGGCAGAACAATTCACATATTTGGCCTTCATATTGAACTTACCTATGTCTGAGGCCTGAAGCACTGATCCCATGGATGTCGTGCTGATAAACAGCAAGAAATCCAACCTAAACAAAAGCCACAAGGGCTTCTTTGGCACTGTCAACAAGTCAGATATGCACATTAACCACCTACAATCCACAAAAGGGGAAAAAAACCAAAACGGAATTACTTTTCAAAAGACCCCAAGAACGTCAAGACAATAACTTCATAAATATTTGATCCCCATCCCAACTTTCTATGGGTGTCTTAAAGGGATGTTCCTCATCATCAAATCAATAAAAAAAATGCACTGGGTAGTCCTCCTTGTTGTCAAACATCTAACTACTGACAACCCAGATCTCTACTCTGAGGTGACAATCCGTATCTGTGACCCAGATGACCTGAGTTCTCTCTTCCTACCTCTCCTGCTGTTGAGTTAAACTAGTGGGGGACACAAAACAGAAGCTATATCCCAAATCAATGCCCAAATGATTTAAATTAGGTATGTGCTGAAGGAGGGCAGGAAGCTACTTCACTTGTCTTTGTATCCCAGCATTTAACCAGTGCCTTGCATGGCAGATACTTAGTTAACAATAGTCTAGGAGAGACCATTTTGAGGAGCAATGTCAAACTTCATACAGATTATACTTTTTAATATGATGCTGGTTTGCCTACTAATGCAAAATCAACACCTCATTCTCACCGTGCCATCTGCCCATTTTTTTTTTTGGTAGTAATGTTATCAGAGGCCGGCAAGATCAGGGATCCATAAATGTAGTTTTTAGAAAGCGTCTATAATTGGCAAATACAGAGAAGTGTCAGGCAATCAACCATTCTTAGTGCTCACAGATTTCTGAACACTGAGCGTAGAAAAAGCCACTTCCTCTTTGCTACCTAAGGACACAGGTACAGCCCAACACTGCATCAGCAGTAGCTATATCTGTAATGGTAACGGCAGCATTTTTCATTATCAGCAATCATCCAAGATTTGTTATTTGGAAAAACACTAACATGACCTCAGTACCTTCCTAACACAGTGTTATTAGCAAATGTAATAGCATTGCTATAGTTTATATATCCTCCTTTGAATCTTGAATTTGAGATATATCAACACAAAATTACTTACATCACAAATCTTTATCCAGATGGAATCAACATGCATTTCCACTCATCATTTAGGCACATCTGCTCAGTCTAGCTTGTTTCTTTCATTTCTTCTTGCCAAAAAAGCCATGAAAACAGTTTTTAAAAACATTTTAACACAACTGAGAACCTGAAAGAGTTGAAAAGCCAAGTTGCAGGAGTGACCAAGTAATCAATAAAACATAAGAACATGCCAAAATATTTATCAAGTGTCAGGCTATTAATCATTCTGAGTGCTCACTAGGTCAGAGCACTGAGCGTAGACATAGTCTCTTTCTCTCTGCCACCTAATGACACAAATGAGGCACAGCAGCCTCAATTGTAACGCCTCTAGGGGCAATTTAAGGTCATGATTAAACCAGAATTTTCTCTTCTGATGATGTGGGTGAAGTTCTGATAAGTCACAAATGAGGCCTAGGTCTGCTTAGGAAAGGAGCAAATTCTGAGGTAAAATCTTGAAGCTTCCAAACCATTTGCAACGAATCTTGTGAAGGGCTAGTCAATACAAAGAAGTTCTATGTTCTTTCCCAGTGGTTTCTAGAATGAATGACTATAATATTCATTTTTTGGTCAGCACAAATTTGTAAACTCACTCAACACACTATTCTGGTCTCTAAACCACCACCAGCATCAATTTTGCATGCCTGAAGCATACAGGTAAAAGCACACTTAAGAACTCATTTTAGTTTTAAAAACAAAACACTAAGAAATCAAACCAATGGATTACTTCTTCACCAAGTCTAAGGGAAGCTCTCTAAGGGATACCAAGTACATACAGATTAAAAAAATCCTTTCAGTTTCAGTAGGTTGAGGGGTAGTGGAAGGGGGAAAAGAATAATCAATCTGTTATGAACTCTAATACTGATCTAATGAACAAAATATTAAAGATTCTATTACAACGGTCTAATAACTGGTAGTCTATAGAAATCAAATTTTTGAACCCATTAATGACTGAGAAGGCTTAGAGAATTCCCAAACTTACTTGCCTCACTTCCTGAGGGCATATTCCCTGGATCCATGGCTTTCCCATTCAGCTAGAGAAAGAAAAAAAATATCAAGTAAATCCTTGAGCCAGAGCCAGTCTCACTAAGAGAAATAAAAATTGTACACCATTATAATACAAAAAAATTTCACACTACTTCCAAGTTACCTATCACTCACTAATATATAATAAAAGCATCATATATACTTTACATCTTAGGCTCATTTCAGCTAAACCCACAACAAAATCAGTCAAGGCATTTTAATTTTAGTAGGACCATAGATTTTACAGTATCAGATTTGAGCGCTGAAATGGCTACACCACATTTTTCAACCCTATCATTTCACAAATGAGCAAACTGAAGCCTATAGATTTAAAAAAATTTTTTCTCCAATGTCATTTGTCAAAAAGCTGCAGTTCGTTTGAATACAAATCCTTTGACTGAAAGCTATTTCACATTATTATCGACATTTTAAAACTAGAATTTTTGATATTTATTAAAAGCAACTCCTTCATTCCACATTAGAATTTATCAACAATTACTATCTTCCAGACACTGTAGATACAAATTAACAAATGAAATAATTTCTATCTGAAAAGAGCTTACATTCTTAGGGGACTCCCTGTTTTTTGCTCCATACTACACTTAGAAGGTCTCATTGGTTCTTTTGGATTCAATGCTTGTTGAAGTTGAGCTGGTTCAGTGTGTCCTACTGTTCAACACCCCTTGTGGACCATATTGTCCATGGAGTTTTCCTGCAAAGATACTGGACTGCTTTGCCATTTTTCTTCTCCAGTGGATTAGGGTAAAGATTAAATGCCTTGCCCCAGGGTCAAGGATGGATTTGAACCCAGGTCTTCCAGACTCCAGGCCCCTGGGCTCTTTACACTGTAGTACCACCTAGCTGGCTACTATTCAGTGGTCATCTCTATGCAAATGATTCCCAGATCTCTAGATCCGGCTCTACCCAGCAGAACAGGAGACAGTTACACATCCACTAAGCTGACTATGATAATGTAGACATTGCTACCCTCAGACAGAATGATAATCAAAGCCAATAGGCCCCAAACAGAATTCATTATCTTTTCTCTCCAAAGTCTTCCCTTCCTATTATATACTATTGCTATAGCCTAATTGACCTCTTTGCCTCTAAATCTCCTCAGGCCAACCCTTCCTGTACCAAAGTGATCTTTCCAAATCACAGATCTAACCATGTCAACTTACTTCCCCACAAGCTCTAATGGCTTCCTACGATAGTGTCAAATTTAGATTTTCTTTCTTTTTAATTGTTTTTTTTGCAATTTAAAGGATCTTTATAATTTCCATGCTTTTTCACTGGCTGTTATCCATGCAGTGTTCTGTCTCTTCATTTCCCTCTCTTAGTTTCCTATCAGTTCAAGTCCCACCTTCTCTGTATATATCTTGTTCCTATCAAAAGATTCATGGCACGAAGGGTTATGGCTGTAAATTAGAGGCAGCTAATTGGACCTTACGTTAGGAAGACTAGGGCTCAGACCCTGATCCTGCTTCATACACCTGTTAGCTGGGAGACCATGGATAAACAAGTCATTTATCCTGTCTTGTCTCAGTTTCCTCATTTGTCATATGGAGATGACAATTGCAAGGGTTGTGAGGATCAAATGAGAAACCTCTGTAAAGCATTCTGCAAATCTCAAAGCATCATATAAATGTTAGCTATCGTTACTACTTTTTCTGTCACATCTTGATCTTATCTAAAGGACTATAGGCTGCTGGCTTATGCAAAAGAAAATTCTGATTTCATCATGAGATCTAGTTATTATATAAAGAATAATTGTGACCACAGGGTTATCACTTTTGGTGAGAATGTGTTTTCATTTGTTAGTTAAAACTGAGACGCCATAAAATGTTTTACAAATCTTAAAGCACTGTAAAGGTTCCTCCCCTACAAGGATGGGAGAATACATAATAATAAAGTCATATAAACGTGGTATTTGGTTATTATTGTAAGCAAGTTGCTGCCATCTAGAGCTAGAAATAGTAAACGCTAGCAACTTCACAAATTAAATGAAGAAACACCAATTCCTTCAGTGGGTCGAGCTTGTAAAGGAAATGAAGACTGTAAGAAATTAGAGCAGGATGGCGAAAATATAAAGATATGAAAAAGAAAACGGAAGGATTTAACAGGATTACAGAGTTCTTAGCTGTTTGTCTCAGACTCCTTTGTTCCCTTCCAAAAAACATTTTTAAAAAGCACAAAATTCAGAGGGCTATAAAGGGTAAATTATATTTAAGGTTCCCAAAAAATTGCAAATGCAAGTTCATATACCAAGTTAAGAAACCCTGCTGTGAGTATTGCTGGGCAAAGTTAGAAACAAACTATAGGGCCAAATCTGGAAGAAATGCGAAAAAACGGTCCGATAAACTGGTACTTAGTATCGCTCTCACATCCTTTCTATCATTTAACAAAAAATGCCCCGATTTTGGAGAGGTGGCCGCGACAGGAGTTCTGTAAAAAATTCCTAGGCTGACCCTGGTGTCCTGAATCTGGACGGCCTAGGGTGGAAATGAGAGGCCGGACACGTGGTGGAAGCCAAAGAGCAGGAAAAACACTTCCAAGAAATAGGAGGTGCTACATGTCAGGCAAACGCGAGGAAACGATTAGGAGAAAGTAGACCGCAAGTGGGTCTGGGGCCCAGGGAATCCGTGGGGGGTAAAAAGGGCCGCGCGTGACCCCAGGGGAGGATAGGGCCCATTCACCTTACCAATAGATCCGCACCATCCACTCTAGTCGCTCAGAGAGGACGTAAGCTTCCACGCCACCACCTTTTATAGACCGTACGGGGCCTGCATTGGACATGTAAGCAAACGCACGCGCATCCCCTTCTGGTCTCAGCCGCCCCGCCTCTCGCCACCCTGTTCCTCTAGGGCGCCTGCGCAGCATTTACATCGCTCCTTCCGGAGTTTTCCAGGGATTCCACCAAGACTTGGGCTTGAGAAACAGGTGACCTGCAGTTGAGGTTGTTCCTTTCCCTTCTTTGTCGGAAGGAAATCCTAGCAAGCATGCACTATGGAATCTGCTCTTACGGACAATTCAGGACCTGGATGACCTGGACTTTTTTTTTTAATTTTTAAATTTTTTTTTAATTTTTAAATTGATTTGTTTATTTACTTTTAGTTTACAAGATTTGGTTCCAGAGTCCCTTGAGTTTCAAATTTTTCTCCCCTCCCTCTCCCTCCCCCGCCCCTCCTCCCCATGGCAGCATGCAGTCAAGTATAGAATCTGCAAATACTTTCCGTTGGATATTAGTCTGGTTGTATAGAAGGGTTGTAACCAATGGAGTGCACAGTGGGAGAAAGGAAACAAAACTAAACATGGAAAAGAGCGATAGCATGTAGGTTGCTTCAGTCTCCATTTAAACTCTGTTCTTTCTAGATCTTTCTCTGAATATAGGTATCTCCTTACATACTGAGACTTGAAGAGTTGTCTTATAACTGTGTATTGCTGAGAAGAGTCCAGTTTATCGAGGCTGGTCATCACACCTACGATGTGTCTGTGATTGTGTACACATTTTTCCTGGTTCTGCTCTTCTCATTTAGCATCAGTTTATATAAGCCTCTCCAGGTAAATAGGAAGTCCATTGTCATCCCCATCTCTTATAGCACAATAGTATTCCATTACATTCATATACCACAACTTGTTTAACCATTCCCCAATTTATGGGCATCCCCTTAGTTTCCAGTTTTTTGCCACCACAAAGAGAGTTGCAATAAATATTTTTGTTAATATGGGTCTTCCTCCCACTTCTGTGATCTCTTTGGGATACAACCCCAGAAGTGGTGTTACTGGGTCAAAAGGTATGCAATTATTTATAGCCCTTTGGGCATAGTTACAGATTGCTCTCCAGAATGGTTGTATCAGTTCACAGCTCCACCAACAATGCATTAGTGTTCCAATTTTTCCACATCCTCTCCAGCATTTGTCATTTTCCTGTTTTGTCATCTTAGCCAATCTGGCTGGTGAGATGTAGTACCTCAGAGTTGTTTTGATTTGCATTTCTCTAATCAATAGGGATTTAGAGCATTTTTTCATATACTTATAGATATCTTTAATTTCTACCTCTGAGAATTGCCTGTTCATATCCTTTGACCATTTATCAATTGGGGAATGACTTGTATTCTTATAGATTTTACATAATTCCTCGTATATTTTAGAAATGAGTCCTTTATCAGAGACACTGGTTGTAAAAATTCTTTCCCAGTTCCCCACTTTCCTCTTAATCTTGGTTACATTGGCTTTGTACAAAAACTTTTCAATTTAATGTACTATCTGTGTCTTTCCCTCCATCCTATTTCCTCCCCTATTTATGCTTTTGCTTTTCCCCTTCTCCCTTCCCCTTCTTAAGAGTTTTCCTTTTGACCCCTGCCTCCCTC
>CM053581.1:219279870-219295136 GCA_028627135.1 Pseudochirops cupreus
TCAGTTTGGGATCTCTTTTAGGAGGTGTCTGGTGGATTCTCTCCATTTCTATTTTACTTTCTGGTTCTAGGATCTCAGGGCAGTTTTCCTTGGTGAGCTCTTGGAAGATATTGTCCAGGCTCCTTTTTTCATCGTGATTTTCTGGTAGACCAATGATTCTCAGATTGTCTCTCCTGGATCTGTTTTCTAGGTCAGTTATTTTTCCATTGAGATATTTTACCTCTTCTTCTAATTTTTCAGTCTTGTGTTTTGTTTGACTGATTCTTGGTTCCTCATAGAGTCACTGGCTTCAATTTGGTTGATTATAGTTTTTAGTGAATTATTCTCCTCAGTTAGTTTTTGAAGCTCCTTTTCCATATGCTTAGATTCATTTTTAGTTCACACATTTTACTTTTTAAGGAGCTGTTCTCTTCATTGTAATATTTTTTCTAATTTCATAATTTTGTTTTGGTAGGAGCTGTTGATTTTATCTTCTACTTCTCTAAGACAGATTTCAAAGTTCTTTTTGATCTCATCTAGGAATGCTTTCTGTGCCTGAGACCAGGTCATAATCCCTGCTAAGGCTTCAGCTGTAGGTGTAGAGTCAGTACTCTCTCCTTCTGAGTTTGATTCCTCCCTTTCACCATAATAGGATTCCAGAGTCTTTGTCTTTGTAGCCTGCTTTCTTCCCATTTTGAGGAAGGACCTCATTCATGCCCTTCCTCTGGGGTTCCTAAGCCTTTACTGCTTAAAATTTTCCTCTGGGGCAATAATTACTGTGTTTTTGGGTTGGGGGGGGGATTGGAGAAGCTGGGGTTCAGTCTGTCATCTTGGTCCCTGGAGGTTCAGCTAGGGGCATTTAAAATTTCCAGGCTGTGAATGAGTAGTCCCAGGGGGGTAGCTGCTGCCCCTGCTGTGGGCCCTCCCTTTGTTTCTTACCCAGCTCAGTTTGTCCCCACCCTGTGGTGATATGCCTAGGAGTGGCCCTTGTGGTTGGTGGGTCAGCAGGCCATGTTCAAGGACGGCCTCTCGAGCGGGCTGCGGGTCTCCAGGGCCTGCCTGTTGGGTTGCACTGCTGCACTGGGTGTCCGGGCCTGCCTCTGCCCTGGACAACTTTTAAATAAGCAAAATCTTTATGGACACTTTGGATTACCTAGTGTTTTTATGAACTAAGGAATTGATGTTCCATTTTTGTTTGGTCATTTCAGTCTGGTAGGACTGTGACCCATTTGGCGTTTTGGCAAAGATGGAACTGGAGTAGTTTGCCATTTCCTTCTCCAGTTCATTTGACATATGGGAAATGGAGGCAAACAGGGTTAAGTGACTTGTCCAGGGTTCACACAGCTAATGTGTCTGAGGCCAGATTTGAACTCAGAAAGATGGTCTTTCTGCCCATCACTGTGCCACGTAGTTGTCCACATTCTTACTCTTTACTTATCTTATGTATTAATGTCTTTGCCATTTTTCTTATTTCATTTCCAATGCAAGAGTCAATCTCTTTGGCAGAAAAAAAAATAGGAATTGGACAGCTCTGCCTTCTCTCCAGTTCCAGTTATTATCATCCCATCTCTCCCAAACATAGGTCATATCCTTGTTTCTCCTTTTCCTTTAATATAGTTTAAAAAACACACAACAACCCTTGCCTTTTATTGCCCTCAGCTTTCCTTCCTAGTTTCAGACCACTTTGAGCTTTAGCATCCCTGACAGTTTAAATTTTTTTTAATGGACATCTTTTTACACCACCTTCATTTCCTAATGTTTTCATGCTCTCTTCTCCTAGAGAGCTTTTATAATGAAAAAAATTTAGCAAAAGTAACAAATACAACAACAAAGTCTGAAATTATATATAGCACTTCACACTCTAGTCTTCCACCTCTGCAAAAGAAGGAAGCACTCTCATATCTTTTCTCTTTCTGGAAATCAAGACTGGCCATATTTTCACAGGACTAGTTCAGATGTTTTGTTCTTTCCATGTACATTATTATAGTCATGTTTATTTTCCTTCCACTTAGCATTATTATATTATTTCTTATGATGCAGTAATGTTCCATTATATTAATTTTCCATGATTTGACTATTCTCTAGTAAATCAGCATCTCATAATTTCCTTTTTTTTTGTCACTACAAGTCCCATTATATTTTGACATTTAGAAGACCTGTCATTGACCTTGAAGTATATAGTTTATGCCTGGATATGTACTGGATAAAGAGCATAGTCATTTTGGTCATTTTCTTAGCAAAATTCTAAATTGTTCCCAGAATGGTTGGACCAATTCACAGTGCCACCAACAGGGTGAGAGCATGCCTGGCTTTGTACAACTCTACCAACATTAACTATTTCCATCTTTTGTCTTTGCCAATTTGCTATTCATGAGGTGAATATCAGAACTGTTTCATTTTACATTTCTTAGTGATTTGTAGTACTTTCGTGTGGTTGCTATTATCTTGAAGTTCTTTGTTCGTATCCCTTGACCACTAGTTCATTTGAAAATTGGTTTTGATGTTAGTCTCCTATGAATTGGGTATCATTCCTATCAGAAATGTTTGATACAAAGATTTTTTCCCACTCATTTCCTGTCTTACATCAGTTGTACTAGTTTTGTTGATACAAATGGTTTTCAACTCCATATAAGCGAAATAATCTATTTTATCTTTTGTATCCACTTTTATCACTTGTTTAAGAATTCTCACAAGGGCTGTGAAAGGTATCTGATTTGGTTCTAATTGGTATTTTTTTTTTTACTAGTTTTTAGCCCACTTTTAATTACCATCAATCAAGTCACATATCTATTTTTGATCGTATTATAGTAGATGTGGAACTAAATTTGTCAAACTTTCTGGTTTTCCCATTAATTCTTATCCCAGTAGTTCAGTTTTCTAGTTTTTACAGGACCATGTCATGCTTATGTTCATCTTATTATGTCATTGCTTTCATCTTCTGTATACTTCTTAAATCTAAGCTAGCTGTTCAGGTCCCTGTGCATCCACTGGTCTTTTCATGTAACTCCCATTTCCCTTCCTCATTATCATTGTTTCCTTTTGTCTTCTGAATTAATTTTTGAGTGTCACCTAATCCCTTAGGGTTGACTTTTCCTAAAGGATTTGAGCCAATGGGCACGGTCACTTCCCCTCAGAGTTCCTATTTCAACCTCAGGAACCAGTTCTTCCCTCTTAATGAGAATAAAATCCAGCATAAAAGTTCCTTTTTGATGGATGAAATTATCATTAAGGCAAATCAAGCATGTTACTGTTCTTTTAACAGAATACTGACAGCTGTCTGGTTAACTGAAGTTCTAAAGATGTCTAGATAACTGAAGTCTTCAACAACTATTATGTTGTATTTCTGTGCCTGATTTGTAATGTTTCCCAAACTCATCTGTTTCTACTTTCTATTCAGGCAGACTATTTTGAATTTAAAAATCACTTTATTCTTGGTACACTGATCTCCCATGTAAATACTTTCCATCTATGCTTCTCCCCTCTGGTTCCCTAATTTTCTCCCGTAGACCATTAATGTGTATTTCCTCAAAGCACATATTATTCTCCTGCTTTCTTACTGTTTGAATTTATTTGGCTCATTTCTTCCATTATATGAGTTTTATTTTCCCTCAACAGTGGGTCCAACATAACTATAAGAAACACTGCCATTATAGTGCAAAGTACACTAAAGAATTAGAAATCTGGATTCTACTTCTGGCTCTGTCATTATTCATCTGTTATCTAACCTTGAATAAATCAATCTTTCACTTGGATCCCAGCTTCTTTATCTGTAAAATGAAGATAATGCCTTTTCCTAAGGTAGCTCAAAGGATCAAGTGAGATAATGAATATGAAAACACTATGAAAAGTATGAAATGACATCCAAGGATAAAACATGACTATTGTTAAACAGCAAAAAGATTTTCCTTCTTTTTCAGACTAGTACACATGGATAGGACAGAATTTTGGTTTTAAGAACTAAGAGATATTCAGGTCTAATTTTTATTTTGGTAGAAGTCAGGTGACCTTTTACAAAACTCAGCTTTTTCAGTTCATCACAGTCTATGTTCTTAACTGAGGAGGGCCTAGGGGCTGCTGGTATGTGTCATCTGTCTTGTCAGCCATCTGTTTGCTCTGCTGACTGTAAAGGAATTCCATTTGCTTCCTCTTTGCCTTAGCTCGTTTGATGACTGTTCCAAAGAGATGGCAGAAGAGCTTGATGGAGTCAGGGGAATCGTCATTTCCAGGGATGGGGTACGTAATGAGGCATGGGTTGCAGTTTGTGTCCACAATGCCCACGGTAGGGATGTTCATCTTGGCAGCATCCCTCACAGCCACATGTGGCTCAAAGACATTGTTCAGGGTATGGAAGAAGATAATCAGATCTGGGAGACGGACCTCAGGGCCAAATTGGACAGGGGCATTGGTCAGCAAGCCCCCTTTAAAATATCTGGTGTGGGCATACTCTCCACAGTCCACTGCCATTTTTTCTATTAGGTGGCTGAACTGCCGGTTCCGGCTCACCAACAAAATAATTCCTTTCCGATAGGCCAAATGGGCAGTAAAGTTCAGAGCCAGCTGCAGATGTCTGACTGTTTGGTCCAAGTCAATGATGTCCTGTTCTAGGCGAGTCCCAAAGATGTATGGTTCCATAAACCTGTTAAGGGCATACCATTTGAACATAAAGTGTATAGAATCAACTCTCAATCATCAGCAGCAACCAATATTTATTAAGTACTAACTATGAGGCTTCTGGGGCAGTGAGGTGATAAGAGTACTGGGTTTGGAGCCAGGAAGACTGGAAATCAAATCTGATCTCAGACACTAACTAGCTGTGTAATCTTGAGCAAGTCACTGTAATGCGAATGCGACACCCATAGCAGCTGTTATGACTATGCAGCTGTATTTTCAGGGTAAATACACAAAACATAATAAACTCTCTTTGTTAAACACAAAACCAAAGTATTTATTTGGATTAAAATACCAGGAGATAATATTTAACAAAGTATCATCACCACTCCAGGGAGCATCGACATTTTAGCCATTCTTATTTGTTAGACCTCCCTACAAACAAATTTCCTTAGACTAGTTCCTCCCTTTGCCCACTCCAGCTGTTTCTCTATCTGAGCCCTGTGTGCTCTCACTCCCAGCTCTGCCTCTCACACACTACAAGGTCTCTCCCCAACATTCTATTTCAGTTAAAATTCCACTGGGCAAGCTCCTCCCACTCCTTAACCCCATGTGACTCAGCTGTGGGCGAGTTCAAAGCAGGTCACCTAGACCTATTAATGGGCTGGGAAAATGTTCCTATCCTGTTAACATTACAGGCACTTAGCTTGTTTGTCTCAAGTTTTTTTTTCCCCATTTAAAAAATGCATTTTATTAGTTTCCAAGCAGTTTACTAAAGACACTAAATATGAGAGATGAATACTTAGAAGCAGGGGTGTATGGATCTCAACCTCTGGCCAGGTCTGCTGGAGATGGAACCCATTACTCCTAAGTTAGCCTTTCTCAGAAGGGAGTCAGTTTTGCTCTCTCCTATATGGTTCCACACACATTCCCTTATGTTACTCCACAGCAGCTAGGGATACGTTCAACAGTCTCACAAAATAAAAGAGAATTGAGCTACATCTGACAGTGGAGAAGAAACCATATTCCAACCCAATCTCCTGAAGGGATCAAAAACAATTCTGTTCTTTTCTTTTGGGGCATTATCAGGGCCAGAATTCACCTGGAAAGTGCTACTCCCCCTCCCCCTTTCCTTTTATAGGGGCCAGACCAGGGAAAAGGAGTCAAGTTCCAGAAACATGGCACCAATAAGATAAGTGAGTGCAATATGACAAACACAGAAATAAAAGTAACAGTGCTTGACTTTCAGAAGCTTACAGTGAGAGGGGAGACAAGTACATAAAATAATAATAATAAAAACTAAAATTTACATAGTGCTTACTAAGTTTCAGGCACGGTGTTTTGCACTTTACAATTACTACCTCATTAGATCTTCACAACAACTGGGAGGTAGGTGCTATTATTATTATTCCCATTTTACAAAAGGAGAAACAGAGGCAAATAGAGGTTAAGTGACTTGCCCAGGGTCACACAACTACTGTTGGAGACCAAATTTGAATTCAAATCTTCCTGACTCTAGGTTCAACACTTAATACAGAATCATCAAGCAAAAAAGATAACCATAATAGAAAACAGTATATAAGTGCTCAATGAGTAAAACAGGGAGATGCTTAATAAACATCTACTGAATTAATCTGGGAAAACTGGGAAAATTACTACAAATGATTAGACCCAAGACTCCTTGAAATCCCACCTACATACATTTCCTATGGCTCTTTTGTACTGGGAACACATAACAAAGAAGTCTGAGCATACCTGTGACGACAACCTTTTTTATGTCCTAAATGTACTCTGGCATCAAAAAGAGTTTTAAGGGAAAATAGTTCCTTTACATTAAAGAAATCAGAGTGTTTGAGGGGTTCAATCAAAATCTTGTCATTGAGATCTAGAGGAAGAAAAATGAACACTGGTGAATTTTAAAATACACAAAACAGATTTGCTTATTACACTAACATCTATTTTTGAAAATTGACAAGAGCATCCTCTTCTAGAACCATCCTTTGGGAGGAAGCTGTGGTAGGCATTTGACTTTATGGTTTAATCAGAAAGTTCATATCTTACCTCTAACACAGGTTGCCTGTATGACTTTGGTCTGCTCTATTTCCCTGGGCCTCAAATTTCTCATTTATAAAATGAGGGGGTTCAACTGGAGGATCTCTTAAGCTCTTACCAGTTCTGATTCCTATGATCCCATGTTTTTAAAAACAGGATATCCCACCCCCCTGAAAATATCTTAGTGTACCTAAAGAGCGTAAGTCAAGAACTTATTTCAGGAAAACTAATGGCTGGATTTGGAATCTATCACAAATTAGCTGTTTGATTTAAGGCTAATCCCTTTCCTTTTTTGGGCTTCAGTTTCCTTATCAGCAAAATGAGCTAGATTACATCATCTATAAGATCTGTTCTAGTTCTAAGTATGGCATGCCAGAATGGCAATGGCAATGGATTCGATCTCAGAAAACTTGAGTTCAAAGTCCAGTCTTGCTACTTACTAGCTGTATGACTTTAGGCAATTTAGAGAAGTATATGTGGTATAATGGAAAGAAGACAAGAAGTGGAGTCAGAGGACCTGGGTTAAAGTTTGAGCTCTGGAATTTACTAGCTGTGACTCTGGGCAAGTCATGTTAACCTTTCTGTGCCTCAATTTCCTCATCCATAAAGGGGAAGGAAAGGGAAAAAAGCATTTAAAGAGTGTCTGCTCATGTGTCAGACATTGTCCTTTACAAACATTTTATCATTTGATTCTCATAACAACCCCATGAGGTAGGTGCTGTTATGAGGAAACAGGCATTTAGAAGTTAAGTGACTTGCTGGGGGTCACAGTTACAGCTACTTTGAACTCAAGTCTTCCTGACTCCAGGCCTAAGCTCTATTTATTGTAACACCTAGCTGCCTAAATGTCTAGGTGCCAGGCACTGTGCTAAATGCTAGAAAGTGGTGACCTGCATGAAGTTTAAATTATTCCACTTAGAATTATAGATCTACATGTAACTTTAGAGATGGAAACGAGGGGAAGAGGGGACTTACCAAGCATCACATGTCTAGTAGTGATGGGTCCGGGACTGAGATCCTAGACAAGGCATCTAAGAACACAAGCAACCCCCTCACTTTACAGAAAGGTGAAGCATTTAGTCCAATGGCATACATGTGGTAAGGAGCAGCCATATAATGCAAATGCAGGGCTGTGACTCCAAGCACTATGCATCCACTCTAAGACATCCCTCCTTCCCTCCCTCCTCACTATGAAGGTGACTTCTATGGAGGACTCCTGTTTTCTTGGTTAAATGGGGGCATTACCACTGTTATCCTCTTGCTGGACAATCCCTGCAGCAGGAACACTTCCATACATCCGAAGGCTGTGCTGTGAAGCCCATGGGGAAGCTTTGCCAAGAAAATCCAACCAATGAAACCTGGACAGATTGCCTGGGCAAGGAACAGAGGAGTTGTCTTTGAGAGCCTAGAACAAGCACTGGGAAGACCTAGAAAAGTGGTTCTTCACTTTTTTTTTTTTTTGCCTCCTGGAACCCTTAGTTTGACCCAGACTATGGACCCCTTCTCAGAAAAAAACGTTTTTAAGATACATAAAATAAGGTACATCAAACCACAAAGAAGACCAATTATATTGAAGTATAGGTATAAAAACAACAACAAAAAACCAAGTCCAGGAGCCCTGGGTGAAGAACCACTGATCTCTAATAAGTCGGGGTCCTGTGTTCCCCCTTCCTCTGCTTGCGTCCTAGTTCAATACCCTCCCTTTTCCCTTACTTCTCCCCTCCTCCTATGTCCCATGACTTGCCTTTCCTCCTCCCTCCTCTTATTCCCTCCCTTCCTCCTGGCTTCTCCCTCTCACTGCCCGCTTCTCTCCTCCAACTTCTCCTCCCCCGCCCTCCTTTTCCTTTTCCCCTCTCCCCTCCTCGGCGCCTCTTTCCTCCCCCCACCCCTCTCCTCTCCTCTCCTTCCTCCCGTGTTCCTCCCTCTAGCCTGCTTCTCCCCCAGCTCCACGAGGCCAGGCCCTCCTCCGGCTGCGTTGCAGAGGGAGAGGATGAGCACAGGCGGAGCGCCCGGGGCAGCGCCGAGTAGGAGGCGCCGGCTCGGTACATTCGCTCACCCGCCCGGAGCAACGGCAGCGGCGCCGGAGCCAGAGCCAGAGCCAGAGCCATGTTGCGAGACGGGCCCTGCGTCGCCGCAGAGGAAGAGCTTCGCGCTAGCTGGCCCGGAGAGAGGGCCCCTTCCTTCGGCCTCTTTCCCGACGACGCCCCCTGCAGCTCAAGCGGAATCAGTGCAGGTTCTCCCACCAAGGAGGGGCGTGTCCTCAAATGATACATGTAAATGTTTATATAGAATAATGTGAGTGATACATATTATATAACACATTGTGTAAGTATAACACAATTGCGTATTACATAATATAATGTAACTATGTGAAATGAAGATAACACCTTACATAAAACACCTTACTATAAAAGCACTCAACCCGACCCCCACCCCCCCAACCCTGATCGATCCCTGCCAATGGAAAGTAAATAATTTTTCTATGGTAGAAGGTATAGCTCCTTGAAAGCAGAGATTTTCACTTTTTTCGCCTCCCCTTTTTATCACCCTGGTCTCTTTTTCCTCTACCTACCTCCCCCTTTTCTCCTCCTCTCCATTCCCCCATGCCCACCTCCACCCATCCCTTCTTCGAACAAAATACCCTTAATAAAGGCTTGTTGATTGATGATACCAGTGATGTGCAGAGGGATTCCAGACCAAAATCTCATTTCTGTTAGGGGCCTGCTTAAATTCAGATGTGAGAGGCTCCCAGGAGATATCAATTTTACCTGAAGAACCAGAATGGAGGAGCCCAAGGTTGAGAGACAAGGGGTTAATAATGCTTCTTCCCATCATCTCCAAATCCTTACCTCACCCTTTCCAAAATAAAGAGTACTGGCTGATTAGAGGATGTCGACATCTCCTTTCTTCCCTTATTAAAAAATCTTTTATTTAATGGAAGATGCTCATGTTAAGTTTATCCAAGAGTTAGACTGATGGTTAACAGGCTTTATTAAGCAATTACTATGTGTCAGGCCCTGTGGGCTAAGCAGTAGGGATGCAAAAAAAAAGAAAAAAAGAAAAAAGTAAAAAGCAGGCCCTGGACTCAAGAAGTTCACATTGTAATCAGAGAAACAATATGCAAACATCTATGTACAAACAAGATGTGTGTGTGTGTGTGTGTGTGTGTGTGTGTATACAGGGAGATAATATCAAAGGGAAGGCACTAACACTGAAGGGGACTGGAAGGAAAGAAACATCAGTATTTACTAAGCTCCTACAGTGCCAGGCACTGTACTAAAGGCTTCTTCCAGAAAATGGAAGAGATTTGAAGGAAGCAAGGGAAGCCAGGAAGCAGTGCATTTCAGTCAGTAAAAAAGCAAGGAGTAGAGACGTAAGAGTGTCTTGTGAGAGAAAAAGCTAGGAAGCCAATGCCATTGGATCACAGAGTATGTAGAGATAATAAGGTCTCAGAAGACTGGAAAGGTAGAAAAAGGCCAGGTTAAGAAGGGCTTTTAAAAACCAAATAGAGGATTTTATATTTGATCTTGGAGGCAATAGGGAGCCACTGGAATTTATTAAGTGGGGAAAGAGGAGTGACCTCCTTAAGCAAATTGGTGACTTGTCAGGTTCGTGCTTTAGGAAGATCACTTTGGCAGCTGAGTAGATGATAGACTGTAGTGAGAAGGCAAAATAGTTTTGCAAAATATTCCATTTCTCACCAATTCAGGAGGTGGTACTTAAAAAGAAAATTTTAGTAATTGTCTTTTAAAATTATGAACTTGACATGCATTAACAAGCGTGAACATCTACTACACAGGGCAGAAAATGAGGATTCCATATAAAAGTTAATTTTGATGAACAGCTTTTAAAAAAAGTTTATGTTAAATTAAACACAATAATATCAACACTGTATAAAAGTCTCTTAATGATCATCAATACATTGAAAGGGTTGGGCTAAATTAACCTTTTATTAAAGGAATTCATACCTTACTCCTTTTATAAAATTTTATAAAATCCTTTTATTAAAAGGTTTGGTTTGGTGAAGTTTGGATTCAGTCGAAAGGCCACATTAAGTTATTCTTTCTTTGAAAGCTCGGTTCCAGGGCCACATCTGCTACATGAAGCCTTTCCCTATAGCCCCCATTCCCGTGTCACCTTCTATTCATTATATATATTATGTGTACCTTTATGAGTGCATGTTGTTTCCTTAGCTGAAATATAACCTCTTTGAGGTCAGGGACAGTTTCATTTTTATCTTTTTGTTTCTAATGCCTAGCACATAGAAGGTTCTTAATAAGTGCTTATTGATTGATTAATTAACAATCCCATTACTGCTCTAGATACTATGTGGAGAATTTGAGAAGCATCAAAGGATATAAATGTTTCTATTTTTAGGGTACACATAACAATATGGTTGGGGAACACAGAGAGTAATACATTAAACAACTAGAGAATGTAAAGCAGAGGACAGTTGTCAAAATGTATAATGTAAACAATTAAGACCCATGGAAGGATAGAGAAGGAAGGGGCCAGTATGAATAGGAATGGACAATCAAGAGCAATTTTAAAGCCCTTACTGTGTGTTGAACACAAACACTAGAGATTCAAAGAAAGGCAAAAATATGTCCTCTCCAGGGGCTTGTATTTTAAAGGGGGAGACAACGTTCAAGATATATGCAATATAAAGAGAAGGCAGTCTTAGAAGGGAAAAAAACTTGTAGTGTAGGAAGGAATAATGGAGAAGCTCTCTTGATAGTGGTGAGATTTGAATGGAGGCTTGAAGGAAGCCAAGAAAACTAGGAATCAGATAAAGAAAAATGTTTCAAAATTGGGGGATAGCCAATGCAAATGCAATGGAATTGAGAAAGTATTATGTGTGAGGAACAGCAAAGAGGCCATGGTAGTTAGATCATAGAGTACATGAAGGGCAACAAAGAATAAGACCAGAAAGGGACTGGTTGTGAATAGGCAGTCAGTCAATAAGCATTTATTAAGTACTTACTTTTTGCCAGGGTTTGCTAGGTGGCACAATGAATACAGTACCAGACCTAGAGTCAGTAAGACTCAGCTTTGTGAGTTCAAATCTGGCCTCAGACACTTAACCCTGGGCAAGCCACTTAACCTGTTTGCCTCAGTTTCCTCTATAAAATGAGTTGGAGGAGAAAATGACAAACTATTCCATTATCTTCGCACAAAGGTCAGATGTGACTGAAAAATGACTAAATAACATTTACCAGAAACTGTGCCAAGTTCTAGAGATATAAAAAAAAAAGGCAAAGATGGTCCCTGCCCTAAAGGAGGTCATAGTCTAATGGAGGAGAGACAACATGCAAACAACTATGTACAAAAATGCTATCTGCAGGAGAAATTGGAAATAATTAACAGAAGGAAGACACTAGCATTAAGGGGAATCAGTAAAGAATTCTTACAAAAGGAAAGATTTTAGCTGAGTCTTGAAGGAAGCCAAAGAAAACAGAAGGCAAAGATGACAAAGAAGTGAATTCCAGGCATGGGGGACAGCCAATGAAAATGCCCAGAGTAGGAAAATGTCATGTCTTATTTGAGAAAAAGCAAAGAGGTCAGTGTCACTGGATTTTAGAGTAGATGCTGGGGAGAGTAAGCTATAAAATGACTGGAATGGTGTTGAGGTACAGGTTGTGAAGAGTTTTGAATGCCAAAGAAAAGATTTTATGTTTGATCCCAGAAGAGAAAGGAAGTCCCTGGAGAGAGAGAGAGGGAGGGGGGGAGAGAGAGAGAGAGAGAGAGAGAGAGAGAGAGAGAGAGAGAGAGAGAGAGTGTGTGTGTGTGTGTGTGTCTATTTGTCTGTTGATGAAGGGGGGATGTGATCAGCCCTTAGCAATTTAGGAAGATTGGTTTGCCTGCTAAATGGAGGATGGAGTAGAAGTAGAGAGAGAATTGAGACAGGGAGAACCACCAATGGTCTATCTCTGAAGTAATAAGAAGCTGTATCTGGGTGGTGACCATATCAGAGAAGAGAAGGGGGCATATATGAGAGATGTTGTGAAGAGTAAAATTGACAGGCCTTTGGCAACACATCGAATATGTGGGGTGATAGTGACAAATTGAGAATGACACCTAGATTGTAAGCCTGGGTGACTGGAAGGATGCTGGTGTCCTTGACAATAATAGGGAAATTAGGGAGAGGGGAAGGTTTAGGGAGAAAGAGAATAGGGTCAATTCTGGATGACTAATGTCACTTTGAGGTGTGGAACTGGAGATTGAAAGATCAGGGCTGGATATATAGATTTAAGAATTGTCAGCATCGAAATGATAATTCAATCTATGGGAATTTATGAGATCATCATTTGAAATAGTATGGAGAGAGAAGAGGGCCCAGGGTGGAATTGTGTGGGACACCCATGGTTAGTGGGTAAGGTCTAGATGAAGATCCAACAAAGAAGCTGGGAAAAAGTGACCAAAGGGGTAAGAGGAGAACTGGGAGATAGCAGTGTCAAGAAAACCTAGAATGAAGAGATTATCAAACACAAAAGAGTGATAAAGAGTATCAAAGGCTGCAGAGGTCAAGGATGAGAATTGAGCAAAGGCAATTAGATTTGCAAATTATGAGATCATTGTGAAGGGCTTAAAAAGTCAAACAAGAGTTTATATTTGATACTGGAGGTGATATTGAGCCACTGGAGTTTATAGAGTATATAAGGAAGTGATGTGGTCAATCCTGTGCTTTTGGTCTTTTTGGCAGCTAAGAGAAGAATAGATTGGAGTGGATAGACAGATGAATTGGGTCATTTTGATGGTTCAGGAGTGAGGTGATAAAGGCTTATATCAGTGTGGTAGCTATCTAAGTTGAAAGAAGAGCCGTATGTGAGAAATGTGAAGGTAAAAATGACAATATTTGTGGGGTGAATATTAGAGAGCAGTTGAGAATGCTATCTAGTTTATGAGCCTAGGTGACTGGAAAAATGATGTTGTCTTGAACAGTAATAGGGACAGTAAGTTGGGAAGAGGGGGTTTGTTTGGTGGGGAAGACTGGAGCAGTTAGGTAGCACAGTGGATTGAATGCTGGGCACAGAGTTAGAAAAAAAAAAGACTCATCTTCCTGAGTTCAAATCTGGCCTCAGATATTTACTAGCTGTATGACCTTGGATAAGTCACTTAGTCCTATTTGCCTCAGTTTTCTCATCTGTCAAATGAGCTGGAGAAGGAAATGATAAACCACTCTAGTATTAGCTTTCTTGTCAAAGAAAACCCCAAATGAGGTCATGAAAAGTTAGACACTGAAAATGACTGAACAGCAACCACATGTGGAGATGTTGAGTTTAAGATGCCTAAGAGATATCCAGTTTCAGGTGTCCAAGAGACAGTTGGTAATGTGGGCCTGGAAAAATTAGGACTGAATATAGAGATGTAGGAAAGGAATAATTTGCATAGAGATGACAGTTGAATCCATGGGAGTTGATGAGATTACTGAGCTATATAAGATATAAGGGAAAACTATGTAAGATATAGGGAAAAGAGAAACAGGTTCAGGTTAGAGCCATGGGGGATACCCTTAGCTAAGTGGGCATCATCAGGATGAAGGATCAGCAAAGGAAACTAAGAAGAAGCAGTAAGGCTGGTAGGAGGAGAATAGGGAGAAAGTAGTATTACCAAAACCTAGAGAGGAGAAAGTACTCAGGAGAGGAGCATTGATACTGTCAAAGGCTGCAGAGAGCTCAAAAAGATTGAGCTGCGTTTTGAAAAGTGAGATTTGGATACTTGGGGTTGGAATTAAAGAATTGTGGAAACTCAGAGCTGGAAGGGAGCTTAGAAATTTGTCTTCTCCTAGGTGGCTAGCATAAGTGGGTTCAAAAGGGTACATTTAGTTTTTTGTTTTTTTTTTTAGATCATACGTTGGCATTTATTATTAAGTTGAAGAACAGGTAACGAGGGGGGTGGGGGACAAGAGAGGAGACAGGGAGCCGAGAGCCCCTCATCTGCGCCTGCTCCAGACAGGGTTGATCCTGATTTCTGAGCCTTGGTCCAGGGCACACAAGGAAGCACATGTAAGATGGGGTTCCAGGGGTACAGGTTGAGGAAAACACCAGGGTGGCCAGTTACACATCCAGCCAGGGGTGGGGGCTGGGAATCTTTTTGGATCAGCAGCACCACTTCCTTTCAGGAACTGAAGCCTAGTGATAAGTTCCATCACACATGTTTCTTATAAAACATTCTTATAGTTAGAATCTGTGCTAAAGAATTCTTTCATCGCCTTTCTAACTTCTTGTACTTTGCTTCTAGTTTCTTTGAATATGCATCCAACTTGTAAGCTGCCTGCTCAAGAGCTGCTACTTGCTCTTCAATTAAAATGATCTGATCCAGATAAGGCCGAAGTGCTGCATATTTCTGGTTTAAGTCCTTTAGATTTCTACTTATATTTACTGCAAGATCTTTCATTTCTAGATACTTCAAGATAGTCAGTTTGTTCATATTTTCCAGAAGTTTATAATCTTCACTGGTGGCTGTCAGCTCTCCCGTCAGGTATGTGGCCATTTTGGAGAACATGTTTTGGCACAGCCCCGTGATGTCCACCTTGGTGGGCTCGGTGGCCTCCTCGGCCGTCTCCACCATGGCATCGTCTAGGCCAGGGAAGAGAGGAAGGAGAAAGGATGGAGCGAAGGATGGGG
>CM053581.1:219295636-219328596 GCA_028627135.1 Pseudochirops cupreus
AGACTGGGGGAGGGGGGACACACTGGGATGGCTGTTTTGGGGCGGTGGGTGGGGGAAAGATGAGGAGAAAATATGTAACTCAAAATCTTGTGGAAATGAATGATGCAAACTAAAATAAAATTTAATTATTTCGTAAAAAAAAAAAATTACTTTGTTTTCAATTAACTGTGTCCTGTGGCAGAGTAGAGGAAAAACACACATAATCTGCAGAAGATTGTAACCTATTATTATTTTTGTGAATGTGAACCAGAAAGCATCTTGAACCTGGGGTAGCTATTCTTGGGACACTGTGTGTGAGAGAGGGGTGCCACAGGTATGACAATGGTGATGATGAAACAGTTGTGATTTTGGTGACCTGGAATTTACAACTTCACAGAATTTCTTGAGAAATAAGGAATTATATTGGAGTATCTATCCACAGAACTGTTCTTATAGAGGTTTGTCATTATCAACAGGACATTTCCACTCCCTAAAAACAAGTGATATTAATGTACTTGGCTATTTGGGCCCATACAATTATAAAATCTTAATACAAAAATGAGCACTATTAATTTTTAAATGTACTTATAATTCCTTGATTCCATAAATGTTTATTGGGATCCGATGTGCATTTCCTTCAAGGAACAAAAAAAAGATTATTATTACACCATCTTAAAGAACATAGCTTGTCAATCTAAAATAAAGATGAATTCCGTTACATAAATGGAGTTCTGAAAATGGCTTGGAATTGTATTGTACCTTTAAGAACAAGGTACTTTCAAGTCAAGTTCTAGGTTGCTTAGCAACAGAATGTTTGCTGCCCTGAAAAACTCAGCTTAATTTTGCCTTGGCTCTTTCTTGTGTTTCCTCCCAAACTGTTGCTCTGCTGCTTGGGAGGGGAAATGCCCCAAGAAGCCCCTCAACAATCTTCTGACCACAATGAACAAAAGCCAGAAGGTTATTTGGAGAAAACCAGTGACTATTACCGAGTGAGCCACAATTTGCCGGCCAGGTTCAATAACCCTGGGTGGTTTCGGGGCTACGGGTGAGAAAGGGAACCTTATGGGGATAATATCTTAAAGAGGTGGGAGGCGGGAAGGGTTTACAGAATAGGAACTAGTGGTAAGGGCTTCAAAAGCAAATGTCGTGCTTTAGAATAGAGACTCCCCACCTAACATGCCTAGGCTGCTTAATTAAAAGACATAGAAGTAACTTGATCAAAACCACCAGTCTAAATTAAGGGAATTGTTAGGGGCCTCAGCCCGTTTCCATAGTGGCTGCATTTAAGCCACATTATATAGGCTCCAAACATACCTGTCCCTTGAAGTAGCCCCTGAAAAGGCCTGTCTAGAACCTGTTGACATCGGTTCTGACCTACTAATCCAGAATTCTGCCTCTCCAAGGAAAAATATATCTATGAAGTGTTCTCATAGTCTTCCAGGAAGACATTGCATTTTATATCCAATACTCAACTGAGCTAATCTCTATAAATTTAAGGGGTGTGAGGGAAAGGCTGACTTGGGTGGGGGTGTGGGAGTGGGCAGGAATAACTGGAGCTCTGCCATTTGATTTGTTTAGGCTATTGGAGCTAGGGGGTGGGGATGGGCCATAAACCACCAAACCAGGCATAACCAGAGATGGGAAGAAAATGACAGTCCCTTTCAGCTGCCTCCTTTCTCTTTCTTCTGGGAAGTACACAATGATAAGTTCTCAACTTCTTTCCTTTTCTCTCAAGGGATCCCTCTAGGAGATTTTCCTTATGTTATTCTAGGGAAAAAAAACTTGTCCCTAAAGTGATGTGGGTTATGACTTAGATAAAATAATAGAATGCATAGTAAAATTGTTTTTTACCTAACAGGATTAAGGAAACTCATCCAGTATATAGGACATCTAACCAAACCTATGGTAGCAGAGCACCTACTGTACATGAAATGCCTGTAAGTATAAGATTGGCTCAGGAGAGACATTAGGTTTCTATGGGAGAAGACACTAAAAAATTTAGGCATTGGTTTAAGGAGAGACAGACTGGGTGGGAGGAGGTGATGGAAGTGGACAAAGTGGTAACATGAAAGGAGTGGTCTAGTGGGCAAGGACACAGAATGAGAGATGGGTGTCTAGATTCTATGCTTGGTTTTGAGACTAATTCATTCTGTGATTCATCTTCCTCACCCCCATCCCCAAGGGAAGACAAATCAGCTCTCCATGCCTGTTTCCTTGTCTGAATTCCTCTCTGCTTTCAAGCCAAGTAAAACATAAAATGTAGACTATTCAGTCAGGCAAGCAAGCAAGGAGCATTGTTAAATACCTACAGTTTGTCAGGCACTGTGCTATTGTTTGAGTTATTCTTAATGAAGATACTGAATTAAATGATCTTTGAGATCTTGTTTTAGAATTATTACTGAATATTCCAAAGGATTAAAAAATGTAAATGGTGATTAAAAATATCTACATTCATGTAATAGTTGTTTTTTTTTTAAACAAGTATATGGAGAGATAGTGTTGAATAGAGAATTTACTAACAAGCCCAAGTTAGAAAGTATGTCATTTGCTATTGTACTACCAGGCTGGTGTCATTGTTTTCAGAGCTCCATTTCTTTATGAAAATAGGAAATAAAAATGTGCTGTACAAAAAAAAAATAGGGTCAGAGCGGGTTGCTCTCCACTGTTTCGAGGCTTGGGAGACAAAATATTATATAGGCCACTTAAGAACCATTAAGAGAACCAATGAAAATAATATAATAGATTGAATAGAGACCACTTTTGCTCCTTTACTTGTCATTCCCAGGTTTCTTCTATAATTTGGTATCACCCTACCTTTTTAGACTTAACTGATGAACTCCACCTTTCATCTTAGTGCCACTGCATTAGCTTTCTCCTATGTCTGGAATGCTTGGCCTCCTGAGCTCTATTTCTTAGTTTTCATGGTTCCCCTCAAAACCCAGTTCAACTCCCACCTTTTACAGGAAGCCTTTCCCATTCTCGCTCCTCTCCCCACCCCAAACCCCCTTGTGCTTTCCCTTCTGAAACTATCTTCCACCCACTCTGTATATGTCTTATATGTACCTAGTTATTTACGTGTTGTTTCCTTCATTAGAATGTAAACTTCTTGAGAGGAAAACCTTAAAAATTTTTTTAACCTTTCCCTTTGTAGCACAGTGCCTGGCACATAGGCACTTAATAAATCCTTTGATTGACTTATCAGGAAGGCAGGTGCCATGTTACTTAAACTTGGCATCTCCCTCAGTAATAGTCACAATTGCTTTTAAAAAGTCTACTGAATGTATTGTCTGGATAAAGTATCTGATAAAGATCAGCATCACTTACTTTAATAGGCCTAGGAAATAATCAGTCATTTTTTAGTCATGTCTGACTCTTCAGGACCCCATTTGGGTTTTTTCGGGGGGCAAAGAGTGGTTTACCATTTCTTTCTTCAGCTCATTTGACAAATGAGAAAACTGTGGCAAAAGGGTTAAGTGACTTTCTCAGAGTCACACAGCTAGTAAGTGTCTGAGGCCAGATCTGAACATATGAAGATAAGTCTTCCCGACTCTAGGTCTGGCACTTTGTCCACTGTGCCACCTAGTAGGGCCTACACAAAATTACAGAGAATTATATCATAAAGATTTAGAACTTGTTTTATTTCTGAAAAGACTTTATCACTGTTGCTGATATGGTGGTACCCCAGCGACTAGCAAACTGAGAAAACTTCATAGGGCATAAAGTACACCAAATAGAGCCAGAAAAACTGGGTTCTAATTCTGGCTTGGCCACTTACAACCTATGTGACTTTGGGTAACTATTAAGTGATGAAGGACAAGTTACTTAACTTTTCAACAGTCTAGTGTCCTTACCTGTAATACTTATCAATGTAGATACTACATTTCTGGGGCTAAGGGTTATGGTAAAAGAAGTGCTTTGCAAAGCATTATAAATAAGCTGTTATTCTTAGTAATTAAAGTTTTCTTTTTTTTTTAATTTCAGAAAAGTTTTCATACTGCACCACATACGTTTTCTCAACATTGTGGAAATTATGAGATATACAGAAACAACGGTTTTAATGTCTATACTGACAAAAGCATTGTGACAGGCCCTGATAATTTCATCACGTATTATGATCGCTTGAACTTCCATCCCAGTTACAATGTTAATAAACCATCGATCTGTGATTAATGAGCACTTCCCCCTCTCTCAATGGTAATCCTTTTTCTAGATTGTAGTATTCTCAACAGTGTAATCACTTCTTGTTAAAATGACTTTTAAAAACAAAATACAGCTATACTGAACTTTCCTAAAATTTTTTGCATATTTTTGAGGCAGTAAAACATACAAAGCACCAATTATCTCTTGTTTTAACCTCATTGTTATTTTGGGTGTAAAAGAAAATAACCTTCTACTAAACATTTCAACTAAAGATGAGAATCAATAGAAATGCATTGAATTCTATGAATTGACTGAAATGGATAATCAAGGCACAGGGTCCTTATGCAGTCCTTGGTGCTTTAGTTGATAAATGGATATGCA
Source organism: Pseudochirops cupreus (assembly GCA_028627135.1). NCBI lineage: Eukaryota > Metazoa > Chordata > Mammalia > Diprotodontia > Pseudocheiridae > Pseudochirops > Pseudochirops cupreus. The sequence goes on from CM053581.1 coordinate 219,300,137, forward strand.
ATGATAACTGCTGTTTGTAGTATTACCTGGAAACATTTTCATGCTCCTATGGAACTGCCCCTGAAGATAAAGCATAATGGAAAAGTTTTGGATGATTTCCTGCCACTAACATTCTGCTTGAGTGCTGCCTCCTACCGTGGTGACAGCCAGTGGGGCATAATCTCTTGCAGGGTCTACCAGAAGACCAGCTTAGCTAAATACGGATAGGCTTATCACCAGGTTAACTGTAAGAGGATGGATTTTCCTGCCAAAGTTCATGGTCTTTCAGAACTGCTAAGCTTGCAGTGGTTCTCAACCTGTGGGTCGTGACCCCTTTGGGGGTCAAACAGGGTTGCCTAAGACCATCATAAAACACATATTTCTGATGGTCTTAGGAACCGAGACACCACTCCTCTATCGGTTTCCAGGTGGGTCCACCCACATGCAGATACATCCACATATGAGTATTAAAGGGTTGTGGCTTTAGGAAGGTTGAGAACAATTGAGGGTTTACAATCTGAATGCCTTCAGATGATGAAATAATAGATCCTTAAAGTACCAAAAGCAGAAGGATGCAGCATAGGGACTGGATTCTGGACTTGGCTTAGTTTCATTTGACTGTCAGGGTGATATTGTTGTAGTCACTATCCCTCCAACCCAGAAGACAGATGTAGGGAGTGGAAGGGTTGGGGAATGGGGAATGGAAGGGAGCTGACATTATTAAAAAAACATTTTTTTTGCTTTATATTCTTAAGTAACAGGCAAATAAAACAGTTTAAATTTCTGAAAAAGGAGTCCGTGATTAATACTTTCTATTAATGGCCTTTGATAAATATGAATGTTTTTCTATTATATTTTATTATTGTGAATATGATGTTTAAAGAAAGTTACTTCCTTCAAAAGACTTCTCACTGAAAAAAGATCTGAAGAAATTAAACACTGTGGCTGGCCACTTTTTGCTAATCTTTTATTAATACATAGAAAAACAGATTTTGGAAACTTTAAAAAGTCCAATATAAAGTAGAAACTGTTTAAATATCTATAAGGCCTGGAGAGACAACAAAAAACTACAAATATGGGTCATATAATTAGAATCAATTCAAATAGATGATACATAAAAACAGAATCTAAAATCAGATTACACATATGCATATAGACATAGACATATATGCATATACACGTTTATGGTACAAAATAAAATGTGTTCTATCCCAGGTTGAAAAAACAGTTCAAATATCAACCATCAAGTTGAACTTATTTTTTAAAAAAATCTATTTTTATTCATATTATCCAGTAAAATTTCAACACTTCTATTTTTAGTCTTTGTTGAAATTATAAACACCAAATGTAAAAATAGTTAAGTTACTGTCGAAGTTTTCAAAATGCTTCCTTAACACTAGAAATCCAAATAGTAACACTGATTCTGAGAACTGTTTTCACCTTAAAACAAAAGTCAACAGGAAAATCAGTATTCTTTTAACCTAAAGTGATTAAATAACTATTGCACTGCACTCTGTTGAGGCACAGAGTTGAGGCAGCAAAAATAAGAAAACTGGGGTTATCTATAATAATTCAGGTAAAATCCCCATTTCCTTCTGGAGGTAAACCTTGTATATTATATAGACCTGACTTAAGTTTTTAACACTAAACTTAATTTTTATTCCCAACCAAAATATTTAAATCTAAGTGTTCATATTTCTGATTGGTTTCACAGAATGAATTATGCCATAATTGGTCATATTGAAATATCTAATGATCTCTAGCATAGGAGTGATGATGTTCTGTTTCTGGTTAATGGAATCCAAACCTAATGAGTTAATACTAACTTATCTCAGATTCCTTGCATTTCTAATAAATACAGTATTTTGGAAAGTGGTTATGAGAAAAACAAAAAAAAATCTCAGATCACACATTTCTGTTTTTCTAAGTGGTGTAGAGATTACATTTTAAGTTGCCTATATTTCTCTTGTGGGTTATCTGATAGAATGTATATGACAATAATGCTAAATGATTCTAAAAGGGTAATACAAGGAAACTGACCAACTTAAAACAATAAATTTGCTATACTAAAATATCCATAGCCTAGTTCTTAACAACTGGCATAAACCCTGGTAATTATGTTTTGAGAATTTTATTTTCTTAAAAGTATCTGCACTAAGTATATCTTTAAGTGCCAAGAAGTAAGTGTTTAACTTAACTGGGTGTACTTAAAGTAATGAAGGAATACACCGGTGGATTTGTAGTCATTATTTCTTAAAAAAAAGTAGAATAATGTAGTTGTCAGAAAAATGGATATATTGTAACAGCAAAATACTGTGTCCTTTACATTAGCTTTTCCCAAAGAACTCCACTCGATGCTATCTCATTATGTGGTATTTATGTACTTGTTTTCTCAGTAGTATTAGACTATAAATTTCAGGTCAGGAACTGTCTTTTTCATATTTCTTGGGTCCTCTAGTATCTACCACAGTGACTTTTCGGTAGGTGTAAAATAGGAGTGGGGAATCTGTGGCCTCAAGGCCATATGTGGCCTTCTAAGTCCTTGGGTGTGGCCTTTTGACTGAGTCCAAGTTTTATAGAACAAATCCTTTTATTAAAGGGATTTGTTCTGTGAAGTTTGGATTCCATCAAAGGGCCCCACTTGAGGACCTAGAGGGTCACATGTAGCTTTGAGGCTGTAGGTTCCCCACCTCAGCATAGAATAACAAGATTTTCTGTCCTAAGAAACCACTCAAGAAGTATATATGGTACTAGATCATATACCTTACTGGAATAGCATTCCCTCAAAACTGGGGCATCTGGTGGTACAGTGGATAGAGTGCCAGGCCTAGAGTCAGGAAGACTCTTCCTCCTGAGTTCAAATCTGGCCTCAGACACTTACTAGCTGTGTGACCCTGGGCAAGTCACTTAACCCTGTTTGCCTCAGTTTCCTCATCTGTCAAATGAATTGGAGAAGAAAATGGCAAATCACTCTAGCACCTTCACCAAGAAAACCCTAAAGGGGCCATGAAGAGCTGGACAGGACTGAAAAAGACTGAACAAGAACTTTCCCTAAAAATAATAAAGAAGGCCCTTCTGAAGAGGAATGCTTGATTGTGGGTTGGCCCAGCACTCACTTATCAGACAAATATTCCATCTAGAACAGGCCTTGTACAATCTATGACTCTCGGGTTGGCCGTTTGTTGCACGCCAAAGGATTTCAGGCAGCCTGCAAAAAATATGGAGTTAATGTAGAGGAAATCCTTTGATGTGCTGCAGGTTGTGCAGGCCTGATCTAGAGCAATGATTTTTTTTTCCTTTCCTAAATCTAAAAGAGAATCTACATTAAAAGAAGTAATATAAAAATATGACCAACAATCAATGAAAATATCATATCCCTGACAGTATAATGACTAAATGTTAACTTATCTTGAAGACATGGAGATTAAGCAAAACAAACAAACTAGACTTTATGTGTGACTTCCTGCATGCTTATTTTAATTATGGCTTCAAAGAGCTTCACTGGGTGAAGTAGAATCTATCTGTCAAGCTTTCTATTGAGAGGCTGAAGGTTACATTTGTTACACAGCACCTCTGGGGACAAAATGACATAAGGCTCTAGTGTCAACCCAGGATCGAGAGAAGTGGGAGGAGAGCAGCTGCAAAACATACAAGGGAAATGGCAGTCACCGCTAAATGTGAGGTAAATGCTTTGCTATGTGCTCTATATGCCCTCCACATCTCCATATGTACAGGAAAACAGCACACCCTAATTATACAGAGTAACTTGTGGGGCAGAAAATGAAGATCCTGGGACTTTCTTTAAAAACAGAAAATTTGGTCAACGTTGTATCCTCCACCTTGAAACTTTAACATCTGAGAAAAGGTTAACGATGATGGAAGGGGGAAAGTCTGCCATACAATTTGATACAGCCATTCCACCAGTGGCTAATGACGAGGATGATGATACACTACTTATACAGTGCTTTATGGTTTGCAAAATCTTAGGCTGCGAAGTGGTACAAGGGATAAAAGCGCTAGGTTTGGAGTCAGTGAGACCTGAATTCAAATCCAGTCTCAGATACTTAGGAGCTGCATGACCTTGGGCAAGTCACTTAATTTCTGTCTGCTTCAGTTTCTTCAGCTATAAAATGGGGATGAGAGTGCCTACCTTACAGGACTATTGTGAGGATCAACTAAGTTGATTTATAAAAAGTGCTTAGTGCCTGCTACAGGCACATCGTTGGCACTATATAAATGCTATTTATTGCCATAATTACTACATAAGTTATCTCATTTGATCCTCACAACTACCCTATGAGACAGGTGCTATTTCCATTTTATGGATGAGGAAACTGAGGCTGGGGAGTGACTTGTCCTGGGTCACACTGCTAGGAAGTGTCTGAAGCAGGATTAGAATTTAGGTTTTCTTGACTCCAGATCCAGCATTCTTATCCATGGCACCACCTGGATGCCCTGTGTATATGTAACAACGAAATGATCATACCCATGAATTAACTTTTTTCTGCTCGAGTTATCACCTCAATCAGAAAGAAAATGAGGTACAAGGGGACTTCAGAGTAGGTAAAAACCCCAATGCAGCCATCAGAAGAAAAATCATTTGAACATTGTGAGTAGCAGTAACTTCATTAAGTGTTGCCTAGTGGGAGAGATAACAGTCCCACCATATTTTCCCAATCTTATCTCCTCCACAGCGAACATTCTATTTAAACTATTTGCTGAACACTCCCTGTACCTTCCCGTCTTTATCTTTTTTTTCATCTTGGTCATTCCACCTAAAATTCACTGTCTGAATATTTAGCTATTCTGTACTCTAAGGGTCTAAATGCTACCTCCATTATTCCTAAATCCTCTTAATACTCTGTGATCTCTACTTTCTCTTGATACCAGTAATATCATACATTTCATGATACTTATCACACCACATCCATCTCATGTATTGTTTGCCTAAAAAAACAACAAAAGCCTACTAGACTGTGAGCTTCTGAGCACAAGTACTTCTTCCTCAATGTATTCCCCCCAAGACAGTTAAGACGCTCAATAAAACTTTGCTGAATTGTTCATCACCTATCTAAACCCTACATTTTCTTCAAGACCTAACTAAAGTTTCACCTTCCTTAAGTGGTTTTCTTCACTGATCTCCTTTGGTCCCTGTTTTAACCCCAAATCTTTGCCTAATTTATTTTCTTAGTACAAAGATCTTACATAATATTAGCCCTACCTCTGCAAATTATATTACTCTATATAGAATGTGACACCTGGAAGGCACCTTGGAGATCACCTACTTCAACTCCCTCATTTTAAAGATTCAATTCAATTTTTAAAAAGATTCATTAAATGCCTATCAGTCAAATGCCACATTTTTAAAGTGCTTACTATATGCTAGGTACTGTGCTAGGTAGTCTGCAGATATAAATACAAAGAATAAAACCCAGTCCTCTCAAAGTTTACATTCTAATGGTGGAGATAACAAATATATGTATAAGTATATTCAGGATAACTCTAAAGACAATGTCTCTGCAAAGGCAAGGAAATAGAAGATGGAATGTCATAAATTGGGAACAGGAAAAGGGTCAGTCTGATGGCACAGAAAATATCAAAGGTTTTTATAGTCTGTTTCTCTGAGGTGACTTTGTGTTATTAATTAAAGATGTGATGAACTTATTTTATTTTGGTATTTTAAAACATTTGCTTATTAGGAAGATAATGCTTCGTGATTATTCCTAGTTGTTTCATCTATATCTTGCCTCTTCTACTACACAATAAATTTCTGGGGAAAAAGGACTTTGTCTTTTATTTATTTTCTATTCTTCATGGTGTCTAGCACAGTGCTATGCATGAATAAATTTTCAAAAAAATGCTGGTTGAGTGAAGAAGTAGTGTGCAGAATTAAAGAGGTCAATATGAGAAAGGTAGAAGTTGGTTTTACCTTGTTTCTTCATTCACTGCTCTGGGACAGCTTTTGTTTGTTTACTATTAAGAGCTTAATATTGAGGGATACTAAATAATACTCAAAGCATTATGCTGTTTCTTAACTCTGTGACCTTTGAGATTGGTTAAGTAAGATCCTAAGTATAAAGATCCTTATTCTTATGACATACTTTAATTAACTAGGATTTTTACTGTGAAGTGGATAGGTAAAACTTAAAATTACCTTCTGAGATAACATAAAGCACATAAAAACTGTTTTTTATGGTTCATGAACAGTCTTCAGTTTATTAGTTTTTAAAACTTATGAATTTATACCATTTCTTATATACAAAACAAGCTGATTTTTGTTTTTAATTTAAAAAGTGCTCTTTAAAAATGAAATGACATTTAAAGCACAGATTACATGGGTTTGCATTTTACTTGGGAAGCACTTAAGTGAACCAATATCCTACCAAAAAAAAAAAAAAGATATAAACACACAGACACCTACTGGAGCATCAGATAGAAATTCCAATCCTAAAATTGTTTTAGCAAAATTTTTCAATAAGGACACATTCAACACAAATGGTACCTTGTTTCATATTCAGGTATTAATATGAATTACTGCTTAAACTTGTGGAAAAAATAACAGAGAAAAACGCATCTGAATTTTAAAATACCAACTAACTCCAATTCTAAACTTAGGACAAAACACTGTTCTAGGCACACCATAACTAAGTTAGGTTAAAAAGTTTTAAAAAATGAAATGTTCTACAAAATTCTGGTCAGACAACAAAATATAAGTATTGACCAATACAAGGTTGATAAATGAATAAATGCCCATAATTTAAATGTCCTAACATGTTGATGCCCTGCAGCCCTAAGCCCACAATGCAAGTAGAATAGTTGCTAGGTCTTTCACTATAATACCATATGACTAATAGCATTCTATCTCATTTTTAACAGTCTATAATCCATTGGCAGAATACAATCCCATCAAAATACACGATGAAACCAAGAAATTCTCTTTTACTCCCTTTCTTTTATTATGGAAGCCCACTGTCCTCATTAAATAGTGGAGTCACTGTATAAAGAGCTTTGAAAGGCAACTGCTTTGACAACTGAATTATGGTTTGAAAATAAATTTCTAATATAAGGAAGACATACTTACATATCTGGTTGTAAGTTCCATGAAGGCAAGGATTTTGCCTTGGTTATCTCTGTATCTCTTTCAGCACCTAGCACAGTGCTTTACAGACTAAAGGTGCTTATTAAATGATTGCTAAATGGATGTATAGTGTGTATCTCAAGACAATATATCTACACACATACATATAATTGACTTGGGGCACTGAAAATATTTGATAGTAGCTCATAATGCCCCAGGAAATTATTCAAAACATGTTATTATATGTGTTTCAAGTGTTTTAGGTTTTCTATATCCAACTAGATTTAAGTTCATTTAAGGTAAGAGCTGAGTTTCCATTTCTTATTAATCCCTCCATAATATCTAATATTGCATTTTGCACACTGCTGGTGCTCATAAATGTTTGGTAATTGATTTTTCCTAAAGCAACTATAAACAGTGCTTATTTTATTGCACATATCAAGAAAAGAGGATGAATTTTAAAATACGTACATAACTTTCTTATTTTACAACCACTATCAAAAAATTAAAAAAAGTAGCTCCAATACAAAAAGCAGTTAATTTAGATTTTATAATTATCCTGTTATGGAACAAGATTATATATTAGAAAACTTCAGATGACTTTTACCAAGCATATTTTGGAAATATGAATTATACAGTAGATATAATACTGCCATTGAAATAATTTTATTTGGGATTTCTCAGCTTAAACGTGGAGAGCTCAAACAATTGTTCAACTGTACTTGTGCTTTGAAACATTTATTCAGAAGTTCTCCCTCTCCCCCTTTTTGATCTGTGATTTCATCAGTAGAGGGAAATCTTATAATGAACAAATTAAGGAACTCCCCTCACATCAATATGGACATCACATGCTCTAAAACTTAAGAGAGCTTTTTTGAGTTAGTGAAAGAGTTGTCATAAAATATGCTTAGGAGTTTATTGAGATTAATGGGACCTATATTTAAGAAGTTATGTCCCCAAAGTCTGTTTTACTGCAGAAAAATGTTACATTAAGAAGTTTTACTGACATACCTTTGCCCTGAACCACCAAAAAAATTTGCTATTTAAAGAGTCTCATCGATGACTTTTTAAGCCTCCAAAGTTTGATATCTAAAAATGTTCATCAGTAATTAGTCAAATGTTACGTATATTTATGGCAGTGTTAGTAATTACTGGAGAAGCCTAGGTTTGCCTATTCTATTTTGGGTCCCTCGAAGTCACTAATTCCACATGGGTGCTTTCCCATCTATAGTAATACATGACCATAGAATACTGTAGTCACACATTCTAGAAAATTAACTACTAGATTCTCAAAAAAAATATTTCATTACCGTACTTTAAATAATTTATAAAATGCTACAAATTTATATTTACCCAGGACACACCTGTTAATAGAAACATTTGTTTCACATTAGTATACATATGTACATGTGAATGTATATTAGCAACTCCAGACAACTGCTTTTCCCCCTTTTAAATACCAAGCTCTCTAAATAACTGCTGACCTCTATTTAGCAGTTCTAGTCCTCTATCTCATTTATTTTATACAAAGACTCACGAAAACTACGGGAAAATGTACTTACAAATTTAGGATCTTCCCCTTTACCGCTGAATTTCTGTTTTTCTCTATGGAGGTTCCATTAAATTCACTGGAATCATTCTCTAATACTTTCTGTTCTCGGATATCTTTATCAACAATCCTTCTATTTCTTAAATCTATTATTTTCCCTTCTGAACTGAATTTCTTGACTTCACGCATGTTTAATTCTGCCTGTGTCTTTCTATTTTGCCAATCTAACCCTTCCTTCTTCAAAAGCACGTATGAGCTTCCAAATATTCCTGAATCTTTGCTCAATTTGTTCTCTTTTAATGAGGTGAAGAGGGGTACCTGCAAAGGGACTGCCTGGTTTGAATCTAAAAGACTTGTTTGTTTGCTACCTTGAGATGTACTCTTTCCAAAATTAAATACTCCAGTTGGAATCAGAGAATGAAAGCCAGTCAAATGTAAACTTTGCTGATGATCTACTGTACAATTTATATTACTCTTTGCTTGATCCTTTAATCTTTTTTCTCTCTCCTTCCCATGATTCCCTTTCTGTACTGTTTCTCTACCTTCTGTGTTAAACACACAAATATTCTGGAACACTCCTTCATGGACAAAATCACTCTGCAGAGTATACTGTCTATTGCTGAAAAGCAAATGTCTCTCATTTCCAGGTACAAATTTTTGATCACATGTATTTTTGCTGCACCATTTTCCCCGAAAAGAGTTATGTTTATCTGGAGTGGTAATACAGTAGTTCTGCAACCTATTGACAACATTTTCTCTATCAGCAGATTTGAGATTTTTTTGACTTTGGTCTTTGATGCAGACATCTTTCTTATCTATTGATGCTTCCTTTACAGGTAAACTGCCACAACAACTTTTAGGTGTCACTGTCTCATGTTTTGTTTTTACAGCCAAAGTAGAATGGAGGTAGATGTTCCCAGGACAGGATGTATTTTTCCTACCATCATTTAAAATATTTATTGCACTTTGTATTACAGTTTTATCAGAGATTTTTAGGTCCTCGGCTTTCTGAGAAACTATCTTACTCTTTTGACTTTGACTGGATAACAAGCCAGGCTGATGCCCCATGGACTGATGCTTCTCTTTTCCACTAACAGTTTCAGGCTTAGAAAATCCCCCTAACCCAAGAGCTGTTGTTACACTACCCTCCTGAATTTCTGAACTGCTCACAGAGTATTTGGCTTTTTCTGCCAAAAATTTTCTAATTTCTTGTTCAATGCTATCATCACTATCCACTGAACTGCTGTCATCAGAGAATGAGATTGTACTGATTGCGGAGTTCGGATTTTCACTGATTTCCATATCATTTGAAACTAACATAGGTTTCGAGAAAATTTTTTTCTCCAATTGGAATGTCAGTTGTAGATCCTCCTGCTTTTTTTCCTGTTTCCCTCTTTCTGTTCTATTGTTACAAGTGTTCAAAGGTTTCTTTACTGTGTTCTCCCTATTGTCTCTTTTAGATCCTGGGAGACAGCTTTTCAGTAAGTGAGGACTCTTATCTTTCCAGTGTTTTTGGAGCTTATTAAATTTATCTAAAAATTGAGTTCCTGTGCTACTAAGCTTTACCTTTTTTTTACAGTGAGGTTTGGGGTCCCTGCATCTTTTCTTTAATTTACGCTTTGATCTTAATAGGTCCTTAATAGCCGTATCAAGGTCTTCATCACTGTCCAAAGAACTACTTTTATCACCAGATCCAGGCTTCTCTTGTTCCAAATTGCTCCCCTGTGCTACTTTACCATGGGCTTGTGATAAACTACTTCTCAGGTCTAAGGCAATGTGCTCATCAATAAGCCCAACTAAATTGGAAGAGATGAATTGACAAGTCATTTCATTCTCCCTGCTTTCAGATTTACAGATTTTATCCTGACTGCTCAGCTCTTTTTTTTCTTGGAACGCATGAATTTTCCCCTGACTATACTTAGTTTGCCGTGGGCACTCTCTTTCTAACCCTTTAGTTTTCTTCGGCGTTAGTTGTTTCGCCGCTTTCCTTTCCCCTTTAAGTTTTCTTTTGCAACACAGTGATAACTTTAGTGTCTTAGAAAGAGGGGCTTTAGGGCTACTGCCCTGATTACTCTGTTCAGGCAATAGTGGTCCCTGCACAGACTTGGAAAGGTTTTCTGGTTTGGCCAGTAAACGTTCCGATTGTGCCTTAAGGGCTAAAAAGGTTCTGATTTCTTGCTCAATGCTATCATCACTGTCTACCAAGCTGCTATCACTGTCAGGGTGGGAAGGCACATTTTGGGAAGAGAAGAAAGGGTTTGTAGAAAGTGATCTGTCATTGCTTTCCACATGGGAAGGCATGATTGTTTTATAAATGTCAAGTATAGCTTCTGCACACATTAACTCAGCAGATGTTTCAGCCTGGAATGAGGGTTGTACTGTAAACTCACATTTGGCAATTGTATTCATGGGAGGTGTAGAAACTTTGGTTTCTTTCAGTGGTTTAAAGAGTTTGTTGGAGTCACAGCTACTATTGCTCAGTTCTGTAGCTTTTGTAGCAGTCTGTTTCCTCTTGTTATTCAATGTTTTTTTGTGGCTTTCAAGCAAGGCACTTTTTGAAGAACCAATTGCAACACTTGTAGAAAAGTCTGATACTTTGTCATCTCTGGGCTGTGTTTTTTGCAATAGGTTACTATCCACTGTAGAACTTGCTTCCTTTCTCGTTTTCTCCAATTGGTACATCTGAATTGCTTCTTCAATGCCATCATCACTACTTGAATCAGATATCTCATATACAAGAGCTGCACTTTTGAGTCTTTGTTCCCTTCTATTTGCCCAGGAATGCTTTTTCTCTACACCTTTATTTTGTGCTGTTTCTAAAGGATGGCACATACCTGCTAGTTTAGGAGGTGCCAGCCTTGTATTAGTAAAGTTTTCAGATTCTATGCTGATTTTAGGCTTGAAGCACTTGGGCTGTACATTAGTCTTCCCCAATTCTGGATACTGTTTAAAGATGAACTCCTTACATCCTTGCTTTAAATCTTGGCGATTTGATTTGACAATGGATTCTTTATTGGATTTAGATACAGCTTTCACCAATACCTCTTTTTGCTCTGTTCTTTTATCCAAAGGGATACTGCACTTATGGACCTCCTGTTGCTTCTTCTCATTTAGGAACTGTTCTATTTCAGCTTGTATGCTTTGCTCAAAAGAGTCATCACTACTTACACTAAGAGGAGAACTAGCTCTTGGCTTATCATGGATTCCCTTGGGATTACAAATGACAGCTTCTGATACCACATCAGATTTAAATTTCACAGGAGGTAGGTGAGTGGTCACATTGTTCTGAAGGAAATCTTGTTTGACTCTGTAATTCCCATCTGTTGTGCCAAAACAAGTTGTATTGCTACTGGGCAATGATTGAATAGCGTTGCTTTTCTCCTTTAGATATTCCTGTATTGCTTGCTCGATCTCCCGGTCCACAGAATCATCACTATCTGATTCCAATACAAGAGGTCCAAAATCAGAGGAGTCATCTTCCATGTGGTCAAATTCAGTAGACAATTCACTTTTGGCATATGTAGAGTGCTCCTTAAGCACAATCGTATTAGCAGCTGCAATTCTGGCTCCTTTGTATTTACCTCCCCTTTGATTTTTCTGCATAATGTACTCATTGTTCATACCCAAGGAAGCCTCCTCACTTTGCAGGTTGTTTATGATCATTTGAACTTTTGCACTCACAGATGCTCTAGCAATATCCTCTTCAGATTCTGAGAAACACACAGGAAATCTAAAACTCCCTGACTGTCCAAATGACTCCCATTTTGACTGTAGAGCAATCACAGGAGGGGCATTCATTAGAAACATTCTAGCAGACAATATGGAGTGTGCAAAGGGACGATCTTTTATATTTATATCTGTTTCACATCCTGTGAAGAAACAAAGAAAGGGATATTTATATTCTAAATACAAGAAACTCATGATGTTAATAAACAGCATGACAGAATTGGTAATGTTTTCTTATGGTATTTCAATTTTGCCACAAATATAAACATTTCCTAGAAATACATTGTAATTCCCTTATAAACAATTCCTCGAAAGTATATCCAGAAAAAAAATTCAAAAACTTGCAAACTAATTTTCACCTACTCTCATTACCTCCTGTAGTCATATTTAATTTGTAAAGATAGTTACCACCAATTCAGTTCAGTAGACAGTCAACCATTTTTAATCCTGTGGTAGCATGGAATACTGCAACATATCAAACTAAACAGCTATGGGCTTCAACTCAGATTCTGGCTATTTATGTTATCTTATCAAATTGGTAGAGCCTTCCATTGGTTCAATTTATTTGTGTATCTCTTTTAGTTAAAAGTAGTTATATGCAAAAGTGATTTGATATATCCTTCTATTTAGCTAACCTATGGAATCCAGAAGTGTCAGATATGTTACAAAAATTTAAATGATTAACATTAATACACCATGATTTTTATACATTTAGTTTTTTAATTACTGGGGTGATATATACATATGTGACAAGGCTCTGTTATAGTTTATACAGGTGTGGGATAATTTGGCAATCTTAATACTATAGGAAGAAAAAACAAAAATTTTTCATTGCGTTTAGGCTTAGAATCATAAAATATGAGAACTGGAAGAGAATATTAGAATTCAGCTAATTTGACCTTTTTGTTGTGGAAATGAAGAAATAAAGGTCAAGAAAGGGGATGAGTAAGTTAGTTACTAGAGACCAGCTATCTGACTCTTATGTTGGGGGAACATTCCATTAATAAGTCATGTTGCCACCTCCAATGGGGAGGATATAACATTGTGACTTACAAAATGAACGAGAGAACTGAGCTGAATAGGAAGCAAAACAGCTTATAGTTCCTACCACAGATTTTGAAAATTTAGGTTTGAGTTATCTCCATTATAATGCCACATTTCCCTTTAAGCTAACCTTAACCTAGTTATCTGGTATTTTATAGGTCTACAACGTAGACTCCTTCCAAAGGGGAAGTGAAATACCTAACATGTATGTGTCTATGTATATAGACACATATATACATGTATGTGCATGCATACATATATGTATATAGACAGGCATATATACACACACACACATACATATATGTATATATGGAGCAAAATGTTCTTAAAAAACAAAAACATTTTTAGAGCAGTGGTTTGGAGTTGGAGGATCTGTATTTAAACCCTAGCCCTGAAACTTACTACCCCACCTCATATGATTTTGTCAAGTTATTTAACCTTTCTGAGCCAGGGTCTTCTCTGTAAATTGAAGGGATTGGATTAGATGACCTCTAAGATTCCTTCCATCTCTAAAGCTATAATTCTATCATCCTATGAATAATTAGCAGCTGCAAAAAGAAAATTATGAAGCAAATGAAATGATTTATATTCCAAGTGTGATACTATAATGTCACAATTTAAATGCAATTACTTGAAGAGGTTCTCCTCAGGAATGAATTCTATGACATTGAAAAGTTGATTTAGTTTTTAAAATGCCTCAGACCTGATTCTTAATTGTTTCATCTACTTGTCCTTTGAACTTCTTCCTACCTCTCTCTTATAAAGATTTATCACAGCTGCACCTGTTCAGCATTATATTTTTTCCCAAATTGAAGAATAAAAAAATGATCTATATTAAAATGTCACAGGAATCACCAGAGTTTAACAACTTATAATGCAATTTCCCTACTTGCTATCTCCCCTGCAACAAACTGATCATGAAAATTTGCCTTTCCTCTGACATAAGAGCAAAGAAATGGCTTCTTTGTGAACTCTGTTGAGTGGTAGAAAGGGAACATTTAAAAAGCATTTAATATTTTGTCATTCTTAAACATACATTGTTTTGGTCTAAATCTGTGATTCCACTTCACTATGGAGAATAGGGAATCCTTGTTGTGGAAACCTTCTGCAACTTAAAGTATGAATGTCGTACAGAAGTCATTGAGTTATCCTAGGCCACACAACTTGTATATGGCATGGGCTCCAAGTCTGACCCTCTACGCTACAAGGTTCTCAAATAGTTCTTGAGCTCTAGATCTAAGACTATGTGAATTGAACTGATATTTCACCACTTCTCTTCCCTTTTCACTAAAAAAAACTGGTTCAAATTGTAAACCTGAAAAGAGTCTGCAGGCCAGCTGCCTGCCTTTGATGATTTAGTGTAGCCTGGAATACTAAAGTTTTAGAACCATAGTAACATAAAGTTTAGTTAAAGATAAAAAGGAAAATAAACTGTGGTCAATAAAATTTGGCAAAAAGAATATGCTTGATGAAGATGATTCAAAAACGAAAGATTTTTGTAAGAACACACACTGAACTGGTTTAACCATACAGAGAACAATTTGGCACTATACCCAAAGGGCAATAAAACTGTGCATAACCTCTGACCCAACAATACTGTTACTAGGTCTGTACCCCAAGCAGATCAAAGAAAAAGGAAAAGGACCCATAACTACAAAATATTTATAGTAACTCTTTTTTGTGGTGGCAAAGAATTGGAAACTGAGAAGATGCTGATCAATTGGGGAATGGCTGAACAAGTTAATGGTATATGATCATGATGGAATATTATTGTGTTGTTAAGAAATGACAAAGGAGATGGTTTCAGAAAAAACCTGGGAAGATGTTGTACGAGCTGATGCAAATTGAAGTTAGCAGGACTATAACATTCTATATAAGAGCAACACTGTAATGTCAATCAACTGTGAAAGACTTAGCTTCTCTGATCAATGCAATGATCTATGACAATTCCAAAGGACCATGAGGAAATATACTATCCATCTCCAGAGAAAGAACTTTAGAAATTTGAGTGCAGATTTAAACATATTTTCTTTAACATCATTTTTCTTGCCCTGCCCCTCCCCCAACAAAGTTAATGAGGAATTATGTTTTGCATGACTTCTTATGTATAATGGGTATCTTATTTCTTGACTTCTCAATTGGTAGGGAAGGGGCAGGAAGGAGGGAGAGAATTTGGAACAGGAAGTAAAAATTTTTAAAAAAGGACACACACTGGAACAAAATGTACTTGTTCATGGTTAACTTATATTATTATATTTTAAATAAAAATTGACATAAGGAGATGCATTCTTTGGGAAATGATATAAGTTTCAGTACATAATAGATGTTTGTAATTTCATATAAAATCTTTGTTTTTCTGTGTAGATGTTGCTGTTTTTCAAACCTACTATAAAGAAAAATTTAAAAAAGAAGTGGGAAAAGAATATGAGTTCTATCTGACCAATGATTTCTACTTATATAAACTGTGCCATCTTGTTCTAATAAAGAAATTGATGTGGGTTTGAAGTGTATTTTTAAATGTTTAATTACATATATGAGTTTTGTAAACTGTTTAACAATCTAGTTCAAGAATCAGCTTAAAAAAAAAAAGACAACCCAAAACATAAAAGATGAAATTTCCAAGCACATTTCTCTTGGCAACATCTTACTGTTTTGATATCGTCAACTGTAGTTTAAACAGACCTTAAACATTAGATGAATCATTCTTTTAAACTGTACTGGGAATTCATGAGGATTTTTTGAGGCAAAACTATAAGTGGGCTTTGCCAAAATATAGTACCCACTGTGAATGCAATTGAATTGGGAGCAGAGTGCAGTCATTGTGAATACTGCACACCTGCAGTTAAAAGCAAAATACAAGCTTTAACAAAAGAAATTCTTTAAAAAGGGTGGGGGGGGGGGAGAAGAAAGCACCTTAATCTCATTTCAGCCCAAGAGTTAAGAATAAATGAAAAGATTCATTGATTAAGACAGCAACAACAAAATTTAGGAAGGAAAAAAGAAAGAAGAAAAAATGCTCCAAGGTTTTTTTTTAATCAAATTTTAAAAAATCAATTTTTATCATGGGTTACTAACAGTCTAGAACCTAGCACAGTGCTTTGTACATAATAAGCACTGATTTAATAAACATCTGTTGAATTGCTGAACCTGGCTCTGCCCCTACAAAGGGATTACACTTTATACCTCACCAATGTGCTCTGGAATAGGAGTAGTCCAATTCTGGGCTTTACTATATATTTTGTTTGAGTTTTTTACCTCATATTTTTAAATGAAATTTTAAATTCAGTTTAAAAAGACAAGAGGAAGAGTTAGTATTATTTCAAGAATCTCCTTGTTCCTAATTCAGGACCATGGTGAGTCAGAGAGATCCTTCCCCCCCCCCCCCCCCCCCCACCAACAGTTAGAAGGATTGTGGCTGCCCTACAAGTAAGTAGGATGTGTACCGTATATTTATGGAAAAGTAATTCTGACATTATTAACATCACAACAGTTTTCCTACCTTTAACAAATAAAGCTGCAGTAAGATTTACAGTAACTGTCGTTAGGTTGGGGACCACAAAGGAACAGGATATTACCCTATTTTGGGTTCCTTGAACTTGAAATCTGGATGGTGGGGGGGATATTGTCTTGATTCTTGATCTTTACTCTGTCAGGCATTCATTAGGGACCTACTATGTGCAAGGTTCAATATTAGTCAAATGCAATCATTCTTTCATCTCCAGCAATGCCTCCCAATGAAAAAGAAATGCCAGCTCTCTGGGGGATTTACTCTGTGCACAGAAAGTGTGCAAACAGATAATAGCACTTTGAGTGGCTTTTAATTCTCAGAAGGCTGGGGCATCTAAGATTTCATTTAGGAGATTACAGTGGAAGAAACTGCTATGTCCTTTTTACAAAGGAAGAAACTAAGGTATCGAGAGATTCCATAAGTCCTCCTTGGGTTCCGAAAATTACCCTCCCCTCACTTCCACGTTCCCCGATTAATCTCTACAGCAGGACAATAAAAACTGCTGTCCCAGAGACTGGCCCCCGACCCTCCTAACTCCTCACCCACGGGCCGAGCCCAGCTCCCTGAGGGCTTAGGTGCCTCCTCTTTAACCTCGGGGAGACCTCTCCAAGGGGCAGAACACCTTCCCCTCGCCTCCCCGCCTCCCAGGGATAACTGCACTTCCCCCGGGGGAAGGCCCTCTCTCCGCACCCTGGAGCAGGAGGGCAGCACATCCTCCCGCAGGCCCGGCCCAGTCCCCTTCTCAGACCGCGATGGACGCCGGCTTCTGGGCCCACTTTCTGACCTCTGTCCCTCGGGGCCCCCCTGGGCCCTGCCGCGCTGTCCGAGGCTCACCTTAGCCGAGGCCCGGTCCGGCCGGGGTGTGAGCTGGTGCAGAGCCGGCCCAAGGGACTGAGCCTCCAGGGGCCCAGGGCCTCCAGGGCCGCGGCTCCTCCCGCTTTGTCGCCCAGCTGAGCCGTGGCTCGCTCGGGAGAGCGCTGGGCGCCGCCTCCTCTCCCTCCGCCTGCCGCTGCCGCCGCCGCCGCCACCGCGGACAGTCGGGTCAGCCCTCGAAGCCCCCTCCCCTTCCTCAGGGGAGGAGGCGGGAGGGCCACGGGGCTGGAGTGCTCCCCTCCTAGTCTCTCCCCCACCGCCGAACCCCAAGCCACCTCCCCGCGCGCGCGCCCCTTCCTCACGCCCTACCCCTCCCACCGCCCCTCCGGTCCGGGTTCCATCCGGGCGCGCGCTGAGGGAGTTAAGCGAGAAGGGCCCGGCCCCCTGCACCCGACTCGGCTAGATTTATGCTCTAGCAGCTGGAAGACAGGGAATGAGTGGAAGGCAACCTCCTAGTCCAGTAACGACAATGATCCTCAAGGGCTCTCGCAGTCGTGACATTTTATGAGTTTATGATTCAGGGTCCAGGGTCTCCTACGTTCCCCTTTTCCTGTTTCTCCACACCTTCCAGACCACCTTCCTCTCTCCCCCGCAGCGGTCCTTCCATCCAGCGTGGTGCACGCCCTATGGACATCGAGGCTTGTGCACGCGCAACGGGCTTCCCTTCGAGGCTAGGGTGCGCGCTACGTGCTGCCAATAGACCCTCTGTACACGCGCTGGGGTTTTAGAAGGGGGGCTTTTTGTTTGTTTTTCCATTTTTTTCTACTAGGTACATTTGCAGCCACCCTTACTGTGCATACAGCGCTATGGCTTTTGGTGCTGCTCTAAATCCTCCCTCCCTCCCCAACAAGACCCGGCGCTCGCTTGCTCTGCGGCTCTACTGCTACTCTCCCCTCACTTCCCTCCCTCAGCACATACTATTAGCTTCTCAATATCCTACCGTGTTCGCTAGGGTTGGGTAGGTTGGTGTGCTCACTCGCCAGCGTGGGCGCAGGACGGAAAAGATGCTATGCGTGCATGCGCTGCAGGGGGGCGGGGAGGTGGTGGCGGTGGTGGTGGTGGTGGAGGAAGCACGGGTTTGTTGGCTGTGAAGACGAAGCGGCGGCGATGTAGCTTTCGGGAAGTGCACGCGCCCAGAGAGGCGGGAGCCGGGTGCCAGGGCTACTGAGAGGTTGGGGTGGTTGGGGACCACTGAGGGGTGGGGGCGGGGGAATGTGTGTAGTGCGCCTGTCCAGCCTTTAACCTGTAAACCCCGACCTCAAATGAGAATGAAGCTTGCAAGATAACTAATCGCTTGCCTGCCAGCCCTTCCAACTATTTCCTACCTACTCTGCGGGCCTCTTCCCTGGTCCCTACTGCTCCGTTTCTAAGAGGGGCAGAGAAGCACATGCAGTGGTCAGAACCTTTGGAAACTGCTTAGTTGTTTGGCATCAAGGGGAGGGCATGCCTGCACTCTAAAGTCCTATGGCCTGGAGTTTGGGAGTACACCTGTCTTGTACTAGAGCACTGTCCTGACTCAACCTGGTCACCTAAATTCCAGAACAGATCACTTTTCCTCCTTGATTTGAACTTTTTGGAACTGCCCCAGGGGTGTTGTAGGTTGAAATTTTGGACTCTGGCTAAGTTCCACAGTCCTTGGCACAATCCAAGTGAATCCCCCCTCTCCAAGGAGTCTCCATCACCTTGTGATAGCCGGCCGTCAAACGGATAAGACTAACAAAGGGCACCAGGAAAGCCTTCAGACAGAAGGTGATGCTTGAGTTGAATCTTGAAGAAAACTATCATTTTCAGAATAGAAATGAGGAAGGGGAATGGCAGTGTGCTGTGACTTGGCAAAGGCCTGGGATATGGAGTCAGAGAATCTGGACTGAAATCCCAGTTCTACCTCTTATTACCTGTGCGGTCTGAGCAAATCATTTATCCTTTATGGGCCTCAGTTTACCTATTTGTAAAATGAAGGAGTTGGAGTTGAAGATATCTAAGGTCCCATTCAGCTTTAAATCTGAGTTCCAGGCATGGGAGATAATCAGTGCAAAGATACAGAGATGGGAGATTGAATATTTTGTGTCAGGAACAGCAAACCATCCCCAGACTGTTAAAGTACCTCATTGCCTTTAAGGCCCCAACTTAGATGCTGCCTCTTTCATTAAGTATTCACTGACTACTGCTCCTCTCTTCTGAACCAGAGAAAGTGAGTTCTCTCTTCTTAAATTTCTGATAGTACCTTGCCTGGCCAGCAGCTTTGCACTTATCATCCCTTTTCTTGAGAACTGGGAGGGACCTTAGAGATCATCTATTCCCTCACCTTACTGAAGAGAAAATAGACCCAGAGGGATTAAGTGATTTGCCCAAAGTCACATAGGAAATAGGTAGCAGTTCCAGGTCCTCTAACTTCAAATCCAGTGCACTTTCCCTGGTGTCACTCTATCTCCCATTGTGTGTGCTTGCCCCCTTAGACTGTAAGCAGGGACTATGTCCTATCTATCTTTTTATTCTTAATGTGCTGCACAGGGTCTCTTGCCCATCACAATTTCCTCATAAATGTCTGTTTAATTGAATCTAATTGAATTGAAGCACCTAAGCTCTGTCTTTCTTCTGGTGCCTAATAGCATATTATGAACACAGTTTACTGCAATTTATGGGTGATGTCATCAATATGGGTAGTCTCTCCAGCAATTCAGATAGCAATCCATCCATGCTTGCCTTTCCTGTGCAACTCTTGTATGGATCCTTCTACAAGTTTGCAAAAAGTTGTCTAGCCAGTGTAGTATAGTGTAGACCACTATACTAGCTGGATGTGGTACCTCTTTTGACATCTAAATACTAATGCAGGGGTTGAAGGGTGTTCACAGAGGACTAGCACGTCTGGAGTGAGGGCCTGCCCAGCTCTTTCCAGGGCTGTTCATCCACCTTTGCTGTCCACTTTCACTCAACTCTCACCTGTGACTCCAAGAAGTCATAGCATGCACAGTAAAACTGTCTCAGCAGATGGGCTAAACCAGGTTGATCATAACCAACAGGTGAGTTAGGGGAATGTCTATTCCAAGCATGTGAAGACTTCCCCCAGCAGAATGGGCAGATGAAAACAATTTGTTCCAACAGCCAAAGGAGGCGCAGGCACTGTGGGGCACTTGGAGCTTGGTCAGAAATCAAAGATGCCAAGATCATCCACTGCATCCCAGGCCATTGCCAATCATCTTGACTTTTGTCTTGCCTTCAATGACTCTGGAAGAGAGAGTGAGGGTGATGACTTTGCTCAGCTCCACCTCACTTAAATCTGTGAGCAAGTCAAGACATCACCCAGCATCATCATGTCATTCATCCTGTTTCGAAACAAAGGACAAAAAAACAACAAATACCAATGGAGCTCGTGAGCTGCACATAGTAGGCAGTAAATACATTAGTTGAATTTGAGGAGAACACTGGTTAGAGAGACCTAACCACAGCACCCACAGATACAGAGCTGAATTCAAAAAAGCTCATAGAAGGTTGGTCACCTGGAAAGGTTAAGAAGGATGATCAAAGGAATCTGGATCAATCCCCTTCATTTTTCCTCCAAAGCTACTCTAAACCAGGGCATTGGAGAATGTCGCAGCTACTTTAACATTCTTCAGTGTTGTGGGCTATTTGTGATGATGTGTGGAAACAACTACTTGCCTACATAACCTTTAAGTTGGAAGTCACCCTAGAGGCCATTCTTGCTGAACTTGCACCTAACCAAGAATCCCCAACAAGTGGTCATTCAGTCTTTGCTTAGAAATCTCCTCTCGAGGCAGGCTATGTCACTTTTGGACAGCTCTAATTATTAGGAAAATTTCTATTACGTTCTAATCTAAATCTATTTCTCTGAAACTCCTATCCACTGCTTCTAGTATTATCTTCTTAGTCCAATATCCTCTTTGAAAAGGACTGAAATGGTGGATAGTCCCTAGCAGAGTCTTGGTGATACCTTAATCACTGGCTGACCCCAGGAGATGCTAGTTAGCTGTTCCCAGTAGTTTCCATCTGGTGAAGTCAGGCAGTTAGTTGTTCAAGTCCAGAAATACCTGAGACAAAACTCTGAGTTGGTCTGCCAAGGACAGATTCCCAAATTGTACCTGTTCTGAGGATCAGTCCTTTAAGTTCTTCTATCCATCTTGTGCAGTACTTTTGCTTGCCATGAGTCCTTGTATGGATGGATAACAAAGTTTTCCTGAGTTCCCGATATGGAGATCAATTAATATGAAGGCACAGAAGAAGGAGAAGGAGTAATGAGTTTGAGGATTAGGTAGTGGCCCACCTTGGGTGGAAAGGAGAGTTTATGATGGGAGGTAACGTAAAGCAAATTTGGAAAAGTAGGTCAGATTTTCATTGTTGAAAGTCAGGTTGAGAAGTTTTCATTTTATCCTAGATGAAATGGGGAGCCAATCCAATTTAATTCAATGAATATGTGTTAAGGGCCTCCTCTGTTCAAGGCATTGTGCTATTGTGCATAAGGCAGTGGGGATAAAAAGATGAAAAAGGTTTTGTTTTCAAAGAGCTTATATTCTATTGTGGAATTCAACATGTACTGAGCAGGGATACCTTTAAATAATTTTGGTACGAAGAAAATATGTTTTTATGTAGATATTAATACTTTCTTAATTTCCATTAGATGGCAGTTTCCTGGAGGCAATAGAATGTTTTGTTTCTTTCACTTTTGGGAAGAGAGGTAGTGCAGTCAGCCATAAATAAGAATTTTTTTGCCTTGGGTAAAGGTAGTAGGTAGTAGAGTAGTACACATGATCATGTTGGTAATACGGTCAGAAGAGGAATTGGTCTGACTCTCACTCCAGTAAAGGTTGGGAGGAAAGGTGGGACCTTAGAGGTGTGCCATGATGATGAAACTCTGGGGGTGGCAGCACTTGTTGGCATAGGCTAGCAGAGGACCTAGAAATAAGGTGGTGATGGTAGTTGCCACAGAGAAGAAGGAGGTCCCCACCCTTGGGATGTTGGTGCCCTAGGGCAAAGTTCTGTTTGCTCTCTGCTAGTTTCATTTCTGATTGTAGGATAGTGGTTAGAGCACATACAGTAACCTGGTCAACAGAGACCCAAGTCAAATCCTGCCTCTGACATTTACCAGCTGTTTGGTGATGAACAAACTTGCTTTTTCTTATTAGTCCCCTCCCCCCCCTTTTTTAAACAGAGTTATTGTGAAGTTCAAAGGAGATAACATGTAATAATGTATGTAAGTGCTTTGAACATCTTAAAGTTGTATATGTATGTGTCAATTATATTATTATTATCATTATTGTTATTATTTTTCCCCCGTTGCTTAACTCAGTGTCTTAATGGGCAAGGCATTGTTTCAAATAGACTTGAATCTTCATGATTATTGTTACTCTACTCCCACCTGCTGGTAAAATGTATCAAGAAAACTTTCCACGAGCAATAGTCCTGAATATTTCTATTCATAGGATAAAATATTTTAAAGCTGGTAGAGACCTTAGGTCATTAAGTCCAATTTTTCTTGTTGAGAAGGCCCAGGAGACATTAAGTGGCAGACTTGGCATTTGAACCTGGGTATTTTGATAATAATCTTGGATTTGAGGACTTTCTGGACTCAAGCAGGTGTTATCCTAGAATTGACCAGTGTCTTTGAGCTTGATCTTGGATGATTCTGGGACAAGGAGGCTGGGAGAGCAGAATTAGATTGTCTACCTTCTGCTGTCTGGGAAGAGGTACCACTAGCAGCGTTGAACCTCATTTGATTTGTAGATGATTTCTTCTGCCTTTTTCCTCTGGGACTCTACTGGGATGCAGAAGTAGGATGATAAGATCATTTCAACCAGCCCCACCCTATTTCCTGCTTGTTTGAAGGAGGAAGAAACAGAAATATGACTCCGAATGATATGTATTCATTTATGTTGTTTACTTTCTCACTAGGCGTCACCCACCACATTGTCATGGATGTACTATCATATTACAAACAAAAATAATCCAGAAGCTACCAAGTCCTTGTCTGGTATGAATAATATTGCCTCAGATTTGGGGAGAAATTTTTGTCTCTTTAGAGACACAGATGACACATTCTTGTTTCACTGTAGGCTGAGGCACAAGTGAGCTCAGGTCCCTTTGGAATAGCCACATGCAAGAGAGATATTGCACTTCTAGGGAAGTATAATTTTCCAATAAATAGGAGAACCTATAGTTAGAGAGCCAATGTGAAAAGTCACAATCAACTTTTCATGGGGTATTTGTATTCTATGGAAATGGTACTGCCTCATACATAAATTATTGGTTGAATACTTCATACTTAACAGTGGGAAGAGCACTGGCTCTTCAATCAGGGGATGTGGGTTCAAGTCCCAGCTCTATTACTGACTCCTTGTTTAGGGTTCTAGTTTTCTCATTTGTAAAATGAAGGGGTTGAACCAGATGTTCTAGAGGATCCCTTTGATCTTTAAAACTTATGAGGCTTCAGTTCTAATCCTTGCTTTGCCACTAATTAGTTATGTAACCTTTGTCTGGTAATGGCACCTTTCTAGGTCCTAGTTTCCTCATTTGTGAAATTAGGGGATTGGATTAGAATAATAGAAACTAGTCAGAAGAAGTGTTAGAAGCCATCAAAGGATTTCAGAAGTCAATAGTAAAAAAAAAATGCACAAAGGTAATCCTGGGTCCTTGCTTACTATGCCATCTGCAGGCAAGTTCTGGAAGCCATCCACCAGGATGCCAGGGTCTCCCCAGCATGGGGATCTTACTGTCTGCCCTGCTGTCATGCTGGTCTCTTCCTCTCCTCCCCACCTCTACCTGTCCCATTTGCTTTCAACCACTTGCTGAGGGATAGGGGATAGGAACCAGACTTGTGATTATATTGGCCTAGGGAATTCCCAGGTGAGGAAACTCCCTCTACTTTTGCAGGTCATAAACTTCTCTACAACAAAGTCTTAGAGGTTTGCCAAAAAACACTTGGACATTGATTAAGTTACTTGCATAGGTCCATACAGCCAAGTGTGGACTGACTTCAAGTAGCTTATAACCAAGTAGCCTGACTTTAAGGCTAGCTCTCTATCCACTCTACCATGCTACCCAACAAGGAACAATAATCAAATCAATATTACCGCTGCTAAAATAAAGGACTTAGTAATCTCTTTTCCTATGGCTCCATTCATAAACTCTGTGATTGCTGGACCAGAACTTTCCACTCTGGCTCTGCTTCTTAATATGTAGTATATTTCTCTAATCTATAGTACCATCCCAGTAAATATGGTAAAAATGTAAAGCTGTATGATCAAAGAATGTGAGAAAGAGACCCCATCCCCTCAGCACATTAAGTAGACTCCCTGTGTCTAACTTAAAGGAAGATATGGAGAAGAATTTCCTTGAGGGTGGGGACTGTCTTACTTTTGCATTTGTATTCCTACTACCTTGCAAAGTGCCTACCCCACAGTAGATGCTGAATAAATGCTTTTTGATTGAAGTTTCCCTCACACTAGAAAGACTTTGCATATCGTTTTAGCAACAGTCCACATAGACTTTTGGAACAACAGCTTAGCTAATCATGGAGAGACTTGGTACCAGTAGACTGGCTAACTAGTCATGAATTCAATGACCACAGCAACTCATAAAGCAAAGGAGAAACATTTGGCAGTTTTAAGATAGGAAGAAAAGAGCCAAAAGAAGAATTTTGACTAGAACTAGTTATACAATAAGGTGTTTCAAACAAAGAACTCACAGTAAAATATGGTAAAAAAAAAAAAAGAACAGCTGCATATTCTATTGGCATCCTCAAGATGTTGGGGAGACTCTCTGTATCCACTTTATAGGAAGATATGGAGAAGAATTTCATAGGGTAAGCAGGAATAAACGACCTGCCATCAGCATCATTGTTAGGAATATCCAAATAGATGAGATCAGAGATTCATTGAAGTATTGAAACATAGTTCAAATACATTAGGAAACACTAGAAATTTCTAAAGTGTATAGGATTTAAAATTTTTAACTACTGGAAGACATGACTTTTTTTGTTATTTGCCCTTAAATTTCATAAATCTATTTTGAAAAGAAAGAAACATCACTGTAGAAGATATAGAATGCCATATCTTTGATCAAATTGCCATCTGATTTCTACCATCCTGATGATCCCAGGTTATTGGTTATTTAGTTCAAAGGGAGGAAGTTTGACAGTAGGGACTGTGTTGAATTTAGAGTCAGAGGCCCTAAGTTGCAATCTTGGGTATTCTACTTGTGACTGATGTAACCCTGAGCAAATCACTTAGCCTCAATTTTCTCATCTATAAAATGAGGGATTTCATCATTTGATTTCTTAGGTCTCTTCCAACTCTCAATCTATGATCTTATATTTTAATGAGAAAGGACCAGGGTAGTTGGAACCAATAAGCGGCGAGAGACAGATAGTACATAACCCAACCCCAGAGAGGTGGGAGAGGAGAATGATAAAAGGCTTTTCTCCAGGACAAGATTTACTTCCCATCCCAATCACATATGTTTTAAAGAATTTAAGAAGACCTTCATTTAAAAAATAGATCCACCAGGTCCTATATCTGAAATTCTACCTTTAAAAATTTGTTCTTTTGCCTTAAGCCTTGGTTTACTATTAACATGCAAGTACCGTAGCACATTAAGATGTGATTATTTATGTCACAGTGTCAGTGATTTGATCCAAATGTCAGCTGTTTTTTTTTTTTAAATAAGGAAAGGTAGAACCATGAGAAAGCTGGGAACCAGGGAATCTGTGGAGAAGAGGTTATAGAACTTTAAATAAAGTAGGTAAAAAGTTGTGGAATTTCTCCCTCCCCCGTTAACTTAAAATGATCTAAGAAGGGACTTTCCAGTTTACATAGTGGAACAAAAGTTTCCAAGAGAATGAGATTCCTCACATTATCCTCAAAAACAAAAATAGAAACATCCAAGAGAATAAAAACCCACACAAGATAATAGAAATCTAAAAAAAAAATCTATATAAAGAGCGCAAATAGTTTTAACAAATACATATTGCAATTTAAAGTTTAAGTAACAGAAGCAATACAGATGAAAAAGAAACAATGCAATCTATCCTGAGAGACATCTTCCAATGAATAAACGACACATTTAAAGACGTTAAGTAAGAATGAATGCTGTTAATTAAATCACAAAAACAAATAAAAGAGCTTGTAGAAGTTTAAAAAAAAATCACAGGAGAGAGTGAAGCAAAAATTTAAAAGATACTAAAGGATGGTATAATGAAAAAAATGACTAATGTCAAGACCGTAATAGAAAAGCAGACAAAATCAATAGATACAACTAACAATAGATTGACTACAGTGGAAAATGAAATTGCAGACAAAATAGACAAAGGGCAGGAACAAGCTTAGAAAATAACTCTGTTATGAAAAGACCTGGAAAACATGCAGACACACCAGGCGGGCCGGCGAGGAGGAGGAGGATTGCATTGTTTTAGGCAGTGGATTAGATGGTCCCTTCTAGTTCTTCTTTGAATCTGAGAGCCATCGTCCAGAGAATCATTTCAGAAAATGTTCTAGAATTATAGAAAACTATCAACAATGTACAAATAGAAAGAATCCAACTTAGAAAAATTCAAGATTTTGTTTT
Organism: Pseudochirops cupreus; assembly: GCA_028627135.1. Classification (NCBI taxonomy): domain Eukaryota; kingdom Metazoa; phylum Chordata; class Mammalia; order Diprotodontia; family Pseudocheiridae; genus Pseudochirops; species Pseudochirops cupreus. The sequence continues at coordinate 219,327,467 of CM053581.1, forward strand.
CTTAAATACATTGTTAAATTTTAGCATTTCGATGACAAGGAAAAAAAATATCCTACCAATAAAAAGAAGACAAATGACTTGGCAAGAGACATTTGCATTCTTACCACTTGGGCATAACAGAATATTTCCATTCTATTTGCAAGAATTTTATTTAATATTTTTGTATTTGTATTCATTAAAGATAGTGGCCTATGCTTTTCTGTTTGTCCAGAATGCTGCCACCTGCCATTATGCAAAGCCAGCTACTTGTGTAGTCAGTCTGAGCTACTCCATTTTAAAAACCATGTTTAGACTTTAAGTACATATTCAGTCAGCCTGCAGGAGATGGCAGTCTGGAAATACCCTTGCCTATGAGCACTAATCCCATCTTCCTCATAATTATGTGTACTAATCAACATACATTTGCCCTCGTATAGAAACTGCTTACTTCTATCTATAAAAAGCTGTGCAAAATTTGAACGAGGGGGCCATACCCAACTGCTTACTTACTGCCTTGATGTACTAATAAAATGCTTTTGTCTTTCTTTTCCTGAGTTTGCCTTATGGACCAGGGTGAGGCTCCAATCAAGATTTATTTAATACTATCTTTCTCTAGGTTTAGAAAGAGGGTATGTTGTACAGGAACTGCTTTTCCTCTAAAACTTTGGTAGGGCTGGGGGTGGCTAGGTGGCCTAGTGAATAGAGCACCAGACCTGGAGTCAAGAGGACCTGAGTTTAAAGCCAGCCTTAGACACTTACCACATAACTAGCCGTGTGACCTTAAGCAAGTTACTTAATCCTAATTGCCCTCAAAAAAAAAACAAAAAAAAAAATTTAAACTTTGGTAGGACTTACTTGTGACTCCATCTGACATGCCCTTTTTTTTTTTTTTGCAGAATAGCTCTTTAATGGTCTGTCTGATTTTTCCTTCTAAGAAAGACAGCCTTTTTATCTATTTTATTTCTTTGAGTATTTTTATTCTATAAAGTGATGAATAATACGTTTTTCCCTATTTTGTATCCCCAGGACAAGGTCAACTACTATCTTAGTTCCAAGGTACATTATGGCTGCATACTCCTAAAACTACAGTTCACAAGCTACCACTAGTATGTTTATTTTTAATAGTTAGTAGACACGATTAGATAAAAGCA
>CM053581.1:219329096-219365787 GCA_028627135.1 Pseudochirops cupreus
GATAAGATCTCACTATTTGACAAAAACTGCTGGGAAAATTGGAATGTAGTATGGCAGAAACTGGGAATAGACCATCATTTAACGCTGTACACCAAAGTCAAGTCTAAATGGGTGCACGATCTAGGTATAAAGGCTGATACTGTAAACAATCTGGGAAAGCAAGGAATAGTTTATCTGTCAGATTTATGGAGTAGGGAAGACTTTATGACCAGAGAAGAGTTGGAGAGCATTATAAAATACAAAATGGATAATCTTGATTACATTAAATTGAAAAGTTTCTGTACAAACAAAGCCAATGTAATCAAGAGGGAAGTGGGAAATTGGGAAAGAATATTTACAACCATTGTCTCTGATAAAGGACTCATTTCTAAAATATACAGAGAATTAAGTAAAATCTATAAGAATACAAGTCATTCCCTAATTGATAAATGGTCAAAGGATATGAACAGGCAGTTTTCAGAGGTAGAAAGTAAAGTTATCTATAAGCATATGAAAAAATGCTCTAAATCACTATTGATTTGAGAAATAGAAATCAAAACAACTTTGAGGTACCACATCTCACCAGTCAGATTGGCTAAGATGACAAAAGAGGAAAATGACAAATGCTGGAGAGGATGTGGAAAAATTGGAACATTAATGCATTGTTGGTGGAGCTGTGAACTGATACAACCATTCTGGAGAGCAATCTGGAACTATGCCCAAAGGGCTATAAATATTTGCATACCCTTTGACCCAGCAATACCACTTCTGGGGTTGTATCCCAAAAGAGATCATAGAAGTTGGAGGAAGACCCATATGTACAAAAATGTTTATTGCAGCTCTCTTTGTGGTGGCAAAAAACTGGAAATTAAGGGGATGCCCATCAATTGGGGAATGGCTAAACAGGTTGTGGTATATGAATGTAATGGAATACTATTGTGCTATAAGGAAATGGGGAGGAGATGGTCTTCATATTCACCTGGAAAGGCCTATACAAACTGATGCTAAGTGAGAAGAGCAGAACCAGGAAAAATTTGTACACAATCACAGACACATCATATGTGTGACGACCAGCATTGATAAACTGGACTCTTCTCAGCAACGCACAGCTATAAGACAACCCTAAAAGTCTCAGGATGAAAATGATGAGGGATAGGTTTTGGGGGGATTTCTAATGAGAAATCCTTTCTAGGTTCACATCTGAAAAGAATTACAGGCTCAGCTGTCTTTTGGGAGATTTACAAAAGTTTATTGATTCACAGGACAAAAGGGGTAGGGTGAGGAAACCTGGCTAGGAAAAGCTCGCAAGGGGCAAGGGAGGGAGTCAGAGAAAGTCTGGAAGTGTGACGCTCTGCAGTGGGCGGGTGACCTACTAGAATGCCCACCTGACCTGTTAGAAAAGGATAGAGAAAGCCATATACTAGAAAGGGCCATCTGCAAAGAACAGGAAGTGAAACACAGTTTTTAAGACATATGGCTGTCAGTCATAAGCTCATTAGGCTAATGAGGTGTACAAGGGTGGAGTTAGGGAGGGACCAGGGCGTGGTTAATACTTAAAGGGACATGCACCCTTGACATCAACTGCGCATGTGTTTTACCCATAATACACTGGGACAACCAGCAGGAGGGAAGGGGTGTGGGGGTGTGGTTTGAGCCCTGATACATCATAAGGTCACCAGCGGTCAGATTTGAGGTCAAGTTAAATGAGATGTGTCCATCCTGATTTGCAAGTGGATGGGTTTGATTTGCTAGGACAAAAGGAGGTTGTACCTTGAATGAAGAGTTAATGGTTTGAGAGGAAATACCTCTAGGCTGGGGCAGGGTGAAAGGGAGAAACAGCTAAGAAATGTGGCTTTTACAACTTAACACAAAACTGAATTAATAAAATCATAAAGTTACCCCAAAATATATTACATAGACTATTCAGCACCTCTTCATTAGGAGATATCTACATTCAGAGAAAGATCTAGAAAGAACAGAGTTTAAATGGAGACTGAAGCAACCTACATGCTCTCGTTCTTTTCCATGTTTGGATCTACTTCTTCTTTCCCATTGTTCACACCATTGGTTACAACCCTTCTATACAACCAGACTATTGTCCAATGTGAAGGTATTTGCAGATCCTGTACTTGATTACACGCCGCCATGGGGGGGCGGGGAGGGAGGGGAGAAAATTTGAAACTCAAGGGATTGTGGAACTGAATCTTGTAAACTAAAAGTAAATAAACAAGTCAATGAAAAAAATAGTCATCTGGGTTGGTCATTATGTTCAAAATAATTTGGTACAGTAGTATCTATCATATTTATATACCATAATGTGTTTGGCCGTTCCCTAATTTATGGGTACCCTCTCAGCATTCCCATTCTTTGCTACTGAAAAAAGAACCATAAATATTTTTGTACATTCTTAGATTTTGTTTTGCTTAGAACTGATTCCTCTCTTAATCTATCTTCCCTCTAGTTTCTTCTTCCTCCTTTCTTTTCTCCCTTTCCTCTCCCATTTTCCTGTTGAGTAAAATGTTTTTCTGTATCCAATTCTCTCTCTCTCTCTGTGTCTCTCTCTGTGTCTCTCTCTGTGTCTCTCTGTGTCTCTCTCTCCCTCTCTTTCTCTTTCTCCCCCTCTCTCCCTTCTTTCTCTCCCTCTCCCTTCCTCTCTGTATTCTTCTTTCTTTTGACCAGTTCAGATGAGAGTAAGGTTCCAGAGTCATCTACTCCCTCTGCCCCCTTCATCCTTGTTTACATAGGTATCTACTTGTACACACTCGTTATGTGAGATAATTTTCCCTAACCTTTCTTTACTTTTTCAACAGTGTATTCCAGTTCCTCTCTCTTTCTGTTCTTTTCTTAAGATCATCTAGATAGATAGAACAGAGTCATTCCCAGGCCTTGTCTCATTAGACTCCCTCTATAGCTAGGATTTGAAGGAAACCAGGGAAGCTGGGAAGGAGAGATGAAGGAGAACATTCCAGGCATGGGGAACAGCCAGTGAAAATGCCTGGAATCTGGAGACTGAGTATCTTATTTGAGTAATAGCAAGGGGAGGGGGGTGACATGGGAGTGGGATAGATGCTGTTAGAATGTAATTAGATCGAAGAGTATGTGGGATTGTAAGGTGTAAGAAGATTGGAAAGGTAGAAGGGGGGCAGGTTGTCAAATGCTTTGAATGTCAAACAAAGGATTTTATGTGTGATCCTGGAATTGATAGGGAACCACCAGAGTTTATTGAGTAGGATAGTGACAGGGTTGGACCTGTGCTTTAGGAATGCTAATTAGGCAGCTGTATGGAGGATGGATTGGCAGGAGGAAGACTTAGAGACCAACAGCAGGCTATTGTGGTAGTCCAGGTATGAGTTGATGAGGGCTTACACCAGGGTGGTTGCAGAGGAGAGAAGGAGGCATATGTGAGAGATGTTGAAAAGGGAAAATGGAGAGACCTTGGCAACAGATGTGAATGGGGAGAGCTTTTAAGCTGAGACTCTCCAAAAGCAGTATTAGAATGCAAATCAGAACTTTTGTTTAGAGTGGGCTAGAAGCCGACCAGTCTCATTTAATTACCGGAATGCAGACCAGAACTTTTGTTTTGGGAACAGGCTGGGAGAAGTAGACCGGAACTTTTGTTTGGGGATAGGGTGGGGACAAATCGATAGTGGACCAGAGTTGCCTCCTTATGTAAGAGTGTGCGCCCCACCTTTTGCTCAAGCAGAAGCAGAGGATAGTGGGACAGTGGGATGAATTTTTCTTTGTTTAAATTCACGCTGAAACGAGACTCTGCCCCTCCTCCAATGAGAAGTCAGAGACACCTTTGACTTTCCCTGCGCCGAGTCTGTACCCTTGCTCTCACCCAATAGAAGTTAGGTATGACAGAAAGAATGTACTTTTAATGACTTTTTTTATGACTCAGGTTTTTTAAAAAGAGGGCTACTGGAGGGGCTCTCTCTCTTTTTCTTTGGACGTGCGGTGGGGAGGGATCCCTCCCCACTTCCAGGGTATTTAAAAAGAATAAATATTCCTGTCCAACTGCAAGCGCTCTTCTGCATTCCTTTGATTTGGGTAAGTGGGGTTTTCTGACTCACACAGATGGGATATGGAGGAATAAGAGAGTAAGGAGTTTGAGGATGACACCCAGGTTGCCAGCCTGGGGAAGGATGGTAGTGTCCTTGACAGGAATAGGGAAGTTCAGAAGTGGAGATGGTTTGGGGGGGCATGAGTTGTTTTTCTGGGGTGGGGTGGGGCTAGGCAATAGCAGTTAAGTGACTTGCTCAGGGTCACATGGTTAGTAAGTGTCAAGTGTCTGAGGTCAGATTTGAACTCAGGTCCTCCTGACAACAAGGCCAATGCTCTATCCACCCAGTTGTCACCTATGAGTTCAGTTTTGATAAAGTTAAATAGGCTAATGCCTCGGGTTCTGCATTTATATTTTGCAGGTGTGGATGAATTCCCCACTAAAACATAACTTACTATGACAGCTTTAGCCTCTACCCAGTTAGAGACTCCATCTTGCTTTCCTTGCACATCCCTAAGGAATTCACTCAGTTAGCATATGGATTAGATGCAATTTATTTACTGGAACTCTAAAGTAAAAATGTAATCAGGTTAACATCCTAAGTAGTTGTGGTTAAGCTACTGAAATTTTGTTAGGGCTTGATTTTCCAATCCCCCCTACTCTATCTTTGATGTCCTGTAACTCTGTTCTTTCAGTGGGGAGGCACCCAAAGGTCATTTGGGTAGAGGAGGGTTTCTGAACACCCTCAGTGTTAAGATCAAAGGAGGTAAAATAAATTATCTTAAGGCAATCAGCTCATATCATCTCAACATAATCAGTTTGTACCATCTCATGGCTTCTCCTCCAACTCCCTAGGCTGCAAATCAAAGTCCCGGCTCCTGTTTAAGTGAACCTGGGTCTGTGCTGTTTCATCAGGCTGTCCACAGAAAGCCCTCTGAAGGCACCTACTCTGTGTATATCTTACATGAAAATAATTGTTTGCATGTTGTCTCCTCTCATAGATTGTGAAGTGCTTGGGGCTATTTTCCTCAGTGCACTTAATAAATGCTCATTGATTGACTGAGAGACCAACTGGGCACATTTCTTCACATTTCTTCCTGAACATAATTTTCACAACACCAGTCAGAGAGAGGCCTGCCAGAGTGTGACAGACACCTGCCTCCTGGTAACTTCTCTTTTAATACGCAGTCTTCCTAGAGACCTCTTTACTACTGCCTTCTTTTGGCCCATAAGTTTCAGAGAATATAGGGAAGACAAGGAAACACTAAATAGCTGAAAGCTGCTTCACAGGGAAATTAATCTAAAATACTAAAACATATATGAATAGAAACATCTGTAAAAAGGATAAAAAGTATGTGTTTGGAAGTATGAGCTAACATTATAGGCAATTACAAAGCATTACAGATGTTCCCTCTAAAACTGCAGGGAAGTGGAGCAGGGGATAGAGCCCTAGACCTGGAGTAAGGAAGACATTCATTCAAATCTGCCTTTAGACATTTACTAGCTGTGCGACCCTGGGCAAGTCACTTAATTTCTGTTTGCTTCAATTTCTTCATCTGTAAAATGGGGACAATAATAGCACCTACTTCCAAAAGCTGTTTTGAGGATCAAATAAGAAAATTTGTAAAGCACTTAATATGTCCATCTGGCATATAGTAAGTGCCATATAAATGTTAGTTTATTATAAATATTTATTATCATTATTACTCTCACCACACCCATTCAACAGTCTTAGGAATGTTAATAGTAGCAAAAAAGCACAAAAAAGTTAATGAAAAGAATAAATATTGACAATGAAGAAATTAAATTGTTTCTCTTTTCAAATGACACTATCATAAATTAAAAAAAACTCTCGATACTCAGAATAATTATCAAGAGAGGTTATAAATTACTTTAGCAAAGTGACAGACTAGAATATAAATCCACAAAAGCAATCTGCATTTCTATGTAATGCAGATGCAAAATAAATAGAAACTGATAGAAAGTGAAATTCAATTTACAATAATGGTGAAATTTATCATTTTTCAGAGTGGAAATTTATTAAGACATACAGGTGACTTTTAGGGAGAGAACTTCAAAATGATTTGGATGGAAATCAAGGAAGAACTGAATTAAATGAGGACTAGCACTCTCTCGTTGTGAGGATATGTACATAGAATAAAAATGACAATATTTTTTCAGTTCATTTATAGGTTTATTGCAAAACCAATGAAGTTTCCAACAGGCTATTTTGTGGAAATTGATTAGTTTGTAACAAAAAAATTATATGGAAAAGCGCATAAGGAAGAATACCAAGAAGATATGTGAAAAAGAATGAGTAAAGGAGGATACATTCTAAACACTTCAAAGTGTACTATAAAATGATAATTATGAAACTGTCCTATCATAGAAAAAAATAGAGAAACATTTCATTTATATAGATGAAGGAACTCATAAATAGAACCAGCTATTATAAGAAGTTAGGATTTGAGTTATTGAATAGTGATTCCATATTTCAAAAATCATTGGGGAATGGAATGACTATTCAAAAAAAAATGTTCTGGGAAAATTGGATATCGACATGATGATCAATAGGTTTAGATCCATACCATAAACCATTTTTTTGGGGGGGTGTTTGGACTAGATTTGTGATTTCATTGGCTTGGACATTCTCTCTGATAATTCGTATTTGGCACCTTTGTGACTTATAGAGCTACCTAGAGCAGTACTGTTAAACTCAAATAGACACAGATCCCTGTCTGACATATGTTGACTTAGAAAACCACAAATTGATAGTATATATGTTATATTTTTATTTATTTTGTTAAACATTTCCCAATTGCATTTTAATCTAGTTATGATTGTTTTGAGGGCAAGTGGCCTGCAGGCTATGAGTTTGACACTTCTGTTGAGAATGCTGAGAGATGAAGTGATTTGCTGATGGATTAACAGGTGTCAAATATGGGATTTAAATATTTGTCTTCCTGTCTTCAAGGCCAGATCTCTAACCATTATACAACACTGCAATAGAGAAGTGCGTCACAATGCAACAATCAAATTAGACCATGCTGGCTAACCCCAAACCAGATATTATGACAAACTGAATCGATGCTCTACATATAACATAATCTTAAAAAGGGAAGAAAAATTAACAATATATTAGTATCAGTTATGGAGGCATTGTAAACAATAAAAATGAAGGGATAGGAGAATTTTCCTATAATAGGATAAAAAGTTGCTGTTGTGCCTCACTACTGTTTGATTCTTTATCTAGCCCCAAATATATAAATCAAGGTTTAGCCCCATTGCCTTGGGTCTCCTACTAGAGGGGGCCCTGAGAACATGTGTCTAATTTCTTTCCCCCAATGGAATAAAGAAAGTTTTTTGTTTTTAATCTGTCTGAGCTCTTTGGTATTTTTAGAGTTAATAGTGGTTGTAAAACCTCTCTGACTCTAGTCATTTGTTACCAGAGTTGACAAAGTATGTATCTGAAAGCATTATAGTTAGCTGATAATACTAGTATTATATGCAATGACAACATTTTAGAAGCCTTTAGCTGGGGGAGGAGAAGAAAAAATTTGGGAAGGACGTGACAGTTGTCTTCAAGTATTTGAAGGTGTTATCATGTACAAGGGGAAATTGACTTATTCTGTTTGGTCCATGCAGAAAGAAGAGGAAAGAATGAAAATTGCAGAGTGTCAAATTTAGATCTGATGTCAAGAAAATAATCCGTAGCAATTAATACTATCCAAACGTAGGGTATACTGCCTCAGGAGGTGTTGGTCTTCAAAAAGAGGCTGGATGACCACTTGTCAAGTGTGTTAAGGTGGGGAATTCTGGGAGGGTAAGGTTAGGAATAGATGGCTTATCAAATCCTTTCCAAAATTGATATTCTGTTGAAACATACCTGTTTAGGTAAAGATCTTCCCCACCCAGATCAATATCTTTGGGATGGAAAATTGGGCCATCTTTTGCCTTATCCAGCACTTAGGCATTGAATGGGCAAACTGAGACCTGGGAAAGACCTTACTTTAGAAAGACCGAGGTCACCCACTGCATCCTGGGCCATCACCAGTGATCTTGGCTGTTAGCTTGCCACTGTACTCTAAGGAAAGAGAGAGGCTAATGACTTCGCCCAATTCTGCTTCACTCAAATCCAACTCACATACAAGTCAAGACACCATGCTGGTAATGTCATTGGCCCTCTTTGAGAAAGATAAACTACAGTAGCAACAACCTATTTAGGTATTTTTGGGATGAGACTTTTTGAGGTATTTATTATCTGAGTTTAGAAAAAGGTTTTAGCTTTACATTAAGTTCAGTAAACATTATGAATATTGGATACAGTAGAATTATCTATAGATTTTACTTGAATGCTAGTGGATAGGGAATAATTTCAAGTCATTGTTCTAATGAAATATAAGTACTGCTGCCTTGTGAAACTAGAAATGCACAGCTTTTAAATGGAAAGCACTGGGTGAATCTAGCGCTAAGTTTTTTTGTTTTTTTTTGTTCTTGTTGGCAATAACAAACTGTTTTTTCATTAATGGAGAATTCATGCCTTTCAAGTATTTTTAATATGACATTGTTTATAAATGGATAGTTTTGAAGGAATTGTTTAAATTCTTTCCCTCACTTTCTTTGTCATTAGGATAGATTCCTTCAAAAAGTGACTCTCTTTTGGAGCAGTTATCAGTCAATTAAACAGAAGAAATGAGTGGAAACAAAATTTATAAATCTGGTTACATAAAGATATGAGAATTTTGCATGCATACAAACACAGGAAGAATTGTGTGAACTGATAAAGAACAAAATAACAAGAATGAAAGAGAACAATATAATATGTAACTATAATAATATAACTGAAAATACACTAAAAATAATTGAACACTAGTGACTAGCCTTGGTCTTAAAGGCATTATTTTGGGACAAACCTAGCTCAAGACAATCCAGTGAATTTAAGATCAAAATTAGAATGTAAAGAAGTGCTCATGGACTAGAAAATGCAATAATAGCAACTTTCCTTAGAATGAGGTTAAAAATGATACTATTCCTATAGTTACAAATTCTACTACCCTATTACTGTGCTGTAAGAAATGATGTAGAGGATGGTTTGAGAGAAACCTTGGAAAACTAGTGTGAAATGATACAGAATAAAGTGAGAAGAACCAGGAGCACAATTTAAACAATGATAACAACATTGTTAAAACAAACAATTGTGAGACCTAAGAACTCCCATAAGCACGATGACCAACCACAGTTCTAGAGAACTCATGATGAATTGTGTTGCCCACCTCCAAACATAGAAGTGATGGATTGAGGGTCCAGACTCTCTCACACACACACACACACACACACACACACACACACGTTTTAGATGTGGCCAATTTGTTTCTCTTTAGTATACATATTTGTTAGAAGGGTTTTCTAATTCTTTATCATTGGGAGGGGAAAGCGAGAAGGAGAGAAGATGAGAGAAGAAGGAGGAGGACGAGAAGGAGAAAAGAGAATGATTTATCATTTGCCACCTTCCTCCTCACCTCACTTGTCAACCCATATACATGGAGCTCTCCCTTAAAGAGTTTAGGATTTGGAGTCAACTTAAAGTTACCCCCTCCAGTGAGAAACCAAACTTTTCCAGGTGAAACTTTCCATGATTCTCTCAGTGCTTAGGGCCATCCTAACTGGGGTTTCAGCAAAATTTTTAGGTGTCCCTTTCTACATAAGGCACAACAAAATTTCTCTAGCAGCCCTTTTCCAATAAGTAATAACCTATTGGAGGTTCAAGAAAATTTCCTCTGGACTCCTAAAAAAAGGCACCTGAAATTTCTCCCAATGTGTCCTTTGCCTTTGCAAGCGCAATCCTACTGGAATTCCTGATGACAGGACAAGTAGGCTAGAGATAAACTAAAATAGGATCAGTTAAGTCCTGAACTATTGTAAGTCTCCTAAGAAAAGACATTTGGGATTAATTAATAGACCCGCAGACCTTAAAGGATCTCACAATAAGGCAAGCAGTATAAGTCTCCTTAAAAGCTGAAAAATGACATAAGCATTTTGTCAGTTAGACACCAATATTTTAGGGGTTTGGGCATAATATTAATACTTGTAAAGGATACAGTAATATAGCAAGTATCAGTTCTTAAATATTCACTGAATCCTTTATGTGAGTAATAGAAGCCTTAAAATAAATTGGAAGAGGGAAGTAAGATTAGGTGGAGTAGATAAAACAAAATGTAACATTGGCTTTATTCACTATCAATGGAAGGATCCTGCCCCATATCAGTGATGAGTTAGTAGTCATTGGGGAAATCCTCAGGAATCTCAAGAATCTTCTGCAGTGATGTCTGGACTGAGTTAGGAAGTGTGGGTTAGTCTGAAGAACGTTAAGGAGGAGGTGTGATGGTGGTGGCAACTCAGTTTTTTTGTTGGCCATGAATATACTAAAAAGGAAGAGAGACTTAGGAATTGGGAAATATTTCTATAAGAGGTTGTAACCATTTTTTTTTATTATTGGGGTTGTGGGAATTTGGTTGCTTGTTTATTTTCTGATGAATTATCTGACTAGTCTATCTAAATTAAAATTTTGATTTGTGGTTCCTACTTGATCTTTGAATATATCATGCACTGAATGGGAACTTGAGCTGTGATTTTCATAATTAGTTACTCACTCTTGCACATTGAACTAGGACGTAGCCAAGGACCCCAGAGTTGAGAAGGTGTCATAGGTTATAAGTTAGGGTAAAAAGGTTCTCTCTACTATTTATAAGGTCTAGGAATATTTATTTGCTACATAAATATTTGGATTTAACTTACAGATTTTCTCTTGAGATTTTCCAAGAAAGGGAAGAAATATCCAACTTTAAGATTTTGTAGCTTTGCCTAAGAAAATTGGTCCTGCAGCAATGACAAGGGAGAAAAGGAAAACTGGATGAGTCTGAGATTGTGCCAGCCAGTTCACTAATTTTTACTTCTGTGTTTCTCGGTATCTTGAGATTTCAACACAGGAAGAACAGAAGCAGGATAAAGAACAAGAAGATCTGAATTCATCTGAAGAAATATATGTAGTTTATCTTTAAATTGTGTGTGTATGTATATATGATGGAGTTGTCATAATTTAGCTCTCCTAATTAGATGCATTTATATAAATAATTTTCTTGATTTTTTCCCCTTCATTATCTCCCTATGTCATATCCAATTAAGCTACATTTAGCTAATTATCTCATTACAGAACGTCCCTCAACTGCAGTTAGAGGTATGCAATGTTTTAGAGGCTGGTTGAAAACTCCATTATTTGTTGTCAAAGGTGTTACTGGTACTAAAAAACAGCCAGTTATAAGAGCAAAAGGAAAGGAGAAATAAAACAATTGATCTCTTACGTTTTTTTGGCATCTTCTTTTAAGCATTAATATGTGTCAAGATTTATTTATTTGTTTGTTTGTTTATTCATTTATTTTTCAGTAGTCATTATACTTGCAGCCTCTATGGATGCAGAAAGCCTGAAGTTGAACTTCATGATGAGCAGAATGAGCAGACCGTCTCTCTGAAAACCAGGGCAACTCAGTGGAAGACCAAGAAAGACAGGGATTGGTTAACACTTAAGGCAGAGCAACATTCCCCTTCCAGAGAATTGGTAGAACATTTTCATTGAAGGGGGAGATTGCTAGGGATGGAAGGCTCAGAGTGAAGTATTAATTGTGGGTCTTTGAGTTTTAAGTTCAACTAAAATGAGATGACTGGGGAAATTCTATTCTTTATTCTAAGGCCCCTTTGTTTTGCTATAGTTACTTTCAGCATTTGTTCACTATTTTCTCTTTAGAGAATATAAGAATATAATTCTCTTTAGAGAATATAAGAATATAATTCTCAGAATAATTACCTTTATATTGAAAGTTATAGTGAACTGGCAGTGGTTGATGTTGAGAAAGGGGAAAAAGGGGGCTCTAGAATATGATGGACTCATAGTTTAAAATGGCATGTTATAGTTTAAGGAACCATAGCAATCCCATATAGTTACAGATGGGAAAACTGAGGTTAGAGGCAGAGGGGAGTGATGGGGGTGAATTGCCTGAAGTTATATATCTGATTGGTAAAAGAACTGGAATTATAATGTGCATTTTGTTTTCCAGTCATAGGATGATAGACTGACAAGTGGAAGAAGTCTTAGATAAATCACGGAATCAAATTCATGTTACAGATGAGAGAATGAGACTAGAAAGGCTAAGTGATTTGTCACATAGGTAATAAGTGTTTGCAGTGAGATTCAAATCCAGCTTTTCTTGACTCCGGGTCCAACTCTTTCTCCACCACAATATGCTGCACTCTTGCCATAACCCCACAGCTATGCCAACTCAGTTAAAATTTCCAGTGAGGAAGAAGCATCCATTAATTGACATATTTGAGCCCATTTTCCCAGTGTTCATACTTAATAATCATGCCACTATGTTTAAAATCATTTGGTAAAAGCATCTTGCTTTCTCAGCTTCAGCGCAGAGATATGAAATGGTACTCAGAGATGCACGTTGCAGCTTCATTTTCTCTTTTGAAGATGTAGTTTCCTTAAGTCTAACAGGAGTGGGGAGTCTCTGGTCTCAAGGCTATATGTGGCCCTTTAGGTATTCAAATGTGGCCATTTGACATTCTACACTTGAGGATCCAGAGGGCCACATGTGGCCTCAAGACCATAGGTTGCCCATCCTTGAAGAATAATCCATCTAGCTCAGAAATGTGGCAAAATGGGAAGGAGGTAGGATAGGAGGTTGAACTTTGTGCTGCATAAGCCTGATTTAAGTGAAGTAAAGAAGAAAGATGCAAGTTGAAGTGTCAATGACCTTAGTGGTCATTTTAGCTACTCCCCTGACTTTGCAGATAAAGAAAAGAAGGCCCCAAAAGTTGAAGAGATTTTCCCAGGGTCTCCCAGAGGATTAGTAGCAGAGCCAGGATGTGGGCTCAAACAGGGCCTCCATCGCATTTTTACCACATCAGTCCTACAGGTTGAAAACAAAACAATCCTTTTATTTTTTTTGCCCCAATTATTCCATAATTCTGACTAATTACTGACTAATGATTTCATGGGAGGTTGCTGGGATGAAGGACACAGACTTAGAGAGAATGGTTAATTGTGGGTTTGTTAGTGAGTTAAACTAAAATTGGTTTTAATTAGCTGGTTTTGGGATGACAGAATAACTGACCTACAGATGAGTAACTTTCTGTTCTTTTTCCTGTCTGCTTTCCTTCTCTCCAAATTAAAAGTGTTAACTTGGGGAAAAATTTCCAAAGAATTTTCACGCTGTAAATTTTCTGGATTGGTTGCTTCTAATTACCTTTTGGTTCATTAGGAAGAAGAACAAAACTGGGAAACAGCTTTGAAGCTATTGCCCTGTGGAGTATTACAGTGGGGGAGACAGGAAAAGTATCCTTATTACACAAAATCAGTATCACAATGTTCTCTTAACCACACATATCTTTAGGGTTGGGATTTTCTTTAATTTTTTTTTAGATGAAAAGTTTAATCACCTTGAACAGATAATCAAATAACATCCAGAATAAGGAACAAAAGAGTATATATGTATATATATATGTATATGTATATGTATATGTATATGTATATATATATATATATATATATATATATATATATATATATGTATAGAGAGAGAAAGAGAGAGAGAGAGAGAGAGAGAGAGAGATGATAAGCATTTATTAAGAGCTTATCATGTGTCTGATTGGGGCGAGGTGGATAGAGTGCCAGACCAGAATGCCATTCGGGAAGACCTGAGTTCAATTTTGACCTCAGATACTTACTAGCTATGTGACCCTGCCCAAATCACTTACCTTGTTTACCTCAGCTATCTCATCTGTAAAATGAGTTGAAGAAGGAAATAGCAAACCACTCCAGTATCATTGTCAAGAAAACCCTAAAAGTGTTCAGAGAGAGTCAGACATGACTAAAAGTGACTAAATAACAGTAGAAATGTGCCTGGTCCTATATTAAACCCTACGGATTCAAATACAAACAGAAAGAAGGACAGTCCCTCTTTCATGAGATTTACATTCTAATGTGGAAAGAAAAGATGTAAAAGGGAGCTGAAAAGAGGTGTGCATATGGGAGGGATATAATGACATATGATGTATATAATATATATATATATATAATGGCCCATTCTACCTCTTCTTTCTCTCTTCTCCTAGTGCATCCCTCTTTCTCTCTGCTTAATTTTTTTTTTTAGATATTATCCCATTATAGTCAACTCACACCCATGCCTTCTATTTATTTTATGCTGCTTCTAAGTTATAGTACCTTTGTAAGATAGTAGAAATAAGTTTGTCAACTTAGCATAACTGATTCCATTTTATTTTAAGCCTACATCTTATGATTGAGCTGTTCTGAATTAAGCCATTTTTCTATAAGATAGGCACCTATGTATATGACTCAGTAAGCAGCATTTGGGCATTCTTTTAATTTTTTTCCCCAATTACACGTAAAAACAATTTTAACATTAATTAAAAAAAATTGAGTTCCAAATTCTTTCCTTTTTTCTCTCACCTCCCCCTCGTTGAGAAGGCAAGAAATTTGCTATAAAGTTATACAAGTGTGGTCATGCAAAACATATCTCTCTATATTAATTGTGTTGCAAAAGAAAACATAATCCAAAAAAAAAAAAGCCCAAACAAACCCAGAAACATAAAGTAAAAAAGTATGCTTCTTTCTGCATCCAGACTCCATCAGTTTCTCATCATAAGTCCTTCATAACTGTCTTGGATATTTGTATTGCTGAGAAGAGCTAAGTCATTTACAGTTGATCCTCATACAATATTGCTGTTACTGTTTTATACTGTTCTCCTGTTTCTGCTCACTTCACTTTACATCAGTTCTTATAAGTCTTCCAGATTTTTTTTGAAACCATCCTGCTTGTCATTTCTTATACCACTGTAGTATTTCATCACAATCATATACCACAACTTGTTCAGCCATTCCCCAATTGATCAGCATCCCTTCAATTTCTACTTCTTTACCACCACAAAAAGAACTGCTTATAAATATTTTTGTACGTATAGATCCTTTTCATTTTCTTTTCCTTTAAAAAAAAATCTGTTTAGGATACAGTCATAGTAGTGGCGTTACTGGTTCAAAGGTTAGGTAGGGTTTTATAGCCCTTTGGGCATAGTTCCAAATTGCTCTCCAAAATGGTTGGATCAGTTTACAATTCAACCAACAGTGCTTTAGTCTCTCAATTTTATTGTATCTCCTCCAAAATTTGTTATTTTCTCTTTCTGTTATATTATCCAATCTCATATGTGTGAGGTAGTACTTCAGAGATGTTTAGTTTTCATTTCTCTAATCAGTAGTAATTTAGACCATTTTTTCATATGATTATAGCCAGCTTTGATTTCTTCTTCTGAAAACTGCTTGTTCATATCTATTCATATCAGTTAGGGAATGACTCATATTCTCATACATTTGACTCACTTCTCTATATATTTGAGAAATGAAGCCTTTATCAGGGAAACTTGCTATAAAATTTTTTCCAGTTATGATTACTAACTGTATTTCCCTCCATTCTATTCCACACCCCTCCACTCTTTATCCTCCTCCTCTCTCCCTTTCTTTTTACCCTATTCTTTCTCAAAAGTGTTTTGCTTCTAACACTTCTCTCAATCTGTCCTCCCTTCTATCAGCCCCCGCACTCTTCTCTTATTCCTTTTCCCTCCTACCTCTCTGTAGGGCAAGATAGATGTCTATACCCAACTGAGTGTGTATGCTATCACCTTTTCCAACTGATTATGATGAAAGTAAGGTTCAAGTGTTGTCTGCCATCTGCCATCTTCCCCTCCACTGTAAAGGCTGTTTTGTACATCTTTTATGAGAGATAATCAACCCATTCTACCTTTTCTTTCTCTCTTCTCCCAGTGCATCCCTCTTTCTCTCTGCTTAATTTTATTTTTTTAGATATTATCCCATTATAGTCAACTCACACCCATGCCTTCTATTTATTCCATACTGCTTCTAACTTCCCTAATAATGATAAAGTTCTTAGGAGTTTCAAGTATCATCTTCACATGTAGGACTATACACAGTTTTACCTTATTCTTCTCTTATGATTTCTCTTTCCTGTTTCCTTCTTCTGCTTCTCTTGAGTCTTATATTTGAAAGTCAAATTTTCTGTTCTTCTCTGGTCTTTTTCATAAGGAATGCTTTAATTGCTTAATTTCATTGTCTGTTAAGGAGCCCCCTGGCTTTGAAAAACCCAGATGTTGCTACTTCTCTTTCTGGTAACTATGTATGTATTGCCTTGATCAGACAGTCGGATCTATTTATTGATCTGTGCTAATTTTTCAGACAGTTAGAAGCACTGTCTGTTGGTATTTATTTCTCTGTTTGTATTTTCTCTGAAGTTCAGGGTGCTGACTTTTCCCTTGAAGTAGTGAATGTCATTTAAAAAAGATTGTTGACTCCTTAAACAGCTGTCTTTCCTAGTAAAGCAGATCAAAGAACCTGTGCTAGTGGCTATCCAGTGTGGTTGCTGCTACAGTTCTGTGTCCCTTTTCAAGTGAGATAATGAATATCAGAGCTTCAAAAACAAAGCTCTTAAGACAAATATACACACATATTTTTATACATATGTACTTGTATATATATTTATACATACATATATAAATATGCATGTGTGAGTATATATATTTTAAAAGAAATATCCAGATTAAGTAATTATTAGACTTAAATGAACAAATGGATATCATCTTCTATGCCTCCTAAGGTAGTAGATGGGGAGGAGAAAAGAGAGGGGAGGTTTTTGTGATCTTTCGTGATACTAGAGGGGATGGATAAAGTATATTGTTCCCATGGCTCCTCTTGGCATATTCTCCATGGCTGGTATAGAAATCTCTTTCAATCTCTTTGGTTTGTATTCACTTCTGTTCTGGCCCTTGGTTGCCATTTTCCTTAATGTGAAGTCATTTCCCTCAGTTCCTATCTAATATCTCTGGAGCTTGAATGTAATGACAATAGGCTATGGAAATAGTATCTCTTGCTGTCTTTGTTGTGTTAATTTTATTGTTGTTGTTGTCATTTTAGAACCCTACTCTTTGGAGTTATCTTTTTTCTTTCTTTTTTAAATCAATTTTTGGTCTTTTAAAAAAAATCACCTTACTTTTCTCTTGTACTCCTGATTCATTCTTTTCCAAGAAATCCATACTAAAATGAATAATATTTTCTTTAAGACAAAAAAAAGAGATAAAAGAGGAAAAAGTCATCATAACTAGGCAGCACATAAAAGAAAGCTGAAAATATGCACATTGTGTATCATTTTTGGACTTTCCACCTTTGCAATGGGATAGGGTGAGTGTGTATTCTTATATCTCATCTTTCAAGCCATGCTTGTTTCTTTTTTAAAAAGGTTTTGTTGATGTCAGAACGAACCATTTCCCCCCAATATCCTACCTCCTTCCTCTCTGAAAGCAATTCCATGTAGCAAATAGTATTTTTTAAGAGACAAAAAAATGAAAAAGAAAAAAATCAGCACAACTAGTCGATACATAGAGAAAATCTGATAATATGTGGAATGTATGACACTGGTAGACCAACCACCTCTGCAAAAGGAGTCAAGTTAGAGTGACTTCTTGTAAGCTTGTTTTTATAATTTTATCACATTCACTTTTGATTTTTTTTTTCTATTTACCTGCTTGCAGTCATTGTGTATATTCTTTTCTTGGCTGTGCTTACGTCACTCTGCATCAGATCATGTAGATTTTTACGTGCTTCTTTGTAATCATTATATTCATCATCTCTTATGGCAAAATAACATTACATTACATTTATGTGCCAAAATTTATTTATCTATTCCCTAGTTTAAGGGCATCTAATTTGCTTCTGATTCTTTGGTATCACAAAAAGTGCTGCTATAAATATCTTGATGTATATGGGATTTTTCTTCTTATCAATGGCCTCTTTGGAGCATAAGCCTAGTAACAGAATTCTTGGGCCAAAGAGTATGGACATTTCAGTCACTTTATTTGCAATATTCTAAATTGCTTTCTAAAATGGTTGCACTTATTCATGACTCCACCAATAATGCATTAGTGAGCCTATCTTCCCTACAACACCTTCAAAATTGAATATTTTCCCAGGGGGCATGCTGGAGCCAGCTCAAACTGGCTCACGAGAACTAATTATTAAATTTGCAGTGTAGGCATCTACACCTTTGAAATCAGCCAACACTACAAATCAGGGTCTGTCTGTTTTGTTGTTTGTCTACACTTCAAAAAGTTATGGAGAAAATATTAATGATGCAGACAAAACTTAGAAGTGTGTCGCATACATTTTTCCCCACTCTAGAGTTAATATTAGACATTTACTGTACCACAAACTATTCCCATCTTTTGTCATCTTTTGCCAATTTGCAGGATGTGAGGTGAAGCCTCAGGGCTGTTTTGATATGAATTTCTCTAGTTATTAATGGTTTAGAGCATTCTTAATATGGGTTTTAATTGTCTGTAGCCCTTCTTTTGAGAACTGTCTGTTTATGTCTTTTGACCACTTAGCTATTGAGGAATGTCTTTTGATCATATACACATAAACATTTTTATTTATGCATATTATATGGCTGTTCATTGTTTATATATCTTTGATTATATATCCTAGGTTCATTAATTTTAATTATGCAAAAGTTTTCAGTTCCATATAATCAAGATGATCTTTTTGTCTTCTATAATTATATCTATTCCTTTTTTGGTTATGAAAATATCTCCTACCCATAGTTAGCAGAGGTATATGTATTGCTCCTCTTAAATTTTTTTTTTTTGTAATATGACTTTTAACATTAAGTTCGGATATCCATTCATAATATATTATGGAATATGATTTAAAATATTGGTCTAAGCATATTTTCTGCCAGACTCCTTTTCATCTTTCCAACACTTTCGATCTAACAGAGAGTTTTTTCTTAAGTAATTTATGCTTTTTGGTTTATCTAGCACTAGGTTAACGAGTTCCATTGTTTCTGATTCTCCTGTATATAGTATATTCTATTGATCTAGCTCCAGTTTTTAACTAATACCAGAAGGTTTTGATGACTGCTGCTTTATAATGTAGTTTGAGGTCTGGAAGTGCTATTCTTCCTTCATTCCAACCTCTTTTCACTATTTCCTCTGATAGTCTTGATCTTTTTTCAAGTGAATTTGCTATTTTGAGTTCCATAAAGTATCCCTTTGATAATTTGATTTATATAGCATCAAAACTTTGGTAGTTTTGTCATTTTTGTTATTTTTGCACTGAATATTCCTCTAGCTATTCTTCCTTCCTTCCTTCTTTTCTTCCTTCCTTCCTTCCTTCCTTTCTTTCTTTCTTTCTTTATTTCCCTTCCTTCCTTCCTTCCTTCCTTTCTTTCCCTTCCTTCCTTCCTTTCTTCCTTCCTTTCTTCCTTCCTTCCTTCCTTTCTTTCTTTCTTTCTTTCTTTCTTTCTTTCTTTCTTTCTGAGGGAGGTGAGACAATTGGGGTTAAATGACTTGCCCAAGGTCACACAGCTAGTAAATGTCAAGTGTCTGAGGGCAGATTTGAACTCAGGTCCTTCTGACTCCGGACTCTTGACTCCTCTATTCACTGCCCCACCTAGCTGCCACTGTTCTTAATTTCTTTAAGGAATATTTGCAAATTAAATCTATAAGTATTTTGTGTGCTTTGGTAGATTGATATCCAATTATTTTATGCATTTTGTAATTATTTAGAATGAGATTCCCCTTTCTATTAATGTCTCAGATTTTGTTGTTATTATATAGAAATACTATTGATTTTTGAAGATTTACTTTTCAGCCTCTTACTTTGCTCAAACTACCATTTATCTTAATTAGTGTCTTTTCTGATTTCTTAGTATTTTCTAAGTAAACCATTTCATCATCATCAAATAGGGATTGTTTTATCTCCTTTCTATCTAGCTTTATTACTTTAATTTCTTTCTTTTGTCTTCTTACTTTTGCTAGCATTTACAGAGCTATATAAATGGAAAGAATGCTTTACTCTCTTATGCACTGGAAAGGTTCTAGTGTGTCCCCATTGTACATCATGCTTGCTTTGGGGTTTAGATAAATGTTTATTAATGACATTAAAAAATATTCCTCTATGACTGTACCTTTTAGCATTTTTAAAAGCATAAATGAATGTTATACTTTGTCAAAGCTTTCCCACGTCTATTGAGATAATCACTTTGGATGTTTTTGTTTTAAACATCATTAATTATATTGATTATTTTCCTAATGTTAAGCCACTCTTGCCAGGTATTAAACCAGGTATAAATCCAAGTTGGTTATGAAGAATGATTTCTTAGGTGAATGGCTATTGTCTGATAGGATTTTATTTAAATTTTTAAAATCAATATTCATAAATGATATCAGTCTGTAACTATCTCATGAGTTTTCTTTCCTTAATTTTGGTATTAGGACTATAGTTGTCTTATAAAAAGGAATCTCATTGGGTGATTTTTAAAATTAACTTTTGAGAATAATTTGCATAATATTCTTACTAATTTTTCCTCTAAAAGAATGATAAAATTATCCTAGGAAGCCATCAGGACCAGGGGGCTTTTTTTTTTTTTGTAGTCCTGTACAGTTAGTCTATTTCCTTTTCAGATATTGGATTATATAAGCTCTGTATTTGTTCTTCTATTGAATTTATCACTTTGGTTATTTTAGTTTTTCAATTGTATCAATTTTTGTTCTGATCTTAGCATTCCTCTTGTTTTCTTTTGGCATATACCTTTTCTAAGTTTTTAAAATGTAAACTCAGTTTGTTAACTTTCTCTCTTTATTATTGATATTGACACTTAACGCTCAAGTTCTTGCCTGAATATTGCTTTGGTTTAATCGCACAGATTTTGATATGTATTATCTAGACTGCTTTTTCCCTTGAAATAATTTTTTTGTTGTTTTACAATTTTCTCTTTCACCTTGTCATCATTTAATAAATTACTTTTTAGTTTCTATGTGGACCTACACATTTTATTCCTTAAATCATAGTTTACTTCTAGTTTTAATGCATTATGATGTATAAATATAGGTTATAGAATCACTGACTTTCCCTTTCTTCTTTTTTTAGCACATGATTAATTTTTGTTTAAGTTG
This sequence comes from Pseudochirops cupreus, assembly GCA_028627135.1. NCBI lineage: Eukaryota > Metazoa > Chordata > Mammalia > Diprotodontia > Pseudocheiridae > Pseudochirops > Pseudochirops cupreus. The sequence continues at coordinate 219,350,170 of CM053581.1, forward strand.
CAACAACACTGGAAAGAAAAGTATGTTCTTTGCTTAGTTCCCTTAAGTTCTTTGTATATATCTAGATTCTACCACTTGTCATCTTTGTGACCTTGGGCAAATTGCTTAACTTCTTCAGGGGTATTAGTTTTGTTACCTAAGAGATGAGGGATGGAGCAGGTGACTTCTGAAGTCTTTTCTAGCCTTATGATACTATTATCATATTTTGAGAGCTTAACATATTTACATTTAACCTTATAATTTTTTTCTTCAATTTTTCTTTTGGAGGGGAATACACAATTTCACATTCTTATTATTTCTATTAATAAGCCAAATCTAACAACTCCATATTAAATAGATTTTTTAGTCTTATTTTACTACCTATGAGGGTTTTTTTTTTTTTTATCAATGCAGGGGCTTTGCTTCCTTCTTGTTTTTCAGATTTTGTTAGAACTCTTTGATGTAAGATATCAGGAGAACCATCTGAAGGGATAATGCTTGATCCTTCCAAGGATCCCAGGGATCTTTTCAGTATTGGGGACCAATATGAAAATAGACTTTAGTTGAATTTCTGAGAATAGTTGAGGTTCTGGGAATAGGCCCTGATGAGGGTTTCTGAAGCCATCTCATCTCCCATGCTGGTGCACATGAGGACTACTTTACATATGGAGGTTTGAGCTCATGTACTGGCCTAAGTGAGTTTGTGATTATCTCCTCTGTTTTGTATTTCTTTCCTTGAGAAAGGAAGGTGTGATAGGTATGTAAATAGTGATTATGAGATACAGAAAGGTTATGTGAGATGTGGAAAGGTTGTGGAGGGGCTGATCTCCATGTGTAGCAGCATCATCCAGGTTCCTCTGTACTTGCTGGCCCTCAGCCCTTTGCTTGATTTACTACGATAGCCATTTTTTACCAACTGTCTGGATATTTCTTGATTAGTTCTTAAAATTGAACATCTCTCTCATCAATAATTCTAATAATTAGATTGGAACCCATGTCCCAGTTTATTAAGTATTATTTATTTAATAAGCTAGAGAAACTTCTTTTCCCACAATCAGTTGCCCATATTTCTTTATATGATGTTCATATTTATATATCAAACCCCTAATCTCTTGGGCTTAAATAACTAATAAAGTTACTAACCATGCAATTTATTATCAAGATAATATTAAAACATTAAATACTAAATATTTATATATTATAGAAACATATTAATATATAATATTAAACTATTAAAATAATTATTAGCTACTAGTGTTTAATTATTAGTGTTTAAGTCATAAGAAAGATCTTGACCAAAACAACTTTTTACTCTCACTATAACTTGACTTATTTTCACTAATGTATTACAGTCCCACCATTCAGTTATCTCGAGATACCTAGCAAAATCTCTTCTCAAGAATTCTTTTTTTAAATTTTAAATAGATTTTATTGATATCTCTAATTTTAAAATAGCTTAGACTTTTCACTTGTATCTCCATCCTTCTCCCTCCCAGAATGCCATCCCTAATAACAAAGAATAAACAAAAAAATGAAAAAAAATACAAAAACCTCTCAGCAAATATTGTTCCACAGTTGGGTACCCTGCCTCCATTACTGTAAAGCAGTGGACGTATTTTTACCAACCTGAACCCCCGAATCTTCCTAATCCTACTACTCTAGTCTGTTCCTTTAAAGAAGGTCAAGCATTTCTCCCATGGCTTCTGGATTACAACCAAACCTTTTTATTCATGGTATAATTAGGAAGATCTTTTCTTTCCTGCCTATTCTCCCCCTCGCTCCCCCAAAAAAGTAAGTATCACCAATTTCTAAGATGGCTACTAAACCATTTAGCAAACAACAAGTTTTTCAAAGACATTGTCAAGAATTCTTTTGACCCTCTTAATGAGATAAGGGTTAAAACAATTCTCCAAAGAAATACATTTTCTTTATCTTCTTTCTCTGCACCCCCTTTAGTCTCTCAACAGCCACTACAGGAAAATGGTCTCTTCACAAATGATAACGTAAATTGTCAAACCCTCAGCATTCTGAAGCCTTTTGAAATACAGCAATAGTGTCTATAGTCTATGGAGTTGGGACTATTCAAGCGGGTATTACATTTCTCTGACTGTTTTTGAGCTTTTTTTTTTGGCATTCTATATATTGGCTACTTTCTTCATTATTTCCTTCTCATTGCTTTCAGTTTCCCCCTCTCATTTTATTGTTATTATTTTTTTTGTGATTTTAGACTTTATTCAAGTTTTTCTTTTATTTGGTCTTGTGATTTTCTTCCAAGTATCCATTTTTGTCTTATTTCTTTGAATGTGTCTTTTATCCATTTTAAGATAGATCTCAGGATATCTTACATGGTTTCTTTTCCCATCTGGATTGCTTCTGGTACTTTAGCTGATTCAGTTGCTCTGTGAATTTAAAAATATGTGTCAGCACTCTGATTTTCTCATTTAAAATTCTTGTTGATTCTTACTTTCTTTTGTGGCTTTTAAAAGTTGTTTTTCTTCACTTTTTCTTTTGATTGAGTATGTGAAAAACCTGATTCTCTTTAACCCTCAAGCTCTGCCATCTTGGACTAGTTTGTGTACTGGAATTTTCACTGGGAATTTTTGACCTAAGCTGTAGTCCAAATCATCTTATTAAAAAATATTTTGAGGGAGTGATGGTGTGATGGGACCTGGGCCCCTAAAAAGAAAAGGCCATGTCTTTGAAAGCAACCCAGTCCCTGAATTTTCCCATACATTTCAGCAGCCCAGATCACTGACACCTCTTCCCTAGGCAACTGGAGATACAAAGAAAGGTGAAAAACAGTCCCTGCTTTCAAGGAGATCATAATTTTAATAGGGGAAACAACATGCAAACAACTATGTAGAAACAAGATCTATAAAAGATAAATTGGAGATAATCCACAGAATGAAGGCATTAATATTAAAGAGAATTCAAAATCTTATTAAAACAAGATAAGTCAGGAGGCAGATGAGGAAGGAGAGAATTCTAGATATTTGTGAAAAATGCTTTATCATATTGTTCAGAAAGTTTATTAATTATTATACTATTTAAATCTAACTTTATGTGACTAGAGATTTTTGAACCCAGAATGTCAGTCTGAATTTAGTAACTTTCTTGGAATGCCAGAGATGTATACAAAGGATTTTGGGTCCCCTCAGGTCCTGGATCCACTCCAAATATTTAGGTTATTACACTCAGGTTTTATCTTTTTTTTTTTTTCCACTCTAGGCTAGACAAATCAGAAACCCACACTGGGGCAATGGGATTCTCTGAACCTAGGTAAGTCAGTCTGTACAGGTGCAAGAAGAGTTAATAGGAACGGACTCGAACCCTGGTCCCGCAGGCATTTACCCATGGGAAATCCTCTGAGGATGTAGTTTAAACTTTTAGTGCCACTTGATGGTTTCTACAAAGATTGTACCCTGAGTCCCTATTCCATCCTCATCTCATCATCTCACCTGCCTTTCTGTCTTTTTCACCAAGTTCTCTTGTGCAGAGAAAATCCTGTAGCCCTGTAACTTACACTATGAAGAGTGTAAAAGTGAGTGATTGCTTAATATAATTTTGTTGTAGGGAAACTGATTTTGCACAACATACCATACTTTACTGGGTGTTTGGGAATTTGCTGCCTTCTTCCTTTCATTTGTATGTTCAAACATAGGGAGAAATTGTTCCTTTGTAAACTCCTACCATACCTTTTGCATTACTGCTTGCATGAAATACTATAATATTTCTTTAGCTAAGCACAGAGCTAAAAAGAACCTGGGCAGGCAAGCTTATTGTTAACTCATGGTGGCTCTTTTTTAAAAATTCCCTTTCCATTATAAATTTGACAAACACAAACATTTTGATATTTGGAACAGAAAAAAGTATCATATGAAACTGTGAACTTCTATTACATACGATCTAACCATTGTCCACCATGCTGTTGTACTCTGCCCACCTTTTTCTAGTAGGCACTGCAGTTTCCAACCTGGAGTCTTAGGTTCTCGACCCATGAAAGTTCATCTACACTTGACCAGACTCACCATGAAATTCTTTATTTCTCTCTCTTATTTCTATCTTTTTTTTTTTTAACAGTAATCAAACTAACACTACCATTTCTAGAAAGGACATGTCAATTGTCTAATGATTCCACACATCATTCCTGTAACTTCCAGACCAAAATATCTCCTCTGGCCACCACTCCCTTGTATGTGTTGTCTTCCCCTGTCAGAATGTAAGCTCCTTGAGGACAGAGACTATCTGGATTATTGTATTTGTCTCTCCAGTTTAGCACAATGCCTAATATAGTGTAAATGCTTAAGAAATGCTTTTAAATTAATTTTTAAAAGGTGTATGTTAAACAATAGTAACAAAGTTGCCTTGTATATGTGTCCCTCTTTGAATCTTTCTACTTAAAAATACTTTCATACAAATGCTTTCTTTAAAAAATACTTTCTTAAAAACATCTTTCCTTCTTTCCATCATTAATACTACTTTCCAACTCCTCTCTTCCCAAACAGAAGCTCTTTCTTGTAGCAAGTAAATATAGGGGATTGGAACTGGACCTGTGATATCAATGAAAGGGAACTCCAAGAATAGAAAACTCCCTCTACCGAGCTACCAGAGCAGGATTCGAGTCTGAGCCTCCTGGGCTACAAGGCCAGCTCTATCCACAACACCATGCTGTCTTTCAATAAAGAAGTATAGTGAAGAAAAACAAATCAACACGTTGACTGAGTCTGAAAATGTATGTCTCATTCTGCAGCTCTTGTCCAGGACTATTTTTACCAAGAGGCGGTTATTGTGCTTCATCATTGGTCTTTTGATATTATGATTAGCAATTGAATTGATCAGAGTTCTTAAGTCTTTCAAAGTTTTTTTTAGTATGTTATTTTAAAAAATTAATTCCATTATGTTATTTTAGCATTGTATAAATGATTCTGGTTCTATTCATTGAACTCTGCATCAATTCATAGAAATCTTTCCAGTTTCTCAAGCACAACATATGTGTGTCTAGTAAGGATGGCAAATGAGTAGTTTGGGAAGCATGATCTGGCACAATTGATTCTCTACCTTTTTGAGTGATGGGGTAGGGGGAGAGAAACAGAGAGATGGAGAATTAGAGACAGAGAGACAGAGAGCTAGAAATAGAGACCTTGGGTGAAACGGGGGAATCAAAGGGATGGGATTTAGCAAAGAAATGGAGAAGGTAATAGGGAACAGACATAGCAGGAAGATAGAAGGTAACAAGAAAAGAATGTCAGGGGTACAGAGGAGGGGTTTTGTAGGAATTAGAATTGGAAGTTGCATGGACTAGCAGAGAGAATGCAGGATTTGAAGCCAGGAAGCCCTAAATTCAAATTGCACCTCTGATACTTCTCAGCTGTGTGACCTTGGGCAAGTAACTTAATTTCCTTTAGCCTTGGTTTCCTCATTCAATCTGGAATGTGCAGATTTTAAATGAGTAAAAGGTGAAAAGAGAAGGAGAGAGAGCCAGACACACACATACACACACTCACAAACACACACATACACACACACACTCTGTCTAGAGACAGAGACAGAGAGAAAGAGAGACAGGGGCAGAGAGACAGAGCGACAGAGTCAGACACACAGAGGTAGAGAGACAGTGAGACAAAGGAGACAGACAGAGTCAAAAAGAAGAATTTACCTGTAGTGAAAGACAAATTACACATCTCTTCTGGTATCATCTAACTTTTTGTGTATATCTTAAATCCTCAATGAAATTACAATTCTCTTCAGAGAAGAGATTACGTCTTCAACTTCTCCTGTACCTCATGGTGCCCAGCCCACTGAAGGCACTTAGTCATGTGCTTGGTAAGTACTTGCTGAATTGGAGAGCGTGTCATACAGACTGTCATTCCTCTTGTGTGAGAAGGCAGATCAAATGCCCTGTTTATTTTTTCCTGTCATTTCTGAAAGACAAATAAAGAGGGTCTACTATTTATTATGGACATTGTTAAGTGACTCTAGCCCTCCAAATTCTTCAACAAAAACTAATTGCTCTGGTGTTAGTGGTAACTCTTCATATTAATGAGCCAAGAAAATCTGAAGGTGGAGGAGAAATGTGATTTTTGTTTTAAAAGCAGCTAGAGATGCTGAACCAGTTGTCTTGTAGAATGTCCAAGGGGAATTAGAAAGAGGAAGCTCTTTGTATGTGGAGGGCTTCTGAGGGAACAGAGGTGAGTTTCCTTCAACTTAAAAAACAGCTTAAAGAGTTGTTTCCTATTTTAGCAAAAATTGCATTTCTCTGCATAATCATTACTCTGTGGAATATCTGGTAGAACGTTAAACACATTTTTTGGGTAGCATTTATTCCAAATTATAAAAATTTACATGCAAGCTAGTAAAGGCATCAGAGGTTAGTAATTAAAAGATAAACAACCCTGTTCTCACCTTCTGGCTTTTCAGAGTACATGACATCCTCTAGAATCAAGAAAGGAAACTTCTTGCCCTCCATCAAAAAATAAAATTATTTTTGTCTAATAGAAGCATGTAAATTCATTGCCATTGTCTGTATGCGGATTTTTTTTTAATAAAAAGGAAACAATGGGTTATATTTAATTTATTCAAAAGAATAAATTATGGAAGCATTATGAAGGGTTCAAGTACTGACTCAGATCCATATGTACTGTGTGATCCTGGGCAAGTCACTTAACTTCTCAGTGCTCTTAGACAGCTCTCTAAGATTGTAAAGTGAAGAGAGGGCCTCAGTCTAATCCTGTTGTGTTTGACTGGACTTTCCTGGGTGAGGAAAGGAGCAAACATCCTGACCTGAAAGTTCTCTATATCAAAGGAAATTACAGTTCCACTCCTCTTTACTCAAAGAACAGATGGGAGTACTCCTGTTTGCCTTTTTATTTTTTTAAATTTTTGGTCCTTGTCTATGAAATCTTTCTTTTTCAGAGTTTAAGTTTAAAGTTTAAAGTTTAAAGTTCCTACACATTTTGTAGGAACTTTAAAATGAACCCTTCTGTGTTTGGCTGGACTTTCCTGGGTGAGGAAAGGATCAAACATAGTGGGTCCTTTTTCATTAGCAGTCCAGAAGCTTTATGAGCTATGGGATTAAAGGCAGAAGTAAGAGGAGAAGGGAGGTCAGGAAGCAATGACCAAACAGCAGGAACAAGGACTGCAAATGTCTTCTGGGAATGGGCTGGCCTGGGAAGGTAACAGAATACCTTTTTCCCATTTGACCTGTGGTGTAGGAGAATTTTATCATGATTGTGATGGAGTGTAGCAGTAGCAGAACTGACAGAGAAAGGCACCAAAGGAGATGTAAGAAGAGAAGACAAGAAGGAAAACCTTAGACCATTCAGTACTAAATGCTTTGGAGAGCTAGCAGCTGGGAGGTTGGATGGGAATATGGGGCAGGATGGGGTATGCATTGAGCAGAGAGTAGAATGAAAGAGACAAAGTCTCCAGGGTGCTAGATTGGTTGAGAGGACAATAGCACATTTAACCTTTCCACTTGAAGACATCAATGGGAGCGTTTTTTTGGTGTGTGTGTGTGTGTGTGTGTGTGTGTGTGTGTGTGTGTGTGTGTGTGTGTGTGAGAGAGAGAGAGAGAGAGAGAGTGTGAGTGAGTGAGTTTTGGCCAAAACAGCAGCGTCAACTGCCTTCTGCCTAACTGAGGAAGAAAAAAGAGGAGCCAGCTCATCCCAGGAAACGAGACAGTTCAATACCAGTAAAAGAGAAGCAGGTAAGTTTCACAAGGATTGGGTATCATAGATCAGAACGAACTTCAAGGGTATTTAAGACAACTCCACATCCTCGTTGGTTTCTGTGGTATAGTACAATAAAGTGTTTAATGACTTGCTTTGGCAAGGAGGCAAAGAGCTAAATTTATACCTCTAATCAAGGTCTATGGTTTAATGTCATCCTGTCACTTTCTTTGAGATTCTAAATTAGCTCATGAAACACTTACTGAGTCTTTAAGTGTAGCAGATGAACTAATTAGAAGACAGTGTTCTTTAGGGGATTACAATCCAGTTAGAGAATAAAATATTTACTAAGAAGGAAAAATATTCAAAATCACAAATATGTGGTCACTATGTCACTGGGTAATTGTACAAATTTTGTGTACATGTTAAAGGATTTTTTAAAAATCTTAATTTTTTTCTCCCTGCTCCTTTATCTCCTCTAGATGGATGCTGGACAAAGGAACTGAGGGACTGTGCCAAAGAGGGTGGGGTAAATAGTCAAGTTAAATGGGGCAGAGAGATTGATTCTTGTCTGGCTCATCTTGGTTCTCCTAAGATCTACTCTGGGGTTCAGAATCACAGCATCTCAGAGTTAGAAGGGACCTTGGAGACTGTCTGATCCAAGAATCCATTCTACAATATCACTATGTGGTATATATTGTGTATTAATACAGGGACATTATTATGAATCCAAACATTCAATGAAAGTCAGATGATTTGGTATTCTTTCAATTTATACATGAGTGAATTCTAAACTTTTGGCTTTAGTTATATTGCAGGTGCCTTCCTCATGAAATTGTTATTTTTGCAATGGTTTCTCTCAACTCTTGGGAAGGGTTACCATGGTTTCTCCATGAGGACAATTTTCCTCTCGTTCAAGTACTTATTTATCCCTACAGTGGTACTGTACTTAGGAATTTAGACCATAATAGAAGACTAGAGGGTACCAGAACAAAAACAGGGGGAAGGAAAGGAAAAAAAGGAAACACAGGGATGTTCTGATGTTTGTGGGTGGGAAATTCTTTCTTTTATTTTTTAAATTAAAGAGTAGATTTTAAAAGTGGCAAAAAGATTCTTTTCTTTTCTTTCCCATACCCCATACTCCCCTGGGATTTATTTTCACCTCCCACACATGGGTAAAGGAGTTATTCAATATTAATGTTCAATCAGCCTTTTACCAGGTTATTCCAGTCAGCATGTACCAATTCAACAACTCTTCACACCTGTAATAACTCCATTTTGTTCAAGGAAAAACAAGAATTTTGCTGGAATTATCCAGATAATTGTCAACGGCTGAATATTCCATTTCTGAAGTATTTGCATCTGAAGAATGAGGGGATTAGATTAAGGTCCTTTCTAGGTATAAATGCTGAGATCCCAAATCAAGTCAGGTTAAATTTCAGGGTAACAATAAAATTCTATACCCTTGAGCTTACTTTTGTATCTCATAAGATAAAAGATTTAAAGATGGAAGGAAAGGACATTAGATGTAATCTTGTGCAACCCCCTCATTTTACACATAAAAAATAATGAGATTGGTATGAGAGTTTAAATGATTTATTCAAGGTTATAAAGGTAGTAAGCATATGAACTGGGATTAAAACATAGGTCGCTTTTCTCTAACTTAGTGTTTCTTTCCTTGTACCCTGATGACTCCTTTTATGCCAAAAGAATCATTGCCTTTTTAAAAAATCAAGCCTATGGTTTCATTGGCATATCCTCCAACAGATTGCCCCCTTTGTCATCCCCCCTCTTTCACTTGTTTTCAACTCCTCCTTATCTACTGGCCAATTTCTTACTGCCTACAAACATGCCATGTCTCCCCTATCCTGAAAAAACCCTCAATTGCCTTTCCATCCCCCCTAATGGTAACCCTGTATCTCTTCTGCCCTTTGTAGCTAAATTCATCAAAAAAGGCCATTTACAAAAGGCCACTTTCTCTCCTCTCACTCTCTTCTTAATCTCTACAATCTGTCTTCTGACCTTATCATTCTGCTGAAAACTTCTCTCTTCAAAGTTATTCATGATCTCTTAGTTGTGAAATCCAATTGTCTTTTCTCAATCTTCATTCTCCCCAATTTTTCTGCTTTGATACTGTTGATTAATCTCTCCTCCTTGATTCTCTTCTCTCTAGGTTTTCAGGACACCACTTTCTCCTGGTTGTTCTACCTATCTGACTGCTCTTTCTCTGTCTCCTTTGCTGGATCCTTCTCTAGATCATAACCTCCAACCTTAGGTATCTCTCTGGGTTCTGTCTTGAGCCCTCTTCTTTTTTCCCTTGGTGACCTCATTAGCTCCCATGAATTTAACTACCATCTTTATACTGTAGATTCTCAGATTTACCTTTCCTGCCTCAATCTCTTTGCTGACCTCCAGTCTTGCATCTTCAATTTACCTTTCAGACATCTCAAACTGAATGTCCAGTAGACATCTTAAACTTAAGATATCCAAAACAGAACTCATTATCTTTCTTCCTAAATCCTTTCCACCTCCCACCTTCCCTATTACTGTAGATGGCAACATCTTCCCAGCCTCCCTGCCCGCCCCCTTCCCCCGCCCCGGGTTTATAATCTGGGAGTCATCCTGGATTCCTCATTATCTTTAACTCCCCATATCCCAGCTATTGCCAAGGTCTATTGATTTCACCTTTGCAGCATCTTTCTAATATGTGCACCGCTCCCTCCTCTTTTTTCTGACACTGCTACCACTCTAGTGCAATAGACTCTTGGTGGGTCTGCCTGTCTCAAGTCTATCCCCAGCTAAAAAAGATAAGCAAGGAAACTACATTTTGCTAAAAGGTACCATAGACAATGAATTAATATAAATGCTGAACATATATAAATTGAATGGTATAGTACCCAAATTCTAAAAGGAAAAGTTAAATGAGTTATAGGAGAAAATAGTAAAACTCTGCTACTGGGGGATCTCATTTTTTTCCTCTCAGAACTAGACAAATCTAACAAAAAATAAACAAGAAAGAAGTTAAGAAGGAATAGAATTTTAGAAATGTTTAATAGACCTCTAGAGACAATTGAATGAGAATAGAAAGGATTATACATTTTCTCAGTGGTACATTGCACTTGTGCAAAAATGGACCATATATTAGGGCTTAAAGACCTCATAACTAATTCAGAAAAGCAGAAATATTAAATGCATCATTTTTAGATCATAATGCAATAAAGATTACATTCAGTAAAGGACTATGGAAAGATGGATTAAAAGATCACATACTATGACTAGAGGGGATTTATACCAGGAATGCAGGGCTGCTTCAATATTAGGAAACCAAAGCAATTGGTTTTATAATATTTTGTTTATGGGAAAGGGGAGAGGAGATTTAGAATTTATAAGAATTTGAAACAGATTGAGGAATCCAGCCATTAAGTCTCTAACAAAATTATGTCTGTCTGTCTGTCTATGTCTCTCTGTCTCTCTATCTCTTTCTCCTCTCACCCTGTCCTTCCTTAAAAATGTTTTGCTTCTGACTACCACCTCCTCCAATCCATCCTCTCTTCTATCATTCCCCCTGCTTCTCTTATTCCTCCTTCCCTCCTACTTCCTTGTAGGGTAAGATAGATTTCTATCCCAACTGAATGTGTATGTCATTCCCTTTTTGAGCCAATTGTGGTGAAAATTAGGTTCAAGTGTTGCCCATCATTGCCATCTTCCCTTCCTCTGTATAAGTTCTGAACCTCTTTTATGTGAGATGATTTACCCCATTCTGTCTCTCCCTTCCTTCTTCTAGTACATCTCTTTTTCTCACTTCTTTTTAAAATTTTTATTCTTTTGTTTTTTGCAGGGGGAAAGGCAGGGCTATTGGAGTTAAGTGACTTGTTCAAGGTCACACGGCTAGTAAGTGTTAAGTGTCTGAAGTTGGATTTGAACTCAGGTCCTCCTGACTCTAGGACTGGTACTCTATTCACTGTGCCACCTAACCACCCCTTATTTTAACTTTTTAAAATGTCAACTCACACCCATGCCCACTGTCCAGGTATACTGTTTCTAAGTGCCCTAATAATGATAAGGTGCTTAGGAGTTACAAGTATCATCTTCCCATGGAGGAATGTATACAGTTTAAGCTTATTGGATCCTTTAGGAGTTTTCTTTCCTGTTTATCTTTTTATGCTTCTCTTGAGTCTTGTATTTGAAAGTCAGATTTTCTATTCATCTCTGATCTTTTCATCAGGAATTCTTGAAAGTCCTCTAGTTCATTAAATGCCTATTTTTCCCCATAAAGGATTATATTAAGTTTTGCTGGGTAGGTGATTCTTAGTTGTAATTCTATCTCCCATGCCCTCCAGAATATTATATTTTAAGCCCTCTAATCCTTTAATGTAGAAGCTGCTAAAAATTGTGTTATCCTGACTGTGACTCAAAGATATTTGAATTGCTTCTTTCTGGCTTCTTGTGATATTTTTTCCTTGACCTGGGAGCTCTGGAATTTGCCTATCATATTCATGTGAGGCTGGCTTCTGCTGCTGCTCTTGGATCTCACTTCCCTCCCACCCCAGTGAGACAGACCTTTCCTGCCATGTGTAAGCTTCTTCCCTCCTCCTAGATCAAATCTGAGGTGGTTTTCTAGTTGTTTGGAGGGGAATTTGGGAGGGCTTCAGAGGGTTCCTTCCTAACTCTGCCATCTTGGCACTGGAAGTCCACTTTTAGTCTCCTCTTGACATTACTCTCTATTTATTTTGCTATGTTTTTGCCCTCCCTCTAAAAATTCTCTCTCCCTCTTTCTTGTTCCCTTTCCTTCCTATTTTTCCTTTTGAATTTCATGTATTTCTACACCTTGGTGTGTGCATACTCATTTATGTTCAATCTTCCTTTATCCAGTTCAGATGAAAGTGAGGTTCATAAGATGCCATTCCCTCTACCTCTTTCTCCTTGTTTAAATTACTCTTCATCTTATGCACATCTATTATGTGAAAATGAATGCCTTCGTTATCCTCTTCCATTCTTCCCCAGGATAGGCCTTTGTCTTTCCCATTTTTGTCTTCTTAGAACATCAGAAAAGAACCAAACCACCATAGGTCCTCTGTTTGTCATATTTACATTTTTCTAGGATCCTTAAAGATATTGGGGTGCTGAGATTTGCCTAATAAAGTGACATTTCATCAGGATAAATGTAAAATTACATATCTGAATTTAAAACATTAATTACATGGGTCAAAAATTTGATAAGAAAAGGACTCCGAAGATTTAGTGACTTGTAAACTCAATATATTTCAAGTGTGAAATGACAGCTAAAAGACCTAATGTGATATAAGGCATTGTTAAGATAGGCTGTGTCAGCTACAATATTATCATTATGTTCCAGAGTAAGGGAAGTGATAGTCTGTCCTGACAATCACATCTGAGTACTGTGTTCAATTCTGGCCACTAGATTTTAGGAAGGATATTGGCAAGATAGAATGTCTCTAAAAAAGGTGAACAGTGTGGAAAGGAGATTTTTAAACTAGGAATTGTGATGTTTTGGATCAGGCCTGATTAATGTTTGGTGGTTCAGGCTTGGGATTAAAATGAAATGAGATACTCAGACTGTATAACTCTTAACAAAAGCAAGTTAATTCAGTAGTAGCTTGGAAAAGATATTCAAAGATGTAGTATTGGTTCATTTGGGCACAGTTCCTAACCTCCACATTGACCACAATAGCACACCTGGTCAGAAGGGTATGTTAGATTCCCATGGCAATGGAAAGTCTACCAAGCCTGAGGAGTCCTGATTAATCCAGGGCTAGGGTTTTATGCCTGAGGCAACTGGGAACATTTTTCAGTGTTTGAATCTTAGTTTCTTGGACCAAGTGAGTCTCAAGGAGGGTTTCATTTCCTTTTTAGGGAATAAACTAGCCTGCATTGTAGTGATCTTTCAGTTTTCTTAGGTTATATGTAGAAAATTTTTATTTGTGCAGCAGAATCTACTGACATGGGTTCCAAAGAGACTGACGATAATTGTCTCCTACCATGGTAGTGGAAGTAACAATCCTTGCACCACCTTCCTCGAAGGATTGCTGTGAGGAAATCACTTTGTAAATATTAAAGTGCTATATATAGAAATGTGTTGTGGTTATTATAATGATGATGATCAGTTGAAGGAACTGGGGATTCTTAGCTTAGAGAAGAAAAGATTTAAGATGGATAAGATAACTTTCTTCAGGTGCTTGACAGGTTGCCATGTATGAGACCTATTAGAATTATTTTGCTTGTCAAAAAAGGGATAACTAGAAGCAATTAGTAGAAGTTACAAATTCAGGCCTGATACAAGGAAAACATTCTTAACAATTAAAACTACCCCAAAATGGAATGGGTTACTTTGGAAGGTGGTGAGGTCCCCTTTGGCAGAAGTCTTCAAACCAAGACTTGATAATTGCATGTAAGGAATGCTACAGAGGGGATTTTCTGCTTAAAATTTGGGTTGGACTAGATGACTTCTGCTGTTTTTCCATGTATGAAGTTCTATGCTTTGATGAAAGTATATAGCATATTTGGGACACCAATGGGGATAATGTATAAGAATAGAAAGATATGAAGTCAAGGAGATTTTTAAATGGCTTTGAATATTAGATTCAGGAGTTTGGATATGATTCTATAGGCCAAAGATGACAGGTTGAAGCAACATTTCTTCTAACTTGAAAATGTTCACAGTTGGATTTTTTTCATATTAATCTTGAGGAAATGGTGAATAATGAAGAAAGGAGGGACCATGAGTTGGTGGGTTGTGAAAGGAAGAGTGAACCTGGTCCCTCGGGATCAGCCAAGTCAATTATCATAGTCAGGAACAATAGTCACAAAGCATTTCTTTCTAAAACTTGGAGCATAGTCTCCCACAAATACACACAGAGTCTGTACTGAGGAAGGGAAGACACAAACTTATAATAAAATGGTGATGAGGCAGGTACATACATAGAGGACACACACTGCCAAGGCAACCCACAACTCTAGAAGTATGGAGCCCTGCTGTTCTTGCTTTCTCCAGAGGTTCCTCACAGAGTTTGCTTCGATGGGTTGTGTCAATGATGGTGAGTCAGATGGGCTGAAGGCCCAGGTTGCTGAGCCAATGGGTATGGCTGCTTCCAGGCTGGACTGGGCTGGGTGTGCAGCTCAGTCACTGTGCCCTTTACAGGACAGTGTCTTTGTGGGATGAACTGATGGGCTGGATTCACTGGTGTTGCTCTTCGATGGGGGACTGAAGGTTTTGCTACTTCTAGGCTCTTAGTCTCTGGGTATCACAGTGATCTTTTCCACTGGATCATTATGTTGCTCTTCTTAGCAAATTCTTAGCTTTGAAGTAGAAGAAATCTCTCCTGTTGGACTTCCTCAGAGTCTTAGTTACAATAGGTTCAAGAAAATAGTAGAGAAATTAATGTGTTACAGATTCAGGATGAGTTATTAAAGTAATGTTTGGAATACTCAAATGAGATAATCTTTGTAGAAATGCTTAACACAGTGCCTGGTCATAGTAGATGCTATATAAATGCTTGTTCCCTTCCCTGCTCCCTTTCCTCCTTTCCCCTTTCCCCCACCCCAGTGTATGGAGATTAGTTATTATTATAAATATCCCTAAAATTTTTCTTTGCACCACTGTCAGAGATTAGTAACTGATCTGGATAGGCCATTGATCTCACTGTGAATTGACTAATGTTCCCAATCACATTCATCAATTTCTAAAGCACTAGCAATAACTCTCTTTTAGGAAGAATATATAAACAGAATTGTAGGTGGTAGTACTTCCCTAAGTTTTATGGATGGAATTAGTTTTCCAGTGGTCAGTACACTTACAGTTACCAATCTCTTTTTTTTTTTTGCCCGTTTTTCTTTTATTAAATTTTTTTTGAGTTACATATTTTCTCCCCATCTTTCCCCCGCCCACCACCCCAAAACAGCCATCCCAGTGTTTCCCCCCTCCCCCAGTCTATTCTCTCCTGTGTCACTTTTT
>CM053581.1:219366287-219412026 GCA_028627135.1 Pseudochirops cupreus
CCCCCCCAACTGGCCTTCACTCTTATTGGTAGGGGGGCTGTCCCACAACCTAAGCGCGGGAATCTCTCTGAGACAAAGGACCCGGAAACATGTGGGTGTCCAATGAAAACAGTCTTAACCTTATTTGGCATATCTTCTGCTGTGTTGGCTCTGGGGGAGGGTCTCCATTGCTCTAAGCTTGAAGGGCAGGTGACCTAACCCTAGGCCTAGTGAATACTGAAGCCATTCTAGATTTGATTTTTCAGAATGGGGAAACTTCATTATAAATCATTCCTCACAGAGTCAACTACTTGGATCCACAGTGAAGAAGTTCCCAGATAGAATTACTTTGATCTGGAAAAGGGATGAACTTGGTATTGAAATGAAACTCACATACAGGTATGATATATTCTTCCTGGCTACTTTTCAATGTGAACAGCATGCCTCATATCACACGAAAATTATCTCTTTGATTGTCTTTATTTTGAAGAACAAAAAGCCAGACTCAGCAAGTCTCTCTCTACTACAATCCCTGCTAAGAAGAATAACTTGTTGCTGAAAACCTGTGTTTAAAAAAAAAAAACAACCCTCCCCAAATTGTGGTTAAATTTTTTTGAAAAAGAGAATTGAGAACAGAATACTTCTGGCTGAGAAGGGGAGCAAGAAAGGCTCTGCTTTTCTTATTTGTTTGGCTAGTCTTTCTATATGTATATATGTATTTGTCTCTATATGCATGTACACATACATATACATACACATATGCATATACATGTATGTGTATGTGTGTCTATATACATATACACATTCCTTTCAAAAGAAGAATGCATGCACACACATGTACATGATTAAGGTAGGATGATGCATGCAGACCTGAGCACTATAGAACATATCTTGGCCTGGGAAATAAACACCCTAGGATAAGAAAGAATTTCTACTTTCTGATGATCACTTATGTTGGGGTGGAAGAACAGGTTACTTATTTCTCTCTCTTTTTATTACTCATGCATTTACATGTAGGTGAGGGAGCTCATTTTAAAAATTGAAAATATGCTGCATTTACAATATTCATAAATTGCTATTTATTTGACCTTCATGAATTCATCCAACATGTATTAATAGGGTACCTCCAATGTGCATAGTACCATCTTAGGTAAGGGGTGGGGGGGCAATATATGACTTGCTCCCTTGCACCCTGTACAACACTGGCTGATCAATGCTGCATTGATCACTTTTGCTCCTCTACTTAAAAGCCTTTATGGGTCTTTGTTATCTATTAGGCAAGGACTACCCTCTTTAGCCTCCCATTTAAAGCTTTCTACAGGAAGTTTCTCCCCAATCTAACCTTTAGATTCGATTTCTATTGGTGCACAAAATTCTTACCTCAGGCACACTGCTCCCTTTCTGAGTGGTGTGAAACTTGGAAATGGGTTTTGTTGGGAATCTCCATTGTGTGTGTAGTAATAACTAACACTTATATAGTGTCCATTATATGCCAAGCACTGTGCCCATTGCTTTTTATAAATGTTATCCCATTAGACTCTCCCAACAACTTTGCAAGATGGGTGCTGTTATTACCCTCATTTTGCAGATGAACAGACTGAGGCAAAGAAAGGTTCAGTGACTGGTCATATAGCTTGTGAGTGTCTAAGGCTATATTTGAATTCAGGTCTTTCTGACTCCAGGCTTAGTACTCTATCTTCTGAACCACCCACGTTATGGGGATGCATAGTAATTGACTGATTTTTGTTCATGTTTCAAGCATAGGCCAAACTGTCCAAAATCTATATGGTTCCACATTGATTTATTTTCTATTATTGATGATAATGACGTATTAATCTTCAGTAGAGTGCACAACATATGGATGGCAAATACGACTTCTGCTGTGACAGCATTTCTGAACCATTGATTCACAGATTGGTGGTGACTGGTCTTCTTATCTCTACCTACCCGCACAGGTACTCCCTTTTTTTGCTGGTAGTTTTCTTCTAGAACATGACCAGGGTCATGTTCTAGATTTACTAATGTATACATTTCTTACTTGCTTGAAACCTGATATCTTTCAGATAAGTCTAGAATTTTTATTTTGTGCCATACGCATAGTAATTGTTTAATAAATCTGTTAAATTGATTTTTTTCTTTCCAGGGCTGTAGTATGATAATACTACTAGGCAGCTCTCTATGGCTGTGAGTTAAAGATGAATAGCCTATTTGGATTGGTGGATAGAATGTCCACACTGGGGAGTCTCTCTGCTAATGAAATTAGACTAATGAAATTCTCAGCAATCCACAGCTTGACATTTATATAGTCCTTTAAAACACACAGAGCACTTTAATACATTATCTCATTTGTACCTCACAACAAACTATGAGTTATGTGCTACAGATATAACTGCCCCCATTTTATGAATGAGGAAATTATAGTTCAGAGTTATGTGACTCACTCATGGACAGAAGGCCAGTAAAGTGAAAGGTAGATTTAAAACCAGGTCTTTCTGTCTCTAAGTTCAGCACTCTATTCCCTACTATTATACTGCTGTGCCTCCCCCCTCCCCCCCATTTCCACTAATTTATGGACTCCCTGTGTCATGGGTCAACATAACTGGAGGTTGAGATACAGTCTTGGAGGTAGGAGTTTAATAACAACATAGTTTAATCACAATAGAAATAAATGTTGCTGCTTCTGGAATATCATTGGTGTCTGAAAAACAATTTTAGTTTAAATCATGGTACATACAACTAACATTATCTTCCTAATAATCAGAGCTATCCGGAAGTTGAATGGGTTACCTTGGGTAGTACCTGGCATACAGTAGGCACTTAATAAATGTTTATTGATTGATTGGTTTATTAGGTTATCTTTTGCTGGCATTCTTGGAATCATGGACTATTAGAACCAGAAGGGACCTCAGAGGGCGTCTAATCCAAGCCCCTCATTTTATGGGTGAGGAACTGATATGGATATTATCTGCAACAACTCAGATTACAACCCATCCATGCCCTCTCATCTTGTTCCCCTATCGTACGCTCAAAATTGCAGAGATCTTCCTCTAATTTCTTTGACATTGTGAGGATACCAATGGAGTACACAGATTGTCCATTGGTTATCTTTCACTCGCATCACATGACCAACCCAACTTCATTCCTTTTTTCTTATTTGTTCATGTCTTTTGATAATTTATTCACTGGGAAATAGTTCTCAGTCCAATATATTTATGTCAGTTCCCTATTTATCTTGGATATGAAGACTCTTACCAGAGATATTTGGTGAAAATATTTCCACCTCCCCATGAACAGTTTTCCTTCTTATCCTATTTATATTGCTTATTATGTATATGTATGTACCAAAGCTTGTTCATTTCTACTTCATCTTCTGTGATCGTTTCTACCCTTTGTTTGGTTAAGAATTCTCTCCCCAGCAATAATTCCTGCCTCCCTTTCCTGTTATACATTTTTCTGCTGACATCTTTTATCCTCCTTTTTCTCTCTCATATGAGATATTTATGAAGTGTTTAGCACAGTGCAAGGTAGTTCAGTGGATTGAGTGCTGGGCTTTCAGTCAGAAAGACCTAACCTCAAATACTTATTAGCTGTGTAACTGGGGGCAAATCACTTCATCTCTGTTTGATTCAGCTTCCTCATCTGTAAAATGGGGATAATAATAGCACCTACCTCCCAGGGTTTTTGTGAGGATCAATGAGATCCTCAAATGAGATAATAACTGTAAATGGCTCAGCACAGTGCCTGGCACATAGTAAGTCCTATAAAAATGTAAGCTATCTTTATTATTATTATTATTATTATCATCATTATACTGTAGACAGTTAAAACATGCTTGTTTCCTTCCTTTCTTTGTATGAGCATTGTGGAATGTTTTCATATATATATCATCTCATTTTAATCTCACAACAGCTGTGTATTATCTCCATTTAAAGATAACACTTAGAAATAATTTTAAAGATAATAATCAAGGTCACATGGCTAGTAGATGGCACAGCTGAGTCCGACTCAATTGAATCCAAATTCAGTGTCCTTTTCACTCGACCATCCTGCTTCTCTTTGCTCTTTCAGTGTGTGATTCCCCATCTGCAAAATTGGTATGAGGAGCAAGTGAGATCAGACTTTGGAAGTAGAGGCACTATTTATATAGGAGATATTAATGTAGATTTTGTAAATACTGTTGTGTTACTTCTGGTTTGTATTTGTATAGTGGACAATACCATGGGCATGTCAACATTTATTGAATTCTTTGATAGTGATAACCTCTCTAAGGCACCTGGAATTTTGTTCAAGTAACTTGCATTATTGTAAACATTCTATACATAAGTAATATTTTTAAGGATATCCATCCCCTTTAGCTCAGTCTAAAGTGTAGGACTCTTATTATGTATTCATTCTTAGAAATCCTCAAGGATTGTAGGAGTCAACATAGAATCTTACCCATATGAGGAGAGAGGATAGGAGCCTTTTTCTTCTTAGCTTTACAGAAAATAAGTCGCCAGGAAGAGCCTGAATGAGTGTGTGGAAGTGAAACAAAAGAGAACATGTTTGAGAAGCAAAAGCATCCAGTTTGTTTTGAGAATAGTGTACTTTTGCCTCCCTGACCTCCTCAAGCAAAACCACCCTTGGAGTGGTAACTAAAGGTTGAGCAAGGGATGGGCTTGAGGGCCACCAAGAGGAGGGAATGGGTCCTTTCTCAATGATACCCTGGAAGAGATACCCTTGGTCACCATGTCCCTGTTACATCCCTGAGATTGAAGTGCTCTCCCCATCAGTTCCATGAAAGCAAGCACTTCGCCATCCTTCCACATGGGTCTCTAGCACACTCACTGGCACTTAATTAATTTTTCTCAGGATGAATTGATGGATGCTTTTTAGAAATGCTCCCAAAAGAATTGGAATTTTTTTCTCTTGCTATCTTAAAAATCTAAAATTGGAAGAACTCAAGCCTGCCAAAAGAGAATGTAGTTCAAGTAACAGCTCTCATGTGTTTAAACCCTACCATCTCCCTGTCTTCAACATTAGGAGCCAAATTCCTGAGAAAATGTAGGTATTGGTTTACATCCATGGTTTTTTTATTAATGAACAATCATTTTGTACTGTTGCCTAATTTGTGACAAATTGTTCTGGCAATTTTTTTTGTCTTTTAACAACTACTGACAAAAAGTCCCATATTAACCTACCAATCTGTAAATTGCAACCATCAGTGATGGTTGGTTTTCCATAGTATGACTGGAATAGAAGAAGTAGCTTATTGGAAGCTTTAGTCACACATTTAATTTTTCTATGCAAAGAAGTGAAAGCTATTGCTTATAGAAAATGTTTTTTAAGATATCAGGAATAAAATTGCCTATTTCCGAGGATGCCCTCATAATGGCATAATGGATAGAGAGCCAGCCTCAAAGCCACAGAGATCTGGGTTCAAGTTCTGCATCTAGATGTCTATATCTATGTATGTATCTATACCTATATCTGCCTCTATTTGTTATATGCAAGGTGATATGCTCTCCACTGGGGATAGATGATAACTAGATGTTCATTGGTAAAGGAACCCACTAATAAGGAAACTTGTACCATAAAAATAGAGACCTTCTCTAAAACTTGGAATTTTAGAGAGTTGCTTAAGGCATTTAGAGATTAAGTGATTTCCCCAGCATCAACAAGCCACTTTAAGTCAGAGGTATGACTTGACCCCAAGTCTTCCTGACATTGAAGGAAAAGAAAAATACAGCACATGCCCTAGAAAAAATTTGGATAATATGTACATACACTCACAAAAAAATGCAAGTTAGAATTTTCTTAGTACATAGTAGAGAACAAGTCAATTCTACTGACTGTTATGAAAGAACCAGGAAAGGAGGAAACAGCTGCATGGGTCAGGGAAATCTTCCTGAAGAGGATAGCACTTGAACTAGTCCTTGAAGGAAGGTATAGTTTTCAACAAGTGGAGGTATATGTGCATTTTCTTTTTTTTTTTGGAGGTGGGAATACAGGGTAGTTGGGGTTAAGTGACTTGCCCAAGGTCACAGGGCTAGTAAGTGTTAAGTGTCTGAGGCCGAATTTGAACTCAGAGCCTCTTGACTCCAGGGCTGTTACTCTATTCACTGCACCACTTAGCCACCCCAGTATATGTGCATTTTCACTGAGACATGTGAAATGACCCATGCAAACAAAAGGAGAAAATGGCAGGCTGGATAAGATTATGAAATGGTGACCAGCCCAATTTGGCTAGGATGTAGCAGGCATAAAGTTAAGTAGTATAAAATATAGTTGAAAAGGTAGTAGGCTAGAGTCAGCCTGTAGAGGGCCTAAAGATGAGGGACCTTGGACTTTTTTCTAATCCACATCCATCCACATAACCTCCAGAAGGCAAACTCATGGGGTATTTCCCCCCACTGCCCCATCCCCAAAGTTAGCCCACTTGAACTAGGTCCAAGTGAAGTACTCTTTGCAAGTACAACATAGAATTTCATTTAAACAGACTCAAGAAACACAAACATCGGCAACATCTAGGAAGTAACAAGATGAGAAAGCTTTTTATCACTGTACTACAGGGAGAAGAGGCTACCCCAGTGCTATCTAACTGACAAATACGGCCTCTGAGAGACACATACATTCACTTATCTGCTTTCAGCTTACTCAAAGCTCACTGTTCCTGTTTTTAAAGGTGGGAGGAGGAAAAAATATTTTTCCTTCTCAGAATCATAGGGTCATAGGGTTGGAAAAGGCCTTAGAGGTCATCTAACAGTACAGGAATTTCCTCTACATCAGAGGAAACCTTGCTCTTTAGGCAAGTACAACCCTCCAAATAAACCTAGGGCCAAGGAAGTTGGCAACGGGACCTCTGTTTTTATTCCATGTCTAGAAACAGATCCTTATCATACTATAAAAAAATTTAGAAGAGAAACGGATCACATACCAAGGCCTTTCAGCTGTGGGTAGGATACACACATATACATACACACACATACATATATGTATATATGTATATATATATAGACATATTTAAATTTTTATTTATTTTTAGTTTTCAAAATTCATTTTTATATGATTTTGAGTTCTAAATTTTCTTCCTCTCTCACCACTCCACCCTCCCCAAGATGGCATGCAATCTGATATAGGCTATACATGTACAATCATATTAAACATATTTCCACATTTGTCATGCTGTAAAAAAGAATTAGAACTGAAGGGGGAAACCATGAGAAAGAAAAAAGAGAGAGAAAATAGTATGCTTCGATCTGCATTCAAACTCCATAATTCTTTCTTTCTTTTTCTTTTTTTAGGTTAATTAATTAATTTTTAGTTTTCATCGTTTACTTTTATAAGATTTTGAGTTCTAAATTTTTCCCTTTCCCTCCACTCTCCCCTCTCCAACATGGCATGCAATCTGGTATAAGCTATACATGTATAATCATATTAAACATATTTTCACATTAGTCATGTTGTGAAAGAAGAATCAGAACAAAAGGGAAAAACCCCAAGAAAGAAAAAAGAAACAAACAAAAAAGAGGAAATAGTATGCTTTGATCTGCATTCAGATTTCATAGTTTTTTCTCTGGATGTGGATAGCATTTTCTATCATGAGTCTTTTGGAATTGTCTTAGATCATTGTATTGCTGAGAAGAGCTAAATCTATCAATGTTGGTCATTGCACAGTGTTGCTGTTACCGTGTACAATGTTCTCTTGGTTCTGCTCATTTCACTCCGCATTAGTTCATGTAGATCTTTCCAAGTTTTTCTGAAATCTGCCTGCTCATCATTTCTTACAGAACAATAGTATTCCATTACATTCATATACCATAACTTGTTTAGCCATTTCCCAATTGATGGGCATCTCCTCAATTTCCAATGCTTTGTGACCACAAAAGAGCTATTTTCTATCTTTCTTTCTTTCTTTCTTTCTTTCTTTCTTTCTTTCTTTCTTTCTTTCTTTCTCTCTCTCTCTCTCTCTCTCTCTCTCTCTCTCTCTCTCTCTCTCTCTCTCTCTGTCTCTCTGTCTCTCTGTCTCTGTCTCTCTCTTTCTTTCTAATGGCTATTCCCTAACAGATAAATGGTCAAATGATATGAATGAACAATTCCCAAAAGAACTGCAAAGAACTTACAACCACTTGAACATATCTTCCAAATCACAAATGATAAGAGAAATACAAACCAAAACAACCCTGAGGTTTTATCTCACCCCCTGAAAATGGGCAAAGATGACTGCAAATGGCAGCAGGCAGTGCTGGAGGGGTTGTGGAAAGATAAGCACACATACATTGTTAGTGGAGCTGTGAAATGGTACAACCATTTTGGAAAGCAATTTGAAACTATGCAAAAAAAAAGTGATTAAAATATCCCTCCTCTTTGAACCAGACTCCATTACTGGGCTTGTATCCCAAGGATACCATGGATAAGAAAAAAGTCCCCATTTACTCCAAAATATTTATGGCAGCACTTTTTGTGATAGCCAAGAATTGGAAACAAAGTGCATGTCCATCAACTGGAGAATGGCTAAACAAATTGTAGTACATGAACGTACTATGAATGTGCTATGAGAAATGCTGTATGATGGATACAGCAAAACATGAAAAGATCTATATGAACTGATGAAGAGTAAAGTAAGTAGAGCCAAGAAAGTAATATACACATTAACTATGACAATATACCGTTATCTGTTCCACATTGTGACTTTCCCATTGTGGTTTCAATATATCCTGGGTTAGCATAAGAAATTAAATGGACATTTTTTGGGGAGTTTTGTGGAAGCTACAGATGACATGTGAAGGCTAACAGATGACAGAAAAAAGTCTAGAAACTCAGAAATGCATAAAATATATGTATAGTATTATATAATAGCAACCCAAATTTTACAATAAGATATTGTAAACACCCTAAAAAAGAAAAAAAATTTACACTTTTCTGGTATGAAGAGAGCCAAAAAATTTTACATGGATTTTCCAGATCACAGGGACATCGTGCCCTGAATCCTTGTGATGTAGAAGGGATAACAGTAAATGGAAAGAATGGAAACTCCCTCTCCTGCCCCCCAATAAAAGCAAATGTAACAAAAAAGATCAGTCAAGACTCAGAATGAAAGCAAAGACATCCCCAGTCCCCCCTTTTGTGGAGGTGGGAGGTCCACAGGTGTTGCACATTGACTATGTTTTCAGACATTTTCAATGAGTCAATCACCTCTGTTGACTTTTTTTCCATTTTCAAAAAATATTATTTGTCATATGGGATGGTTCTCTGGAAGGGGGAAGGGGCAGGATACATGGGATACTATGGTGATATAAGAAACAGAAAATGTCAATAAAAACTTATTAAAAGCCTAGTAAACAAATTGACAGAACTAATACACTAGAGAAGAAACATTTGTATGAGATCAAAACATTCCCTTGGAAACAACCTCCTCAAATAGAATTTTATCTGTTATTATTATTATTATTATTGTTAATTATTTCACCAAGACGAGTTCACTGAAAGGGGAAAATATAATTTAGATGACAGACAAAATATAGAAGAGGGAGCAAAGTTCAGTTCCTCCTCCTACCTGGTGTTTTTAATGTCATTAGTTATCCATATGGCCTGACATTACCAGATGTCAAATTATATTATAATTGGCAATTATCTATTTGCTAATGGTTGAATATAGAAAAATAGACCATGGAATAGATTAAATGATGAAGACCCAGAAGCAAACACAAGCGCACAAGCAAGCAGGGGAAAGATATAATCTGTTCTCTAATCTCAGCTGGGCCCTCAGCGTAACAAGGTTACCATTCTACTCTTCCATAATTGATTCTCTATCACACTCTCTATGGCAATTGTTCCAAACTTCTCTTTGAAGTCTCCCATGGTACCCTTCCCCTCAGCCTCTCAGCTTAGGACCTTGTCTCATACTTCACTAAAATATTTGGACAACTTGCCATGAGATATCCCTTCTCCCCTCCTCATCTCACAGCAATGCATATTTCTTGCATTCCAAGCAAGGGATTGTCACATCTTTGAATTGCCTTTAACCAGTTTGAAAAAAAAATTAGGAATGGAAATAAGGAACAGACATTAAAAAGAAAAATAAGATAACATTCCTTCCATTCTCAACTTGTCTTTGAGGGACCTGTGAATGAAAGCACTGAACAGAATTCCTTAGAACTGGAGAAACAATTCTCTTTTCCTCCCGCAGGGGCCTCCCCCCCACCCCTGCCCTAGTATTTGGGAGTCTGATACTCATTTTAAGTAACACAACTATTCTGAAACAGTTTTAGGACAAAACACATAAATGAAATACAAAAGCAGTATCCTGTCCAGTCCAGCTTAATCTTGGTTAGTCCAGTTCAGTTGTTCTCAACCTTCCTAATGCCGCGACCCTTTAATACTCGTATACGGGCGTATTTGCATGTGGGCAGACCTGCCTGGAGACCGATAGAGGAGTGGTGTCTTGGTTCCTAAGACCATTGGAAATCTATGTTTTCTGATGGTCTTAGGCGACCCCTGTGAAAGGGTCATTAGACCCCCAAAGGAGTTGCAACCCACAGGTTGAGAACCACTGTGTAGTTCAATCCAGTCCATTTCAATCTTGTCCAGTTCAGACAATCTGGTCCAATCTAGTTCAGTCTATTGGAATCCAGATTAGTCTAGTCTAGTCTACTCCTTCCCAATCCAATCCAGTCTAGTCTGATCTAATCCAGTCCAATTTAGTCCAGACCAGTCCAATCTAGTCAGGTCCAACTTAGTCCAATCCAGCCAACTCTAATTCGATCTTATGTAATACAGTCCATTTTGGTCCAAACTAATCCAATACAGTTGGGTTCTGTCTAATACAGTCAGGACCAGTGAAATAAGGCCTACTTCACTCTAATTTAGCACAGTCCAGTCAAGTTCAGTGAAGCCTAGTCTGGTCCAATCAAGTCCAATCTGATGCAGTCCAGTCCAATATAGTTCAGGCCAGTCCAACAGTTCTCTTTGGTCCAGTCTGGTCCAAGTCAGTGCAAACCCATCCAATCTGCTCCAATATAATCCAGGCTGGTATAGAATGGCCCAATCAAGCCCTAAAGAGTCCAAACTGGTTCAACCTGATTCTGACTAGTCCAATCCAGTCCAGAATATTTCAAACTCATCAACACAGTTCTGTCCAGTCAAACTGGTCTAAAGTGGTCCAGGTTTGCTTAATCTAGTTCATTCTAGTCTAAGCTTGTTCAAACCAGTCCAATCTGGTCCAGGTCCATCCAAACCGTTCTAATCTGGTTCTGTTCAGGTGCTTTTCATATTATGTACTTTCACTGTTGAATATTTTCCTTTTGACTTACATTGAGAAAAATTTACTTTGGTGAATGCTGGGTCAATGTTATCCCTTTTTAATAAATTACTGAGCTAGGCAGGTAGCAGAGAGGACCTAGGTTTTAGTACTTACTCTGCCACTAACCAGCTGGGTGTCCATGGATAAGTCACTTAACATTTTTAGGCTTCTTTTTTACCATATGTAAAATAGTGAGGTGGATCCCTATGGCTTTTTCAAGCTTGAAAGTATCATGTTTCTAGTTCTAGTTCATTGTTAACAGTCAGAAGGCCTGGATTTAAATCCACTGGATACCTTATGACTGGGCAATTCACTCACCATTCCTGGGTTTACATTTCTTCATCTGTCTGAGGAGAGGGTTGGACTGGATGACCTCTGAGGTGACAGCAGGTTGTAGGTCTCTACGAGGCCTAAACTGGTTCTGGATTAGGAAGATACTTGAGAATTATTAGTTTACTCAAGAATTCTAATGTGTTTTCCAGAGACCAGAAGACCATTTGAGACCCTCTTAGGTCTGTTATATAGTAGGCTTAAACTCCTGGATTAACACTGGAATCAACTACTCTGACCTCCAGAGTACTTAGAACTAGGGGTGACCTAGAGTGTCTGGTCAGCACTCCCAAGGATGATCCAGTCAAGCACAAATTCCCTCGACAAGGGGCTGGTAAACTATGGCCTACAGACCAAATGTGATGGGTCGTATTTTGCTCATCCTTGTCCTAGATTTCTGTATTCCCTACCGGAAGCAGAAGGGTTTTTGTGACTGAGAAGGGACCAATTTGTATGTACATTTACAAAGGTGAACTCTTCTCATTGTTGGGCTCTTTACCCGAGGCCTCTTGGGGAGATATCTTCTAAATTGAGAATGACTGAAAGGGAATGTTAAACATCTTGCTTTGATAAAACTATTAACAACAAAGAAACAGAACCGAGCAAGGGTTGAGCAAGGGCTGATGTGGAGAAGAGACTGAAATACTTGGTCCAAGGCAAGAGCTCTTAACCAGGGATCTTTGGACCCAAAGGACCTATGCATGTATTTCAAGGAGTCTGTGAACTTGGATAGGAAAAATT
Source organism: Pseudochirops cupreus (assembly GCA_028627135.1). NCBI lineage: Eukaryota > Metazoa > Chordata > Mammalia > Diprotodontia > Pseudocheiridae > Pseudochirops > Pseudochirops cupreus. Next base: position 219,378,619 of record CM053581.1, read on the forward strand.
ATAACTTTATTTTTACTAACTTCTAACTGAAATTTAGCATTTACTTCAATTGTGAATTTTAAAACACATCATTATTTTGAGAAGGGTTCCATAGGTGTCACCAGACAGCCAAGGGGGTCTATTATACAAAACAGGTGAAGAACCTTGGTCTAAGATCTGTGTGGATGGGAGCAAGTGCTTCCCTTTCCTATCCCTTATATTTTCAAGTTTGACAAGGCCTCTCACTATACCTTTTGAATATCTGCATTGAGTGGGAAGCTTGGAAATGAGACAGATTCATTACTGAAGGATAAAAATTCTCTGGGAGTAGGCTAAGCGTTATGGTCTGCAGTGACTAATTAGAAATGTAGGCTAGGTGGCAGAATGGAAGTCAAACTGACAAGCCTCCAAATTTATCTCTGTAATTAGCAAGGTGCAAAGCAGTCATTACTAAAGAGTCTGAAGATAGTGGATGAAAGTATGAAGAACTGTCCAATGGCCAAACGTGTTAGTGACTTAGGGAAGAGGCAACAGGCCACATGGGGAATCTAGAAGTCCTTAAAGAAGTAGGTTCATTCAATGTCAGAATTTCTGGGCTTATTGTTTCCCCCCTAACCCAACTTCCACCCAACATGAACAATTGATTCCTAGTAAAGTGTTAATTGATCACAGCTTAGTGTTACTCTAAAAAGAAAGCTTTATATTTTCACTGAGAATTCTGGACAGAGGTACCTGACTGCAGGGAAATCTGTAAGAATCAGAATCTCTAAACTGGACTTTGCCTCTGCTGTCCAATTGTAGCACAGTGGAAAGAATATTAGATTTGGAATCTGAAGGCCTGGGTTCAAATCCTGGCTTTTCCATGACTTTGCCTCCAGGGGTTTCTCTGTATAACAGAAGGGCTGGATTAGGTGACCTATGAAGTTCTTTCAGCTCTAAATGCATGATCCTAATTCCATGTGCCTGTGCTGATTTAGATACAAGTAATTTTTACCTCCATAGTGGGAGGTCAATAGTCAATAAGGGTCCAGTCCTGGCCAGTGCTTCTGCTGTTCCTCTATGCATGGTCGCTGCCTCTAGGAAAGCAGCAGTTTTAAGACTGAAGAAGAATGGCCAGAAGAATGTCTTGTTATTTAAATAACTTAGGAGGAGGGAGGAAGGTGATAAAGAAAGGGACTGTGTTCCCAAGGATGTATGAGGAGGAGGTAACTGGTAGTCATTTTGTGGTTGGAAGGTCTATGGCTACTTAAGTTATATAAGTTAGTGACTATGTTTAATTCAAGTCCTCCAGATTCTCCTGTTTTTAAATAATATTATACTGATTGCAATGAGTCCTGGAAAACTTTAGGACCTCCTGAGCATCATCTAGTTGTTAAAAAGATATATGTCCATCTGGCCAGACAGACTGGTAAACTAAGATGGATAAAAAATGTATATTACATGTAAATGGAAGAGTGGCCAACCGAGTCCCCCAAAGGACAATGGGGATTGTTAAATGAATAGAATATGTACTTATACTTGATAGCTTAAGAAATTCAGATGAGATGATTTTGTTTGTGATGCATTTTATTTTGTTGAACTTTATGATACTTTGGTAATATGAAAACCAATATCAGCATTCAATATTTTCAACATCCTACCATTTCTCAATAAAATCAAGCTCTGAAGAAAGTTATTGGGAGGAACACCATTGTACTGCCAATCCATGGAAGAGGTCAGGCAATGTAAAGATTTTGGGATTCTCTTCTGATTTTGGGTTACTTTTGGATAGAAGAAGTTAGTCAACAACATTGAACTGAGTTGCCAAAGTGTACAGAATGCTGCACTAAGTACTATAGGTGACAAAAAAAGATGTATAAGGTCCTGTCAACTGAGAACTTCTGATCTATGACAATACAAACAAATTAAAAATACAAAGTCAGGCTTTTAATGCAGCATACAAACCTGTAGACAACATTGTGCTATGTGTGTGGGTGTGTTTTGCACATGGGGTAGAGAAGTAATTGTGAGGCTTACTAGTAGAGATGAGTTTTTACCTCATTTATTTTTTTTTCATATTTTCATTTTATTTTTAATTTATGGGATAAAACAAGCATTTCCATAACATAGTATAATAAAAAAATAGATTACGCATGAAACTGAAAATCTATTAGGTGCAACTTGCTTTTCCATTTACACATATAATAAATTTATATATATGTATATAAAATTTATATATAATAAATTTCTTTTTTTTTCTTTTATTAAAAAGCAAGGGAGGAAATGGATGGATGGTGGTGGGGAGCAATTCAGATAGTGGGAATGATAAACATCAAGGTACCAAGTTAGGTAGTCGTTAGATTCCTTCTGTGATTTTTATTTGGTAATCATAACTTACATTTATTTGGTGCTTTAAAGTTTGCAATACTCTTTTTATCTCTTTTGAGATAAGCAATGAAAATATTATCCTCACTTTGCAGATGAGAAAACAGGCACTCAGAGTTGAAGTGACTTGCCTGTGGTCACCAAATGAAGGACCTAAGGCAGGATTTGAACCCAGGACTCTTGATATCAAGTCTGACACCTTTTCTGCTGAGCCATATCACCTCTCAAAAATAGCTGATGTTTATACAGCAATTTAAGGTCTTTAAGATGCTATTACATTTGATCCTCAGAGCTACAGGCATTTTCATCTCTGTGTTACAGATGAGAAAACTGTGCCAGGCGTTGGGCTGGGTGCTAGGGACTTAAGGACAAAATGAAATAGTCCCTGCCCTCAAGGAGCTTATATCCTATAAAGCAAGTTGGAGCCTGCAAATCTATATTTAGAATCAAGGAGGGAGGAACATGAATATTTTTGAGCCTCTCCCAGATATTTGTGTCTTAGACACAGGCTGCCGGATAATGAGGACGATTGACTCATAATACTACCCACTCAGCCTCTGCAAGGTCTAGATTAGAAGCTATAGGAGCTCCAAGAAAAGTTGCTGTCTCTATATCCCCATTGGACCTCCTAATCTACAAATCCTTTCCTCTCTGCAAGGCTGCTGACAGAAGTTCCCTAGAACCCTCTCAGGCTCTGAGAGAGACTTCACTGATATCCCACCTTCCCAAACCAAACTCTTTAGGGGCCCTATTATTGATTGAGCATTTACTAATCACTCACCTGATGGAGGACTAAGAAGTCCCCAGAAGGTTCTCTTTTCTCAGAAGAAAGAAGTAAAGACAGTAGAGAGACTGAGACAGCTTCTTTCAGGTACCCCTTTTCCCTCTTTCCATCCACATATGCCATGATTGTACAATGGTTGCTGGTCAGTCATTCAGTTGTGTGTGACTCTTTGTGACCCCATAACCCATCAGGCCCTTCTGTCCTCCACTGTCTCTTGAAGTCTGTCCAAGCTCATGTTTGCATCATTATCCAAACAGCTCTTCTATTAAGGGAAGGAATTAGTGAAGTTGGAAATTTGCCTAATATGCAACTAAAAGAAACCACAGAAGGCTTTCCTGGCTGACATTTTGACTCAGGGGCCTGGAGCGGCTAACTGACTTCAGCTGTCTCAACTCATCCTCACCAACAAATTCCTCTGTTCAGACTCTATAGACCTCACTCTCCCCCTCCTCTCTGTTAGGTCTAACCAAAGCGTATGTTTGTGTTTGTTCTGAAAGAAACAACTCTCCCAGCATTTATTAACACAGACAGGCAGAACACAACACGTGTTATCAATATAATACAGGCCGAACACAGATAACTGTGACAATGCAGAGTGGTCCCCTTGCTGCTCTGGTTACACTCCTCTCAACATGCTTCAGGTGCCTATGTCCTCCTGAAAATGTAGTCCCTAGAACTGAACTCAGTTCTCCAGGTTTAGTTAGACTAGGGATGATATCACAGTGTAATGTCCAATTGCCTCCATCTGGATATTGAATGTTTATCAACGCATTGTTAGATCTCATTAACTTCTTTGGTTTTATATTGTTGACTCAGATTGAGTTTGCAGTCCACTAAAGCCCCCAGATCTTTTTTCTCCTCCCCCAAGAACTTTGTGTAGCCAGGTCATCCCCATATTTGTACTTATGATGTTTATTTTTTCCAATCTAAGTTCTTTGGCAAATATTATCTTCTTATTTTTGTTATGATATCTGAGAATATCTTGCCTAATCCATTTCCCTTCTTGGTGAAATATGTCTTCTTACCACCAGGTGGCAGAGGTTCCTCACTGTAGATCATGGACATTTGAGTATTTCCAGTAGATAGCAGCAACCTCATTTTCTTTGAACCCCAATGACACTGAGCAGCTGATTTTTAAATTTTTATTTTTATTCAGCAACAATACCATTAGCACACTAATTATTAAGTGTCAACCATGAGTAGGCGTAGCTTCTCCAAAAAAGATTAGACATGAAAAATGGTTTGTATTGAAATGCACATTTTGGTCTTTAGAGTTGGCTTAATATCACCCCTTTCCCCCTCCCCTCCACCATCCAACTATCCAACTCTGTTGGATGAAGTCAAGTATCCTTGTACCCACTTTGCAGATGGGAAAATTGAGGGTCTGAGTGGGGAAGTGATTTGGCACAAATCATAAAACCAATGAATAGTCTGCTCTCTGTGAGGGGTCCCTATGTCTTAACTTCCCTTTTCTTCTCTCTCTGTATCATCTCAGTGATTTCATCAGTTACTATGGGCCCAATTATCATCTCTATGTGGATGCTATGTATGTATATACACAGTCAGACACAGAGAGACACATAGACACACCTCTCTCTCTCTCTCTCTCTCTCTCTCTCTCTCTCACTCTCTCCAATTACCCCTCAAACTCCATTCCCACAGCACACACTACTTGCTAGTTATCTCCACTTGGTTGTCACATAGGCATCTCAAAACTCAACAGAGCTCTTTATCTTTCCCTCTAAACCACCTGACCCAATTCAAGCTTCACTATTTCTTTGGAGGATACATCACTCTTCCAGTCATCCAGATTTGCAGCCTTGGAATCATCTTGTATTCTTCTGTCTCCCTTACCTTTATTATTCAATCAATTGCCAATGTTTGTCAATTACATCTCCATATCTCTTGCATTTTTCCTCTTCTCTTCACTCACAGGGCTATGCCCTGGTTCAGACTCTCACAGCCTCTTGCTTGGATTATTACTATAGTCTCTTAATTGTCCTCTCCCTTTTCCAATCTATCCTCGTACAGCTGATGCCCCTGAAGTACAGGTCTGACCAAGTCACTCACCTGCTGGGAAGTCTTTATGGGTTTCCTTTTGTCTCTATGATTACGCGATGATAGCATTTGTAACACTTTATGCTTTGCAAAGCACTTTACATATGTTAAGTCATTTGATCCTCATGATAACCCTGTAAGACAGGTTCTGTGATTATCATTTTACAGATAAGGAAACTGAGATTTGAGAGAAGTTAAATGACTTACTCCAGGGTCATAGTTTCTGAGGCAAAGTTTGGATTCGTGTCTCCCTGACTCCCAGTCCTATACAGTAACCACTGCGCCTCCTAACTTTTGGAACAAAAGCCATAGCCTGGCTTTTAAAGCTTACTCCAGCTTATCTCTCTAGAAATTTCACCGTAGTGCCCATTCACGTGCTCCATTTCCAGACAAACTGACCTTCCATGTCTATAAATGTACTCTTCTTACCTTCACCTGTAAGAATTCCTAGTTTCATTTCATGGGGCAGCTAGGTGGTGCTGCAGTGAATAAAGCATTGGGCTGAGAATCAGGAAGACTCATCTTCATGAGTTCAAATCTGACCTCAGACACTTACTAGCTGTGTGACCCTGGGCAGGTCAATAGGATTCTATTTACTTAAGGATCTTTTATAGAGTTCATCTCAAGATAAAAGAACTCTGCTATGGACATTTTCCCTCCCTGGGATATCAGCACCAGGTGGAGCTCCCTTCAGAGAAGGGAAGGCTCCTCTGAATATTTAACAAGAACAAATGCTGAGTTATAAATGGTGATTAAGAGCTCTTCCATTTCATTTCAACAAATAGGATCTACTGAAACAGTTTAAGCAAATGCTCTTGCCAGACTTCTAGCGGGCCATTTCCACCCCTGTTGATAGCCCAACAGCAGACCAAAGGGGGAAAAGAATAATTCATAAAGATAATTGTGGAAAATATGAGTAACTAAGGTATGTGTCATGTTAGTTTTATGAAAATAAGGAGAATCAATTGTTTCAGGATTTTGAATTTGCCAGAAGTTTTGGAATACTGCCATACTCTGGAGGGTCCTTTCAGAGAATTAAAACTGATACATTTTTTAAAAAGTTAGATGAGTTTTTGGCTCAGCTCTGTTGAAGAATTCCCTATAGTGCTGCTTTGATTTCCCTTTGGAGGGATATAAACACAAAGCATTAGGTTGACATCAGTAGATGGTGAAGTCAATGAAAGGGATTATGCGCTTCAAAACTAAAGGGCAAGATCAAAGGCACCCAGTGGGAAAAACCTACCTTAAGCACCCTAGGAAGGCGGCCGTAATGAAGCTGCGAGGCTCTGCTGCGAGATTCAAAGGCAGCTCACGTGGCTTTGACAGTGCGCTAGAGTCATGAAGTTTCCTTTTGGAATCTGGAAGAGTGCATGTTACTAGGGCAAAATTCCTTCCTTCCTCCCCTCCTTCCTTCCTTCCTTCCTTCCTTCCTTCCTCTTTCCTTCCTCCCCTCCTTCCTTCCTTCCTTCCTTCCTTCCTTCCTTCCTTCCTTCCTTCCTTCCTTTCTTCCTTCCTCTCTCCCTCCCTCCATTCCTTCCTCCTTCCTTCCTCTTTCCTTCCTTCCTTCCTCTTTCCTTCCTTCCTTCCTTCCTTCTTTTTTTCTTCATTCCTTCAGGGCCCAAGTACCTTGCGTGGGGCCTTGTACATAGCAAGCAGGTACTTAAAAATATTTATTAATTCTGAATAAACTCTTCTACACTGGAAGTGTTCACAAAGATGAAACATGACTACCTGTCAGGTAAGTTGTAGAGAGAGTCCCAGCAACTTAGATACAATCATCTCTAAGGTATCTGATAACTCTTAGATTTTATAATTCTATCCTCTGCACGTCCCAATTCAGCTAGAAAGCTTGTGTGATTCTACCCTCTTTTCTCCACTTATGTGATTCTGACTTGCTTATGTTCCAAGGTGGAGCTACAGTCCCGCCATGTCCATGAAGTGTTCCCTGACCACCCAGACTCATTTTTCTCTTCTCCTCTCTACAATTATGTGGCTCCTACTCTAAACTCATACTCTAAACCACTGGGGTCAAACTCAAATAAAAATGGGGGCCCAAAATCACACATGAAAATCCTTGAAGAGCCCCTATTGACTTAAAAAAATCACGGATTAACCTCATTTATGTTTTATTGTGTTTTTATTTACTTTGTTAAATATTTCCCATTTACATTTATCTGGTTTAGGTCCCACTGGGGAGTGGGTCATGTTGCTGGGCTGCAGGTTTGGTATCTCTGCTCTAACCCATTTGCTAGGTATGTAACAGTGCCTTGTCATGTTGATTGTCTTTTCATGTATTAGTCTTGCATCCTCTACTAGTCTTAAGATCCTGGAAGATAAAGACATTCAGCAAAAGGCTACCTCTTGGAAAAGAAGTAGGTGTTTCAATTGGATAAATATTAAGGAACACCTTTGTGCAAGGGACTGTTAGATGCTGAGTTTACAAAGACAAAAATGAAATAATCCTTGCCCTTAAAGAGCTTACATTCTATTAGAGGTGCCCAGTGATTAAAAGGTTAAATTTTTTAAAATCAATACAGCACTGTGCATCTTCCAAAGCATGTTTGCAGTTATTTTACTTGTTGGACCACTTCATTTTATGGATGAGAAAGCCACTTGTCCATAGGACCATAGATTAAGAGATAGAAGTGACCTTTATGGCCGTCTAATACAGCACCCTCTCTTTATTGATGAAGAAACTGAGGCCCAGAGGTTGGGTGACTTGTCCAGAGTCACACAGACTTTAAATGGCTAAGGTAGGATTTCAACCTAGGCCCTCTAACTCAGAATGCATTACTTGTTTCATTGTACCAATTTTCAGGAGAGGCTGGATTTGAATTCCTGTTTTAGGATTCCAAATATACTGTTTTCTTCAGTGTACCACAACCCTACCTTCTTACCTCTGTCTATATGGTACCGAAGGAAGACAAAACAGAAGCTCAGGGAGGAGCTAATTCTCAAATTAAGGCTTCCTGATTCACAGCCCCACATCTCTTGTTCAAATGTCTTGTGACTGGTTTATGAAATGGAAATGATGGATGAGTGAATCATGGATTAGCAGAGGGATTCTTAACTTTGGGTCTATGAACTTAAAAACAATTTTTTTGGGTGACTATTCAATATAATTGGTTTCCTTTGTAATCCTATGTATTTTATTTTACACGTTGAAAAACACTATTCTGAGAAGGGCCTATAGGCTTTACCGGACTGCCAAAAGAGTCTATAACACACACACACACACACACACACACACACACACACACACACACACAATTAGAAATTCCTAATGTAGAGAAAAATACCTTGGATTTGGAGTTAGAAGAGGTGGTTTCAAATCTTGGTTCTGACACTTCCTAGGTGTTTGGCCAGGGACAAGTCTCCTTTTTTTGGACCTCAAAATTTCCTCAACTGTAAATGAGAGGTTGGACTAGACTTTGATGGTCCCTTCTAGTTCTAAACCTTAGATGGTTTCATGACTGTCCTATGCTTTCTTACTGAATTTTGTGTATCCAGATTCAATACTAGAAAGGGAAAAGGAGGAAATGCTTATGTTTTTTCTTACTCATCATTGTCTGAATTGCTTAGAGTATTCTTTTGCTACGATAACTTTAGGGTAAATTGCCAGTTTCTAATTTTCTCAAAAATCTATGGTTTGGTTCTCTGGCCAGTGCTCGGGACACAGCATTTTAGTGGTTTAGCAACTATCTGTCTTTTGACTAGGTTTTGACAGAAGAGAACACAATTTTGCCCAACTTAGGGTCAGTATCTGATTATTTGTGCCAGTGGAAAAGAGGAGCGCCATGGATCAATTGTTCAAAACAGCAGATCATGAAAAGTAATTTTTTTAGACTTAGACTTTATTGTATTTTTTCAGTGTTTCTCTCATCCCTCCATTTTGTGGATTTGCTTTTCTAATTTTGTTTCATGCTAATATTCTAATCTGTCTTCTCTGAGGCTATGTCCACCCGCAGTGAGGGGAAAAGTATTGACTAAGCCAGCTTAAAATGAAACATTTGCCATGGACAAGTGACTTGTGTTTAACTAGGAGAAGCTGAATTCCTACATAGCGTCTTTGTTGTCAGGACCATGAGCTTATGGCCCAAAAGGCAGCCCAGACCTGATCAGAATGTCGGTCAATGATTTGTCTCTGCTGTCCTCTCACTATTCTGTCTCTTCTGTCTCATTAATCAATCACTTAGCAAGCATTTATCGAGTGTCTACAACATGTTAGTGCTGGTTATACAAAGAAAAAAATGAACAGACCCTACCCTCAGCTAGCTTGCATTTTATTGGGGGACATAACCTATTTATAAGTAGATACAATATGTACACAAAACTCCTTGCTTTGGTGCATACCTTTCCACTACCTATACCCAGCCCCTGGTTAAAAGTAGTAGCCAGCTAAATGTGAGCCTGAGGAGCTAATGTCCACTCTGGTGTTGATGACTTGAGGTCTTTCTACTCCAAAGGGCATTTGCAGTTCAGCAAGTGATGATCATGTGATCATAAAAGCACGGCTAGGGCTGGAAGAGACTTTAGAGGTTATCAAATCTGCCTTAATCCAAAGGGAAAACCATCTAATGGTTGAGTTTAGGACTCAAAGTGTGGGTTGGGGTCATTGACCAGGTGATGGAGAAGGATTTGGATGTCTCTTCACTCTTCAAATGACCCAGTATAGTGAGTGGCTATTCTGTTTACATCCATAGCCCAAGAAGGGACTATTCTGTCTCAAGCTGGTGCAGTGGATAGCCTCATCTTTGGGTTTTAGTTCTTTTAGCTTGGACACTTAAAAAACCCCCCAAAACCTTTACACTTGTGTTTTATTAAAATAAACACTTTAAATTAAATTTTATTTTTTCAATGAACAAAGATAAATTTTCTCTCTCCTACCACTCTCTCCTGTTGTGGGCAAGGGATAGAGGAATAAAACTTTTATAACAAACATAAGCAGAACAAATTTCCACACCGGCAAGTCCAAAAATGGATGTTTTATTCTGCTCTTTGAGTCTATTAACAATCTGTCAGGAAGTGAGTAGCATGCTTCATCATTGGAGCTTGGACTTCTTCTGGTCCACTTCATAAATGGACACATAATTTTTGACCATACACAGAATCAGATCTGTTACTCTAGCTTTTATTAGCTGACAAAAGGATAGGCAGTATTGATTGCCAAAGCTCCCTGGAAATACTTTATATGAGCACATTGCAGCAGACTTCTGAGACAATAAAACAAGTCTATTCCTGGCTATCTCGGAAACAAGAAAGACAATTGAGTCTCAGGGAAATGAACTTCCTTGGTGCCAAGGTGGTGATTCTGGCTGCCCCAACAGCATCACGTGGAAAATTGCTATGCAATTGACTTTTGCATTTGTCCTCTGGTCCAATCAGAATTCTTTCTGCCTCTTAAAGTGCATGCAAAATGAAGATGACTTTCCTGTAGTGTATGCATTTTTAAATTGATGGGGACCAGAGATTTTTCTGAGTCATGCATTTCCAGTCTCCCTTTCTCACTCAAGAACATTTGGATGGTGACTGGACAGGTGAAGGGCAGAGTCTGGGACTGGAATCATAACTGAGTTTGGAGGAGGGGTAAATGATCAGCATGTAGCTGGGATGAGGGCTGAGTCTGAGGTCAGGATGAGGGTTGAATTTGCGACTGGTATCAGTCTGGGGCTGGGATGATGTCTTTGAATTTGAGCTTCAGGCTGAGTTTGAGGCTAGATTTAGGGTTTAGTCTGTGGCTAAGGTTTCAGTTTGAGTTCAGTCTGAGTCTGAACCTGGGATTAATGATGAATTTAGATTTGATTAGAACTGATTTGGGGCTGGAATTAAAGTAGAGTCTGAGACTGATACAAAGGTTGAATTTGGGACTGGGGCCAGGTTTGAGTCTATGGCTAAAGTTAGGGCTGTCTGTGGCTAGAATGAGAGCTGGAATTAGAACCAAGACTAAGACTAGGTTGAGGGCTGAGTCTGGGTTTACAGTTAAAGTTGAATCTATGGCTAAAATTAGGGAATGAAATTAGCTGGAATGAAGGCTGGGTCCAGTGCTAGGATTAAGGTTTGGTAAGGGATTGAGGGCTAAGTCTGAGGCCAGAGTGAGAGCTGAGTTTGGGGCTGGAGTTAAGGATCAGTCCATGGCAGGGCTCAGGCTCAGACTAGAGCCAAGCTCAGGGCTCTTTCTGTATCCTGGGATGATATTCAACATAGACCCAGGAGTAGGTCTCACACTGTGGCTATTGTCAGAGTTCAGTTTGAGAGAATTCCTATCTGGATTGAATAAGGCTAGAGTAGGAGAAGCTTTGAAGAAAAGCCAAGCCATTCCCTTCTATGACTTAGCTGAGTTCCAAGAACTTGACATCTGAGTCAATATCGTTTAGTTTCATTTTATCCTGTGGGCCTTGATTTATGTTTTGTCCAAGTGGAAGTCTCTGAGCACAATGTCGAGATGATCTAGTTGGCAGAACTGAGTGCCTTGGATATGTGCATCACCTTAGCAACAAGCTGATTTTGGTAATCTTGGCTATGAGGTGATATCAAAGTCCAAGCCACTTCAGCCAGAAGAGTTTACTTGCTTGGACCAGCCCTGGTAATAAGGCAGAATCAAAGAGCTAGAGTTAGAAGAGGCCTTTGAAGCCATTTAGTCTAATCGCCTTATTTGACAGATAAGGAAACTGAGGCCCAGAGAGATCATACTAGTGAAAAGTGACGAAGGCAGTATTTGAATCCAGATCATTTGAAACTGGACACACTGCTCCTCTCCTCCACCACCCCTCCCCCCCAACTGTACCATGCTTCCTCTTACCCTGGGCCACAGAAAAAGCTGTTCCAGGTTATCCTGTAATTTTGAATGATTATCATTCTCTTCCTTGCCTCTCGGAATAATCTGTATAGATATCTCTGGAACATCTGTCAAAGGGAGTGGGTAATAAAGATCTGACTGAGTAATAACAAGGGTTCTCAGGACTGATGGGACATTGTGATGATCCCATTTTTTTCTTTCTCCTATGTCATAAGTGTCCTCCTGCTCTTAGCCTTGACCTTGCTGTTCAGGTGGGAGCTGAGATGGGGCCCTTGCCACCTTGAACTTTTGAAATTGATTTTTTTGAACCTGGACATAGTACTTGAAATTTGTCCCCATTCAATTTCATTTGATTAGTTTTGGGCCATTGCTCTAGTGCAGAGATCTTGGAACCCAATTCTATCTCAAAGTTACCCTCTGATCATCAGTTCTCTTATTCGTCAGTCTATCAGATGCTTTCTACCCTGATAGAGAGCTGGGAGTTAAGTTTCAACCCCCATTTAAAAAAAAACCCAACAAAAAAGCCCCTGCAAGCTCAGGGCTTGTATGTTTGTTAGTATCTAAGGCAGGAAACTGAATTGTGACATAGGGGCAGCATGGCGTAGATAGAGTATTGGGCTTCCAGTCATGAAGATCTGTGTTCTGATGCCACCTCTGACACTTACTATGTCATCTTTGATAAGTCACTTAACATTTCAGTATCAGTTTGTTCATGGGCAGCTAGGTGGATTGGTGGATAAGACCATTGGGCTTAGAGTCAGAAAGACCAGAAAGACCAGAGTTCAAATCTGACCTCAGATACTTGCTAGATGTGTGACCCTAGGCAAGTCACTTAACCCTTACCTGCATAAAACTGGAGAAGGAAATGGCAAACTACTCCAATATCCTTGCCATGAAAACTCCATGGGAAGTTAGTCTACAGGGTCCTGAAGAGTCAGATGCCACTGAACAACTAAGTAACAACATATCAGTTTCCTCATTTGTAAAATGAAAGGGTTGGATTTGGTGACCTCTAAGGCCCCTCCTAGCTCTAAATCAATGTTCCTATGACATTTGAAGATTTTTCAAGAACAAAGAGTCATCCGCTTAATCCTCAGTTATCCAGAAACATCACACTAGACGTAGTCTACCATTCTCTGAGTGCAGGCCTTACTTTTGTGAGCCAAGTGACTTTGGAAACTTCATCTCCTTGAGCCTCAGTTTCCCCATCTGTGGAATAGTGATATATAGGATATGTTTTCATCTCATTGGGAATATCATCAGCATTAAGTAGAATATTTTATGAACAGCATGCAGTACTGTGTATCTTTTTCATATGTTCCTATAGCCAAAGAATTCTCCTTCTAGTGACCACCCTGCTGGTGATGGAAATCTTAGCACTTTGGTTAGGGAAGTAGCTGCTAACCATGTAGACTATATTAAAAGCTTTTACAGCATGGCAGAAACTACCAGAGCCTGTACTCCATTGCTATTAGCTTTGAGAATCCAGGGTCACCTACATGTAACAATGAGATATTAGATTAGGATTTTTATAGAGGACAGGACTATATAAACGTGAGTTATTGGGATGATTGTAATGGAAGGTCTCAAGGACATCCTTCCAAACATCAGTTTTCATCATCGTGGGGGAGGGGGATAGAATTAGAAGGTAGTTAGGAACATAAATTTAAAGGGAAGGGGATCATAGAGTTCACCTAGGCTAAACTCCTCATTTTATAGCTGAGGTGCCCACAAGTCAGAGAAGTTAAAGAGCTTCTCTAGGGTTACACAATTAGTATGTGTCAGAGTAGGGATCTGAACCACGTCTCCTCAACTCCAGGTCTAGCGCTCCATTCATCACACACTGTTTGTCAAGTGGAAGAAACTCCAAGGCAGAGGATCCCAAGGCTTGATCAACTTGTCTGGTATCACACAGCAAATCTGTGTCAGAGGAGGGATCTGAACCTATATTTTCCTGACTCCAGATCCAGTGCTCTATCCAATAGGTCATGCTATTGCTCAAGGTGGAGGAGATTAGACCAGACTGACCCTAATTCTGGGAAAATGCTCTGTAAGTTATAATTTTTTTTAGACAGACAAATAAGCAGACCCTAAATTCCTGCTCTTAGTACATTTGTCTATTTTATCCTATTTCTCCCAAAAGGGAAGTGTGCTTATAAGAAAAATGTTCACATAATTCATGGCCACCTTTGACTAATGTTAGTTAATAGAGAATGTTCTGCACTTTAAAGACAATACACATAGATTATTAGTGTCTATTTTCTCTCTCTTAAATGGAAGAAACATGCATAGTTTGTGTGGTATTTGACTTTGACACATATACAGTAGAATATAGAAACTCATACCTTTAAAGGCATAGATTTGAGTACAAATCCTGATCTCAATATGATCAATCATCTGATTGATTTTGAAATGAAATGCATATTCTCAAGAACTGAGAAATTTTAACAGATAGGTCTACCCAACAGTGAGGTCGGCTGCTTTGGGAAACACTTCTATCTTTGTCAGTGGAGGTGGTTTCCTTATTTAATGTATATGGAACCACAGAATTTCAAAACCGGAAGAGACTTTAGAGATCATCAAAGATCCTTAGGCAACTTTCCTTTATCCCTTCTCACTGGACTCCTCCTATGTCACGTCCAATTAGTTTTCTCTTTTAAGACTCCTACAACATTTGTTGCTTGTCCCGCTGATAGTCTTATAGAACTTAGGGTTGTAAGAGACCTGATGCAGGCTGGTTAAACTGGGCCTCTTTTCCCAGTGAAAGAAGGGGGAACAGGTAGACAGGAGCAGCTAAAATGATGGATGGATCCATAAGTGTGCCTCCTGACACTGAGGGAATTCTACTAACCCTTGTTTTTATGCTTTCCTGATCTACTCATGATTGGTCTATTTAAAGGTATCTGGGGTTTACTCACCCCATTTGTAAAAGACCTCTGTTCTCTGTTACAGTTTAAAAGGGGAAAGACATGTACACAAGTTCCTGTGATTCAAGGGATAGTGACATAATGAAAAGTATAAACAAAGTGTTGTGAGAAATTTGAGAAGGGAGAGATCTTTCACTTCTAGTGTGTGCATGTGTGTGCATGTGTGTGTGTGTGTGTGTGTGTGTGTGTGTGTGCGTTTTATGGAGAAAGTAGCATTTGAATTGGGGTCTTCAGGGAAGGGAGAGATGTTAGCAGACAGAGACAGGAATTGAATGATTAAGACACAGGATAGATTAGGGCAGGACAGCAGTGGGGGATGAAGAATATCCCAGTTTGGTTAGAACATAGGAGGAGGGGTAGAATATATGAAGTGAGATATGGGACAAAGTTGGCCAGGCAAATTTGATTCATTTTATGGAAAGCCTTATATACCATAATCCAGAATTTATACATTATTTCTTAAATGATGGGAAGTCACTGAAGGTTTTTGAGTCCGGAGTGAGGATATGATCAGACTTATGCATATAGAAGATTACTCAAGTAGTGATATGAAGAATAGGTTGATCAGGGAATAGAATGGAGGCAGAAATATTAGCTAGGAAACTATTGCCATAGTTTAGGTGACAAGAAATGAGGGAAAGTAGATGAGGGAAATGTTGTTAAGTTGGATATATGGTAGTCAGGGACAGCGAAGAGTGAAAAATCATAGGATTCTGTATAAAGAGCTGGAAAGCCAGTTCTACATCATATGATCAACAAGATGTAGGACTAGACACCTTCTCCAATTCTCATGATCCCTCAAACCTCTTGAGGATAGAAATTATGCACAAGAGATAAATGAATTTTAGCTGTCTCCATGGTCAAGGAACCCTAAGGAGGTAAAAATCTAATGAACCAACAGTAGAGAAAACTAATCTATAATCTTCATTATACTCACCTAGCATTTCTTCCTCCATTTTCAGAGGAGTTGGACAAGCTGACTCATGAATCAGAATTCATCTCTGCCTCCTTCTCCCCTCTGTGCCATGAAAAACCAAAAAGTAGAAGCTTTCCCTGGCTAGGACTGCAGCAAGATAGTGCTCTGTGCTACAACAGAGGTCAACTAGGGAAATGAGGAATAGAAGGAAGTGGGACAAGATACTAGCCATGTCTATGGCACTCCAATAATCTTGAGGATTCCAGTTTCCAGTTGGTTCCAGCTCTGTCTCCCCAGAAGTCATCTGAGATAGAGACTGAGGCTAGTGAAACATAAATTACCTAGTGAGAGAGGAAGCTGAGACAACTTTGAGGTCTAGTCCCCAGGGAAACCACAATCAAGGGAGAAGGAGTTAGAAAATGAACAATAGGGGAATATAAGAAAAAAGACAAATTGCCAAGGATCTCAGAAGGAAGAAAAATAAGTCAAATACCTGAGCATAATCAGATAAACCAACAGGGAAAATATTAATAACAAGAGAATATGGCCTCCATATTAGCTAAATGAATCCAGATATCTATGAATAGACAAAGGAAAATGGATTAATACCTAATGAGATACTGTGGATTCACAGGAGAGCGTGGGAGCTACAGCACAATGTTCTCACATAGTTTAAAAATAAAATAACAATTATGAAAGTAGAATTTGTGGCATGCATAGAAGAAATATTTGGCAGAATAGAAAATAGAAACCATACTGGCAAACCTCACCAAGGAGAGAAAGAGAGAACAATTGATCTGGAATGCAAATACACAGAAGTGGAGAACAATCTGGAAGAAGTGAAGCAAAAAAAAAATGTTAAAAGAAAATGTGGTCTCAATTCAAGCAAATAAAATTGACCTTGAAGACAGACTTCATTGAGACAACTTACAGATCATAGGTCTTCTAGAAGAATACAATAAGTAAAAAAAAACCACCTGAATGTTACAATAAAAAAACTACCTAGAACTTCTGAACATAGAAAACAAAATGCCAATCTATAGAAGAATCAGATCACCTTCAGGGAAAAAAAACATCTTTGCTGCAAACCCCAAGACACAAAATCATTAAACTGAATAATTCCAATGACAAATAACAATTTCTGCAAGTAATCAGGAGAAAAATCTCCAAATATAAAGGAAAAGAAGAGAAATTCAAGTAGCATGAAACAAATTATTCTAGATCTAGAAGGGAACTTAGAAGCTATCTGGTCTGGCCCCCAAATTTTTAGGTGAGAAAATTGAAGCCATAGAAATTAAATGACTTCCCCAGGGTCACACAAGCATTGAATGACAGAGCCAAGACTCAAACCCAGGTGTTCTGACTCCAAAGCCAGAACTCTTTCCACACTTTTACTTTTTCCAGTACTTTTACCATGATGCTTCTCTAGATGACTCTTGTTAATCAGCTTAGAAGTGATAGAAAGGATGCTCATGCTGTTAGAAGAGGTAGAGAAGTCAAAGGGTGGGGTGGGGGGAAGTTGATGAATTAAGTTTGGGGCATATTGAATTTGAAGTGTTGGTAGGACATCTGGATAGAGCTGTCCACCAGGTAGTTGGATATTTGGGACTGGAGCTCTAGGAAGAGGCTGGAGTAGAGGGAGATATAGACTTGGAAGTCATATATACCTAAAGTGATAATTGAAGTCATAGGTGCTGATGAGATCATAAGAGGATGTAAAAAGTTTTGGCTATATTAAAAAAAAAAAAGATAATAAGCAGGGATGTGTTAGATACTACCATGGAGGAAATTTCTGGAGCCTTATTTGCTCTAAAAGTCTCATACACAGGGCAGATTCTCACTGGACTTGGATGGCATAGATGGGATCAATCCTACATTGAGCTCAGGGAATGGAATTGATGCTATCTCTGGCTCTATTCCTAGTAGAGATAGGGACTGGAGGGGGAGAAGACCTGATAAACTTCTCCTGCACCTTCCACCAACTTGCTCTTCCTTTGTCTCTTATTCTACATGACAGCCCTCATGCTGAAGGATACACAGCTTGGATTCAGGGCAGCTGAGAATTTTGTGTGGGTGTGAGAGCCAAGAGCTTAGCTTGTCCCTGTAGGAAGACAGCCAGGTGGTAATCGGTGAATTAGTATGGTCTTTCTATTCTAGGCAGGAATGACTGCAACTGCAGTTGTGACCACAAGATGGCAGCAGGAGATGAGCTTAGTTCCCAAAAGAAGGTATGTGAATAGGAAAGCTAGTAACTTCATTCCCTATCCTGGGTCAGATAAGAAGAGCTTGTAGGGGTGATTCCATTTCCCATGGGCTTCCTGGCTGCTGTCTGAGGAGTTATCTTGGCTTCCAGGAGGTGAGGTGGTTTGAGGTGATTCCTTAGTCTCACTCCATCTCTTCCCTTAACTTTAACCTCTGACCAGAGCTGTGCTCTTTCTGCACCTTGGCTCACCTGTATTGTCCTTAAAAAGGGAACCACAGACTGTGTGCTTGACCTCTCAGTCTAAAAATCAAGGGCCCAGAGTCACTGACTGCAGAACATAGTTTAATTGGGGGTTGATCCGCACAGGCTCCTGCCTCTTTCGTGAGATTCTTGAGGGAAAGAGACCCTGAGGTTCAGGACTTCAGGGGCTGTCCAAAGGGCTGGTGGTTCTGAGTTGCATATTTATGCCATTTTGATAAAATAGAAGTTCAAATTCCAGGTAAATTTTATTTTTTGGGGGAACAAAGTTGAATTTCTTTTTTGCTTCCTATCATCTCAGCAAGAGATATCTTGGGGCTCAGAGTTACAGAGTTCCTCAGAGGTCTGTCTTTCAAAGGCTCTCTCTTGTTGAGGGTTTAAATGTTGTGAATGGTTTTTTATGAAAGCAAGCAATATTTATTTAGTTTTGTATCTCCAGAGTAGAGAAGTTATGGAGTTATGGGGGCCAGAACTCATAGGACTTCAGTGGTTCAAGGGCCAATAAGCCATTTATGGAGGCAGCATGGTACAGTGTGAAGAAAACTGAGTTGTAGCCAGAGGACATGGGTCCAGATCCCACCTCTCTCACTTAGCTATGTATGTGACCTTGGACAAGTTATTTAATTTCATAGGACTTTAATTTCTTCATATGTAAAAAGGAGGGAGTTGGATGAGATGGTTTCTGAGGTACCTTCAAGCTCTAAGTTCATGATTCCATAATTTTTGTAGCTGGTAGACTTCAAAAAGAGGCTGATTGACTTCTCCTCTGAGGTGTCATAGAAAGGACTCCTGTTCAAGTACAGATTGAACTAGATAACTGCCGATGGTTCTTCTTCTGTGATTATGGGTTTGGGTCCATGGAAACCTCTTTATCTATTAAATTGCATATCTGAAGATCAGAGGGAATGTGGTTCCAAGAGCTGTTGTGGACAGAGCAAGGACCAGTGGTAAAGAGCCTGTGAGAGCTGCTTTTGGAGCTGCAGTTGAAGTCTGCAGTTTCAGATGCTTCTGTGTCTATGATTGTCCTTTATAAGAGAAGGTGGAGATGCCAGGAAGACGTCATTTTCTTTCCACCGTGTAGAGTTATGCAGAGCTGAACCAGATTAAAATGTCATTGGGAAATATCTCAAAGTAAATCAAACCAAAATAGAATAGAGATGATGTTAGTATGTGGATTTCTAAATCAATATGTGGCCCACAGGAATCCTCATGTATGGCTTAGTGGTTCCCTTTTCTATTTGAGTTTGACACCACTGGTAAAGGGGGAATGGAGAGAGAGACAGTCAGAGACAGACAGACAGACAGACACAGGGTATTTATTAAACACTCACTCTATGCCAGCCACTAAACTAAGCACTGGGACCACAGATGTAAGCCAAAAAGAAAAATAGTCTCTTTCTCTCTCTCTCTCCCCCCCCCCCCCCGCCCATGGAACTTACATTCTAGTAAAGGAAAAAAACCCATAATAAGTAACTGAAGAGCTAGCTGGCTGAGGAGGGGAAGGTATCCATGTGGAGGGCAAGGTTGAGAGCTAGCCTGGGATATGATGGACTGATCTAGGTTCAAAGAGAGCTTATGATGTTTAGTATGGGCAGCCAGGTGGTACAATGGATAGAGTTCCAGGCCTGGAGTCAGGAAGACTCATCTTTGTGAGTTCTAATCTGGCCTCAGACATTTACTAGCTGTGTGACACTGGGCAAGCCACTTAACCCTGTTTGCTTCAGTTTCCTCATCTGTAAAAAGAGCTGGAGAAGGAAGTGGCAAACCCCTCCAGTGTCTTTGCCAAGAAAACCTTAAAAGAGGTCATGAAGAGTTGGACATGACTGAAAAAAATGACTGAACATTTTGTGATGTTTAGAAATGAGTTAGTGCCTAAGGGCACAGATAGTCTAATGGTTGAATTGCTGCCTAGGGATAGTATGAGCTCCAGTTTCTGGAAGTGAATTAGCAAATACTTGGTAACTTTGAATGTCAGGTAGAATAGAGAGGTTGAGGGCATTAGGGTTAGATTAAAGAAAGGTGAGATTAGGATTAGGAGGTAGAGTTGGGAGGTAGGGATACTAAAGTAGAGTAGGAATGTAGGGACAAGAACATTTATGCACTATGAGGAAGAAATGGAGGAATTATAGATGCTCTAGGGTAAAGGAGACTGGATATGGGGGTGCATTATAAAGACCTCACCCCATGTTAAATTTTTTCCTCCCTCTAGAAAGTTTTTACATAATTGATAAGTCATTACTGTTGCTTGTCCTTTGTCCTCCAAGATGAACAATGACATCATGAGGATGATGTCTTGACTTGTGTGTGAATTGGATTTAAGTGAGGAAGAGCTGTGCAAAGTCATCAGCCTCACTCTCCCCTCCAGAGTTATTGAAGTCCAGTGGCTAGAAAAAAAGTCAAGATGAGTAGCAATGACCCAGGATGCAGTGGGTGACCTTGACTTTTCTAAATTAAGGTCTTTCCCAGGTCTCAGTTTGTTTGAGGCTATGTCCTTTAAATGACTAAGGACTAGGTAAGAATTGGGACAAAAATGGCCTAATTTACCATCACAAACTATTACTCTGAGAGGAAAGACTCTCAAAGTTTCTGGACAGAACAGAAAACAATTGCTATTCAGTCTTTCTAAGCCATCAAAACCTAAACAATGGACTATAGAGGCTTGTGTTTTTGGAAAAAAAGTATAAGTATACAGGATGTGTGTGTGTGTGTGTGTGTGTGTGTGTGTGTGTGTGTAAAACCTCTGCAACCTCCTGTACTTTCTGCTTGCTTTGTCCTTCTGTTTACCTTCTCCTCCCTTCTCTCTAGTCTACCTCCTACTTTACCTTAAAAGTAATTATTTTAAATTTATTTTTAGTATTTTAAAAATATTTATTATCTCTTTTGAACCTCACAACCATCTAGCAAAATAGGTTCTGGATAGTATTAGTTTCATTTTATGGATGAGGAAACTGAGGCTAAAGGAAGTTAAATTATTTGCCCAGGGTCACACAGCTGGGAAGCATGAGAGGTTAAGGTTTGAATTTAGGGCTTCCTGACTTCAAATCCTGTACCCTATCTGCTATCCCATGCTGTTTCAGGTTCTAATTCCTACATAACCCATTCTCTATCCCCTTGTAGTTCTCTGTTTCTGTTATCTTCTGTCTTTCTGCCTTGTCTCTTTCTCTGTTACCTTTTACATTTCTTTGATGAATCCCATCCTTTTCTCTGTTTCCCACTTGACACTCATCTTGAAAGCTAATGTGGATCTAGAGAGGGGTTTTAGTTTAGATATGTAGAATTAAGCTATAGGAGGAGCAGGATTCCTGTGTCTGTCAGGAAAGGCTTGAGGCTTGGGCATGGAGAGAGTGGGGTGAGTAGGATATAGGTTCTGGAGAATAATCATTGACCACAGCAAAACTTATGTAGCTCCCCCCACATATAGTATGTGCCAGACTCCATGCTAGGTACCAGGTGCTGTGAGAGGAAAATAAATAATGCACTAAGAGAAAAGAGAGCTGTCAATTGCTTCCTATCCCTTCCTTTTTGGGGAAGGTTTTGAGTGCCTTGGGCACCCTCGCACCACTCTCTCCAATCTAGAGTAGTCTGTATTAGAAATGGTCAGCACCAAGGAGAGCTTCCCATTGGACTGTCTGGGATGGCAACCAATTTCTTTTTATTAGGGGCAGCCCAGGTCTTCCCTTGCCAAGTGACTCCTGAGGTAGGTCTTTCTAGACCTCAAAGGGCTTGTTCCAGTTAAAGCAGGTCCTGGTCCCCAACAAAGGAGTCTACTTTCCTTTTTGATCTGAAATTTGTCTTTCTGTAATTCCAGCTTCAAAGGCACCTGTTTTCTCCTCTAACTGCATTGAAAGGTGCCCTAGCTACCTACTATAAAACACTATTTCTTCTGTCACCTTGTACCAAGTTTACTTGTGGTAAGATAGGCTTAGGGTTACTTTTTTTGGTGGTGGTGGGGTGGTTGGCAGGAGGTTTTCAATTAGCAGTCAAAAACCAGGGGAAAACTAAGCTGAATATAACTCTGTACTTGCCAGATCTCTGGTAGATTTTTTTTTAAGGATTGGGTTTCTATTTCATAGAGGCTGGAAGTACAGGGGCCACTCATGTGTCTGGTCTGACCCTGATCAGCATGGGAGTTTTGACCTGCTCCATTTTCTGACCTGGGCTGATTCACCCTTCCTTAGGCAACTTGGTGGAGTCCTGAAAGATAGCCCTTTGCTACATGCCACATATTTGGAAGAAAATGTGACACTTGATTGGCATGGCAATGATGTTGTATCTCTGCTGTAAGAGAATTGCTTGATTCATTGTAGATCTGTAGTAAAGGTCAAAGAAGGAACTCCCTTTTGAGCCAACAGATAACCAACACCTTTCCCCCAGTGGGCCAACCTCTCAGAGAACTGTACTGTTCCAATTTCTTATCCTGGAGGCTGGGGAGCTAGCAAAGGAGAAGGCCTAGGTTCTTATCTCATGTCTCAGAGCTCTTGTGCTATTTCCTTTCTTGTCCTTAGCTGTTCTGCTACTTTTGCTCACCTCCACCAGATGGTACTAGTGACCTCCTCTCTAGTTATCTATTCCTGAGCAGCAGGAATGTGGGAGTCTCAACTGACAATGTTGCAGCTCTGGGATATAGAATGCCTCCCACTCACTTAAATTTTCTATCATTTTATACCCTGGTCCTTTAGCCCCACCCTCCCCACAAATGTGGCTGTGGTGATGCTTCTTTCTTAGACCACTGAAATAGGTTCCTAATTGAATCAGTTCATAGCGAATTTGTATATATTTGCTTCTACCTTTCCTCTGTAACTGGGAGATATGCTTTTTGTCTGCATTAGCACCTCCAATCAAGGCTTTTGGGATTCAGATCCACTAATTAAAATTGTTATTTTTCAACTAACAAACATTTATTTTTATCTCCATCCACCCCCCTTGTGTAGTGTAGAGGAGGTCAGCTGGACTGGGGTGGGGGTGGGGCAAGTTTTGTGGGGATATTTTGGGTGCTGTCCAGCCTGGAGCCAGAGGGATGATATCCTTTGCATTGTCACAAAATCTTAGGGTTGGGACTACGAAAGTCACCTAATCCAACTTGTATCTGAATAAGAAGCTCCCCTACAACATAGCTGAAGCCAGTCTTTACTCAAAAACTTCTAGTGAAAGGGAATCACTATTTGCAGTCAGTCCCTTTGCATTTCTCTGATAGATAGTTTTCCTTTACATTGAGCTATAATTTACCTCTCTACAACAGGGAAATAGTGTGATACAATGGAAAGTGTTGGACCTGGCAGCAGAGACCCCAGGTTTAAATCTTCACTATGCCACTAACATTGTGTGTGATTGGGGCCAGTCATTTTATCTCTTTCATCTAACTCCCCAGGAGCTGGACTAGATGACCTCTGTGGTCCCGTCTGGCTCTCCATCTGTAATCCTGTGATCTACCCATTGCTTCTAGTTCTGCCCTCTGGGGTCAAGCAGAGTAAGTCCAATCCCTCTTCCACTGACAGTGACTTCCTTTGAATGCTCTCCTTTCTAAATGTCATCACCCTGATAATGCACTTTGCAAACTTAGAGCAATCTACCGAAATGAAATCTTACTATTATTATCCAACTAATTGTCAAGTTCTCTCAAGTCACCACCATAATATCTCTTGTTCTGTCACCTCTCCATTCTCATGACTAGCACCCTAATTCATTACTCTGTTACCTCTCTCTACCTGAACTATTGTTGTAACTTTTTCTTTTTTTGAGAGGCAATGGAAGTTAAGTGACTTGCCCAAGGTCACACAACTAGTAAGTGTCTGAGGACAGATTTGACCTCAGGTCCTTCTGACTCTAGGACTGATGCTCCATCCACTGTACCACCCAGCTGCCCCTATTGCTGTAACTTCTTACGTAATCTTTGACTCCACAGATTCTTCAATTATGGCACCTACTTTATCTCTATCTCTTCTCCCCACTTCCACAAACCTCCTTCTGCCCCCAGGATCTAACATAAGTCTGTATACACAGTTGGAACTTAGGAAAGACCAGCATGTTGGCTAATTAACTGTTCAGACCTCTCTCCTTCCCTCCTCCAGACAGAATGTGAATGTAGAAAATCCTCCTCTCCCTTCTTGTCATATTTATACCAGTGGGATGTCTATGGAGAGGCTTATTACCTCTCTGTCAGTTTTTTGGTCTTTACCACCACTTTCTCAAATTCCTTCTCCTCCTCCTTCCCTCCTCCAAGTCTTTTCCCTATTTGGATTGGGTCAGCAATTGCTGGAGTGGACTCTCTCCACAAATTCTATTTACCTATCCCCAGGTCCCTTTATCCCTTTCCTGCCATTCCCATTAATTAACAGTTAGCTCATTATTGGTGACTTCATCTTGATTAGCCTTTTCCATGGCAACTGCTGCAGAAAAGGATAATTTCTTCCACAAGCCAGGCTCTTCCCCAAGGGGCTCTGGACTATGAGATATAGTAGAAAAAACTCCAAGTTCAGAGTCAGAGGGTCTAGGTTCAAAGCTCTTGCTCTGTTACCTTGGTGACAGAGGTAAGTGTAAACTTGGGCAAGTTACTTAACCTCTGGACCTCAGTTTCCTATCTTTAAAATGAGAGGATTCATAGGTGATCTCTAAGATCCTAAATCTTCTGCCTCTCAGGGTTATGGGACTTCTACATTTGAGGGGAGGAATCTCTAGGAGAATGTCCTTATTACATCCTCTCCAGTCAAGGAAGGAATTTGCTTCTAATGCCCTAATTATAGAAACCTTTTTTTTTTTTAATAGAACAAACTGGAAGTGAACCCTCCTAATCAACCCTCTTTACTGAAGATGAAAAGCCAGTCACTAGTCATTGAGCAAACACAATTGCTGTGCCTATAGGATACACATATGCTTATATACCCACACAGAAGGATATTAACTGCAGAATCAACAGATATGTTTTGGGATCCTTCTACATGCAAAACACCATTGTAGGCACTATTGGGAGAAGAGTAAGGATTAGGAGGTGGCAGGGCCTGGACTTGTGATTTGATTGACATACAGAACTCCTGGATGTAGAGACTCCCTGTTCCAAAGGAGGAGGGTCAACATTTATAGTTTAGAGAGTTTCCTAGGGGCACTAGAGAGTTGCCTAGGGTCAAGTGACTTGCCCAGGATCTCACAGTCAATATATGTCAGAGGTGGAACTTCAGTATAGCCCTTCCTGACTCCAAGGAAGCAAGTTCTCTATTTCCTATGCCAGAAAGGTAGGGGATGGGTAGAGGGAGTGGAAAACAGGTATGTGTCACAATCATTGCCTTTGAAGAGCTCACAGCCAGGTTGGGTAGATAGGACTTATTCCTGAGTAGGAAAGCAACAACACAAGACATCATCATTGCCAACTAACGTTGAAGAAGATAAACAAGACACCCTCCAGGTTCTTCTTGCTCAATAGGGAAGGTTCAACGTATATGCATAAAAAGACAATCCATGGTACAAGGAATGCATAATAAGCAGCCAGTGAGTGGTACAGTCATCAGGGTATAAAAATTTTGATAAGAGAGAGACTTATTGTAGGCTGAAATGGTCAGAGGCAGTGTGACATGGGGGATAGAGAGCTAGCTTCAGGAAGTTAGGCTTAAGTATTTCCTCTAACGTATGTTGTCTGTGAGACCCTGGGAAAAATCCTTAACTTCATTGCCCCCGATAAACATTCTAAGGCTACAGGTTATAGAGAAGGTGCTACTGTGTACTGGAAGAGAAAATTTCCTTAATGGACAAAACGATAACAATCAAATTATAGTTCTGGTCCCTCCTTTCAAAAGGTCAGGGTTGAATGGTTTGCCCATTACTCTCACATTGTCTTACTTTTTTCATCGGAGAAGAACGTGTCTGAGTGTAATATACTACATAGAGTATAATGCTTCTTCGCAGCATAATGTGATGTCTCCTACTTGGAAGAGGATTTGCGTTATAAAAGAAAAGCTTGTTTTATTGTTTTTGGAAATGTTGACAAATGCCTAACTCAAATTGTTCATATCCTGGGATAAATGCCAAGAGGCAATTGAGAGATCATGTAATATGGTGGAAAGAATGGTTGGCTTGGGCATCAGAAAGATCTGGGTTCAAATCGTGTCTCTGCTATGTTATTATTTGTGTATTTTCTCATCACTAAAAAGAAGAGGGTGGAGCAGATGAAATCTGAGGTCCTTTTCAGCTCTAAATCTATGGTCCATGACTTGACAAGTAAGGGCAGGCACAGCTAGAAGCCTTCCTTCCACCCCTTACTTAAATCATTCCACAAAGCTACTTTTAGAGTTCTAGAATCTTAGACTCTCTGAGCCAGAAGGGGCTTTAGAGGCCACCTAGTTCAACATTCTGACATCCAGAGGAGGATTCTGAGGACCTGCTAAGGGTACCTGATGGCTTAGTAGCAGCCATGGAATTAAAATCTGAGTCTGACTCTCCTTGCTTCCTTTCCCTACAGGGATTTCTTTAGTGTTTGATAAACCCATTTTGAATTATACTTGGAACTCATTTCCTAAGGATGGCATGGTCATTGTTCTATAACCAGATAGGACCTCAGAGATCATTTAATCCAACCCTCTAATTTTACAGATGTGGAAACTGAGGCCAGAGAATTTAGGTGACTTGTCCAAGGTGATGCAGATATTAAGTGGAGGAGCTGGGACTTGAACCCGGGTGCTCTATTCACTGCACCACCTAGCTGCCCCCTGGAGTGAGGATGACTTGCCTCACCATAAACCAAGAAGGTAGGCTGTCTTTTTTCCTGAGAACTACACTCCAGTTCTTCAGGGGTTGTCAAGGCACTATAAATGGTATTGGTTTACTCTTAGGAAGCACTGAAGCTTCTTAGCAAACCAAACATATCTGGCACAAGTGCTAGGGAGTTATCATAGATTAAATGTGCATCACATTTTTGATCAGTTCTGCCCTGAGCAGGGGCAATGTGGACTGGGCCATGGATAGTGGTATAGGCACTCCACCTCGTTTATCTGTTGCTTAAGAGGGATCAGCTCCAAAAGGAAGAATCCTGGCTATTACCATCAGGGGGCAGCTCCAGACCATCTGGACCCCCTTCTGTCCTCCCTGAAAAGCTCTGGGATTTCATCAGACATGTATGGTCTTAAACCTGCTAGGTGGATAGGAAGGCCCATGATCTTCCAGGTCTCCCTGGGATGAATTTTTCTCACCCTCATAGCACCTGGACACTGGAATATCTAAAGGGGAAACGTTTGTTCAGTGGTGTGATTCTTTCTCGTCATCTGGCTATGCACCCTCTAGTACAGGGATGAGGATTTATTCTTCTAGCTTAAGGCTTGGTACATAGCATATTTATTCTCAGAACCCAGGACAGTACTTAGCACATTTTAATTTCTTTTGGACTGCAATTATGCTTTGGGAAACTCCCTCTTCATACAGATCAGCATCTCCTCCAGAACTTACAGTCATAGAGAATTTGGGAGCGGGGTAAAGGAGTAATGAGAGGTCAAGTGACTTGTCCATAGTCACACAGGCACTGTGTGTGTGAGAGGAAGAACTTCAGCCCGAGTCATCCTGACTCTGAGGCCAACTCTCTGTCCACTATCCCTTGGCTACCTCATTGTCTGGAATAATAAATGCTTGTTGACTGACTAGTCCACATTTCTTTATCCAATTCAATTGAAATTATTAAGGGATTACAATGACTAGACATTGTGCTATGCAGTAGAGAAGATATGAAATTGAAGTAAAATAGGGGTGAGGATATCTATTGAGAGGTGGGATAAAACCTTCAGTAAACTGATGGTCTTAGAGGAAATGAGTGGAAATGAGGGCTTTTGGTTTGATCTGAGAATTTGACAGGAAAGGGTGTTAGATGGTAGAACAGATGATCAAGCAATCAATAATTAACAAGCAGTTCTAAAGTGGCTGTTATTCTTCAAGTACCATGCGAAGGCATTAAGTATATAAGGGTCAAATAAAAATAATCCTTGCCCTCAAGAAGCTTGATTTTATTTGATGGGAGAGAACTGTGTAATCTTCTTTACTTGAAAGATATCAGAGAGAATAGATTTTTAGTGGCCTGTCCTGACATGGAGCTTGGGATGAGACTGAAGACGTGTGTGTGTGTGTGTGTGTGTGTGTGTGTGTGTGAGAGAGAGAGAGATAGAGAGAGAGAGAAGAAGATGAAGAAGAAGGAGATGAAGAAGGAGAAGAAGAAGAAGAAGGAGAAGAAGAAGAAAGGAGAAGAGAGATGAAAGAGAGGAGGCCCAATTTCTTTCCTCATTCATTTCATCCTTCAATTATACTCTGAATGACCAGGAGAGCACAGGGCTTCTGTTAAACTATATGGAGCTAGAGTTCCTGTTGCTGAGAGTTTTGTGCAGATATTAGGACTTAGAGGCTGGAGCAGGTGGGATCTGCTTTTTGTTGTCAGCTAGTCTAAGTTTCCTTTGGAGAAACCAGGTGGGTGTGATCCTAGTTCTGTCCATGATGGGAAAGTGGGAGATGTATTTCTTCCCAGTAAGATTGTGAGTGGGAGAACTGAGTCTTTCTCTAACAGCTTATGGCTCCCAGGCTGTCAAACCTACTTTGTACTAGTGGGATTTGTGACTTTAAAAAACTCTTTATTATAGCCAAAAGGGCTGACATCTATTTAGTCTTAGTTCTTCAAAACAGACAAATTGCAGGTTTTCTCATGGAGCTGGTGGTTCAGGGATGTCTCTGTATTGAGTAGTTTCCAGGTTCAACTGAACTCATAAGGAAGGGCTGAGCAGCTTTTGATGCAACAGCTGGAATGTCTATTGACTGCTGTTTCCTTAGAACATGGACCCTATGAGGCCCAGGGCTTCAAATCTCCTCACAAGAACTTTTGTTGGGGAGTCTATAAGGTTTCTCCTCTTATGTGGAAGTTGAATATCCAAATTCTATCTAAGGATCCCTTTGTAAGAGTGGGAGGACTTGTCTATTAGCTCTTTCATCTAAGAATGGAGGGATTGTGGGCCCCCAATTTGCAAAAATGAGAGTAATTAGTCCGTGGGTAGAGCTTTTGAGCGTCAATAGAGTTAGGGTCAAATATCATAATGATGATGATAACAAAAATAGCTAGCATTTATATAGTAATTTAAGGTTTACAAGCACTTTATAAATACTATTTCATTTTACTCTCACAACAATTATAGGATACTTCCCTGATTCACTCTGGTGTACAATTAGGCCCGATGGTCTTGAGACCACAATAACAGTCTCCCCTTAAAGGAGTCTGTAGCTTGTAGAATCTATATGTGAAAACCATTGTAATAAGATTAGGCCTCATGATTTTGAGGCCATCCTGATGATCTCCCCTAAAGGGAGGCTGCAAGCTAATAGAACATACTCGTGGAAGAATACTGACAGTAATGCTTTTCTCAGGTTAGTACAGTCATGTGCCCCCAAATAATATTTCGTCAACCACCAATTTGTTTTTCTCTCTGATATGCAACCTCCCGCCATGTTATTTTGTCCACAACCAGCGTTTCTCCCTGATAATAGCTTCCAAATAATATTCTGTCCTGACTTCTAATATGCAAATTGGCAAGAAGGAGAAGAAGAAGAAGAAGAAGAAGAAGAAGAAGAAGAAGAAGAAGAAGAAGGAGAAGGAGAAGAAGAAGAAGAAGAAGAAGAAGAAGAAGAAGAAGAAGAAGAAGAGGAAGAAGAAGAAGAAGGAGAAGAAGAAGGAGAAGAAGAAGAAGAAAGGAAAGGAGAGAAGAGAGAGAGGAGGCCTGATTTCTTTCCTCATTCATTTCATCCTTCAATCATACTCTGAATGACCAGGAGAGCACAGGGCTTCTGCTAAATTATATGAAGCTAGAGTTCCTGTTGCTGAGAGTTTTGTGCAGATATTAGGACTTAAGAGGCTGGAGCAGGTGGGATCTGCTTTTTGTTGTCAGCTAGTCTAAGT
The DNA here is from genome assembly GCA_028627135.1 of Pseudochirops cupreus. Taxonomy (NCBI): domain Eukaryota; kingdom Metazoa; phylum Chordata; class Mammalia; order Diprotodontia; family Pseudocheiridae; genus Pseudochirops; species Pseudochirops cupreus. The sequence continues at coordinate 219,408,806 of CM053581.1, forward strand.
TTCCTTTGGAGAAACCAGGTGGGTGTGATCCTAGTTCTGTCCATGGTGGGAAAGTGTCTAGGCGGTACCTGAAAATCAGAGTACAAGAATCCCACTCTCAGAAGGGCACCTTGGAGGACACCCTACCTTCTAATGGGAACACACCTTCCCATTGGAGCACACCCTTTCTGCTAAATAGACCCATGGTGCTGTGCTCCCCAATGCAGCACCACTCTTACATGAGTTGTGCCTTCTGTTAGTGTGTGTGTCTGAATTGTAAATTGGGCCCCCTTCTTCCTCTCCCTTTCTACCCTTTCTCCATTTGCCAGTAAAGCTTTTTATTGAACTAATTCCCATTGTTTTTCTTACATGCTATACTCGATTTCTGAACTCATTAAGGGACTGTTTTCCCCCACACCTCTGGTTGGCCCTTTGACTTCTCCTTACATATAAACTGGGTACCCAGTAAAGGACTTACCCTATTGATAGCCACACCTATGTTGAGGGAACATGGTGTTGTAAGCCTAGAAGTAGAAAGCAAGGTCCAAGAGGAGAACCTGATATCTTCCTGGGAGGGAATCCTTTATGCCAGAGGACTGTCATAAAGCAATTGGCATAGTCAGCTGGACTATTTCTATTTCTCTTTTCTTCCCCACATGACCTTGTATTTATTTTTGTACATGCTGTATTCTTGGTGTAGAATGTAAGTTCCTTGAGGGCACGGCCTATTTAATTTTTGTCTTTGTATCTCTAGTGCTTAGCATGTGCCTGGCATGTAATGGGTGCTTAATAATGTTTGTTGAATTCATTTGTGACCACAGATGAGATCACACCATTGGTTCAAAGCTCGTGGGTTTCAGTATACACAAAGTTTTCAGCCTATAACCCAAGTTCTATGTTCCTAAGAAGAAGACCTTTCCCCTTCTAGATATGCAGAAAAAGAGCCTGGGAAGGAATAAGGGCGAAGGGGTTGTATCTATTCTCTTCTATAATCTCTCTATTTCTTGGGTTGGATTTGGAGAGGTCAACATTTCTATCCCCTGAACTCCAGGTAGAATTGCAACTATGACCTCCCAGTCTAGTTAAGTGAGAATCTTTGGAGAATTCTGAAGCAAAGGAGACTCCATAGTTGCTTTCTGATATATATTCAAATAGCTAATAATCCTTTATGTCATCAAAATCTTTTGATAGGGATGAGTATTAGACCCAAGATTTCATTAGTATAGAGAACTTCCTCTACCAATGCAACTTGATGCCTTCTCTGCAATTTATAGTCTTAGAAAATGGCCTAGAACAATGAGAAGTTAAGAAAGTTGCCCAGGGGAAAAAAAAAAAGAAAGTTGCCCAGGGTCACAAAGCCATTGGGTTTCAGATCCAGGATTTGAACACAAGTCTTTCTGACTTCAAGATAAAGCTGGTTCTCTATCCATCGTCACTCTGCTTCTCATTCTTCTGCTATTTTACTAGGCGCTCAACACAATGTCATGCACACATTATCGAATCAGTGTTTGCTGAATTTGAATTTTGTTTGATTTCCTTGTGTCCTGTGTTCAGAGATCATTCAGAGAGGCGAGATACCTTTCAGGCTTGGAGAACGGCTTATGAGAGTGCAGAGATATGAGAAGACTGAGGAATGGCTGATGGTCCAGTTCATTCTGGTTTGAGTGTAGAATTCACAGAAAAGAGAAATGTGAAATAAGCTTGGAAAGGTTGTGGAGGGCTTTCATAGGAGGGTCAGATTATGAAAGGTTGTAAGTGTTAAGCGAGGAATACGTATTTTATCTTATAGATAATGGGGAATCACTGACGGTTTTTTTTAACATTAGGGAAGTATTCATAGGTCAGACCTATGAATCCAGATTATTTTGTCAATCTTTTATGTGAAGAATAGAAAAGAAAAAAGGGGAGAGAATGAAAGTAGAGAAACTATTTCTCACCTGGATACACTCCTTTGGACCTCTCCCTCCATCATACCCCTAGGAAATTCATCATCCTGAATGATCACATCATCCCTGGCAATCACACTTCATCAGTACTCTCTGCCCTTGGGCTCCCTCCTTCCTACCCTCCTTCTCTTTGGGAGAGATCAGAGAGCTCCTCCCAGAACCTCTATTTAAGGAAGGTGCCCAGGCTAGCCATCACTTCCTTTCCCTCCTTGCTCCAGATACCTTCCCCTCCTTGCTCCAGATACCTTCCCTAACCCCCTTCTTTTTAGCTGCCTTTTGTGTGCTGCCTTTTGTGTGCTGTCTTTATTAGCTGTAAGCTCCATGAGGGCAAGGACTAGGTTTCTTTTCCACACTTGTATCTCCAGTGCTTAGCACAATGCCTGACACCTAGCAGAAACCTAGTGAATGACTGACATTTAACAGCTGACTAACAGAAGGCTGTTAGTAATAATTTAAGGTAAGATGTAATGAAACCTTGAATCAGGGCAGCTACAGCAGGAGTGAGACAGACAAAATGAGTGGAAAGTAGAATAGGCAAGACCTGATGATTGCATGTGGGAAGGGAGTGAGGGTGAAGGAAGAGTCAAGAATGACTCAGAAGGGAACCTTGGGAAAGCAATTGTCTAACTAAGAGATAGAGAACAAAGATGAAGTTACTGAAGGCAGCTGGGTGTTCTCTTTCCCTTTGATGGCTTTGATTTCAATTCTCTGGTAACAAACAGGTCTTAGGGCCCCAATGAACTGTATTGCAGTGCACTAATAGAACACATGGATGACTTTAAAGCCACTACCTGGGATGGCTGAAAAATCCTGTGAGAAATGAGAGAGATGAAGCACAACAGGAGGTAGGCAAATGTTTTCCTGACTTTTCAAAAAGGAAAAAGAAGGTGGATTTTTTCTAACTAAAGTCAGGTGAGTTTGACTTTGATTTCTGGCAACATTCAAGAGTACTGTGTTACAGGGAGATTCACAGCCAAGTAGCATTGCTAGAATAATATAGGTGTTAAAAAGATGTGTGTGTGTGTGTGTGTGTGTGTGTGTGTGTGTGTGTGTGAGAGGAGGTGGCTTAGAACCGTTGAAAACTCTGTACAGTTTCTCAAATGTATGTTGGCCTGATTTTATCCTTTTATTTGTTTCTGCCCCCCGCCATTGTCTGTATGCTGCGCCTATCCAAGATAGATATATTGATGGATTAATTCTTTTTTTTTCTTTTAAATGACTTGTTTATTTACTTTTAATTTACAAGATTCATTTCCACATTCACTTGAGTTTCAGATTTTCTCCCCTCCCTTCCTC
>CM053581.1:219419191-219455710 GCA_028627135.1 Pseudochirops cupreus
TGTCATTTGTCATAAAAAAAAATCTATTTTTTAAGGTGTTAATTTCTTCAGTCAGGTTGTTGACTCTCTTTTCATGATTTTCTTGCATCATTCTTATTTCTCTTCCCAATTTTTCTTCCACTTCTCTTATTTGGTTTTCAAAATCTTTCTTCAGCTGATCTCTAGCTTTTTGTCAATATTCATGTTTCTTAGAAGCTTTTGGTGTGGGAGTTCTGACTGTGTTGTCTTCCTCCCTTTCCCTGCTTTGTTCCTTCTTTTCCCTGAAGAAGGAATCTAGGGTTTGGTTGTTGTTCTTACTTTGATTCCTATTCTTATTCACGGTTGCCATTCAATTTTTTTTTTTTTAGTTCTGTGGAACTCTGCTTCCAGAGGGAACAGCTCTGACCCAAATTGCTGGGGTTTTCCCAGCTGCTGGGGCTTTTAGGAGGCTGCTAGGTCCCTCCCCAGCTCTGGCTCACTGGAAAAAAAACCCCAGGACCACCACCCAAGACCACAATTTGGATCCAGGCCGCTCAACGTGAGAGCACTTGACCTCTGAAGAATCGCTTGGCCTCCCTGCAATCTGCAGGCTGGGAGCTCTGAAGCGGCAATTTGGAAGCAGGTGCAGAACCTCTGCTTCCCGTTTCTTTGCCCTGGAGGCGGCTTGGCTAGACCCACTTTTCTTCCCTGGTTTTTAGCCAAGTTCCACTAACCTTAGTCCTTTTTTCTTATGGCTTGAAAATTCTGGATACTGCCACAGCTGCCGCAGATCTGCTCTCCTGAAGCTCCAGCCATGGCAGGGCTTGTCTAGCCCCCCCCCTCCCCCAGGGCAAAAGCCACCATTTCAGGCTGGGCTGGTTTTGGCTCTCAGAGTTGAAATGGTTGCTTTGAGCCGAGCTGTCTTCAGCAGGAGATATATCTGTGTGCATTTTAGAGCCCTAGAATTTGTTTAGAGTCATATTTTTGGGTATTTGATGTGGCTGTGTTGGAGCTGTGATTTCTTGCTGCTCCTATGCCACCATCTTGGCTCCACCCTGCCATGTTCTGTTGATACTACCTCCACATCTTCTCTCCCTTCCATCCCCTTCTCTCTGCTCATAACCACCACCATCTCATCACTTTTCACATAGATTGTTATACTAGTCACCTGACTGGTTCTCCCACTTTATTTCTTCCCTTTGGACTCAGATAACTCTGGAGGAGAGAGTGAGGCTGATGATTTTGCATAGTTCTGCCTCATTCACATCCAATTTGCTTGCAAGTCAAGACATCACCCTCCTGATGTCATTACCTGTTCAAGAACAAAGGGCAAACAATAACAGCAACAATCCATTCTCTACACAGTAACCAAAATAATATTCCAAAGAATATTTCTAACTATGTCATTCCTCTTCCCAAAAAACCATCAGTAGTTCCCAGTTGCCCTCAGTGTAAAATAAAAACTGCTCAGCTTGGTATTTAAGGTGGTGTAGTGGACAGAGCACCAGACCCAGAGTCAAGAAGATCTGAGTTTAAATCCAGTACCAGACACTTAGTAGCTGTGTGATGATGAGTACATCCTTAACCTCTCTGTGCATCAGTTTCCTCATCTGTAAAATGGGCAAGATAGCACTTACCTCCTAGGGTTATTGTGAGAATAAAATGAGACATTTGTAAAATGTTTGGCAAACCTTAAAATGTTATATAAATTCTAGTTATTATTATTAAGGCTCCAACCATCATTTCTAGTCTTATTTCCAATACTCCCATTCAATGTACTCATATTTTAGCTAACCTAGTCTTCTAATTTTCCCTAGAATTCAGCATTCCATTTCCTGCATCCACCTAACCAAACTATACCCCATTCCCAGAAGGTTTTCAGTCTCAAAGAATTCCTTCCTTCAAGACACCACAGTTAGCACTTTCTTCAATAAACAGAGTTAGTTATTACAGTTTTCTCCCTCTGTGAATTATTTTGTGTACTTTCTTGTTTGCATGTTGCATCTTTTTCCTAGAAAATTAGCTCCTTAGAGAAATAAATGAAAAAATAGATGAAAAAGCACCAGACCAAACACTGTGCCAAGCATTGAACCAAACACTAAAAATACAACTACAAAGACACCCCTGCCCTCATAGGGTTTACATTCTAGAGGGAGACAATACATATAAGGGAGTGATGAGAAGAGACTATTTTAGTATTTATTAAAGTCATCCTACATTATGAGGTTTCTTCATCAATAAAATGGAAACAACATTATTCCACTATGCACTACTCAGGGCCATTGAAATATTTGGCATTTACTTCAATGTATTTATAATCTCACTGATATGAGTGGTTATTCCCCCTCTCCTCAAATAGGACACATCATGTCACACCTATACCTTTCTCATGCTATGCTATTCTTGTCCATGGTCTCCCATATATCTTCCTCAGAAGATCTAGCTCTTATGCTGGCCATTCCTCTAGTTTTATGTGTATATAGGTAAAAATATACATACGCATATGTTTGTAGGTATGAGTATTTCTTGGGTACCAATGTAGCACTCAGGCTGCCTATCTATTAAACCTCAGTCTCACTACCTAATCATCCCACCTCCTTTTCCAACCACACAATTCCTCAATGACATTCCTCGTGCCACATCTTAGAAGACAATTAATGGAAATGAGCAGTAATCTACTTATACCCATAACATATCACTCTATTGTCCTTTGGACTACCTGCAATTTTGATTCTTTCAAGATGACAATGTTTCCAGATGACAAAATGAGTTTTCATGCTAAGGAATAGATTGGGATTGAAAACACTGCAGTTTCCTAAACACAAACCCACCTAATATCTCCCTCCTACTCAATTCTTGACCACAAAAAATAATTTGTAACTATGTTCAAATATTTATAGCAGCTCTTTTTGGGTGGCAAAGAATTGGAAATTGAGGGGATGCCCATCATTTGGGGAATGGCTGAACAATTTGTGGTATACGATGGTGATGGAATACTATTGTAATATAAGAAATGATGAGCTAGATTCTCTGAGAAAAACTTGGATAGACTTACATGAACTGATGCAAAGTGAAATGAGTAGAAGCAGGAGAACATTGTACACAATAACAGTAATATTGTAAGATGATCAACTGTGAATGACTTAGCTATTTATTCTAAGCAATACAAGGATTCAAGATAACTCAGAAGGACTTATGATGAAAAATGCTACCTATCCCCAGAGAAAGAATTGATGGAATCTGAATACAGATTGAACCATACTTTTTTTACATTATTTTTCTTGGATTTTTATTTTGATCCATGTTTTCTTTTGCAACATGGAAAAATATTTTGCATGATTACACACATGTATAAGCTATATCAGATTGTTTGCCTTCTCAATAAGGGGAGCAGGAAGGGAGGGAGGGAATTTTCAAAATTAATGTTGAAAATTGTTTTTACATGTAATTAGGGGAAATTAAATATAATTTTTTTAAAAATAATAAATAAGACTTGGCAACTGATGGGATGTGTGGAGTGAGAGTAAAAGATCAAAGATGACTCCAAGGTTGTAAACCTCGGTAACTGGAACAGCAGTGATGCCCTTGAAAGGAGTAGGGAAAGTCAGAAGAGGAGTAGGTTGGGGGGGGGGGGAGATATAATAAATTAGATTTTAGATATGTTGAGTTTGAGATGCTCATGGAAGGAAAGAAGGAAGGAAGAAAGGAAGGAAAGAAGGAAGGAAGGAAGGAAGGAGGGACAGAGAGAAGGAAACAAGCATATATTAAGCCTGACAAACACTGTACTAAGCACTTAAAAAATATTATCTAATTTTATCCTCACAACAATCCTGTGCAAAGCAAGTGCTATTAATATCCCCATTTTTAACATGAGCCATACAGAAGTTAAATGACTTGCCCAGAGTCACACAGGAGATAAATGTCTGAGGCTAGATTTGAATCCAGATCTTCCTGACTCTAGATTCAAAGCTCTATCCATTCCACCACCTAACTGCTTCTAGATTACCTTGCTTGAAATTTCCCATAGGTAGTTAGTCATGTGGAAGTGGAGCTCAATTAAGAACCTGGGGCTAGATAAAAAAAACCTGGGAGCTCATAGCCAAAGGTCTCTATTTTCTTAATAAAGAATGATGTGATGTCCTCTGCTGGGAGAATGGATCAAGGAGTAGCATAGGAGGCTTGAGGAGAGAAAAGAAAACTTGGAGCAACCAATTATTCTTCATAGAGAATGAAAGAGATAATTAGGGAGGAATAAAAGTATTGCCTTTCTGAAACAAAGCCCTAGCTGAGGTTGGGGGCAGAAATTTACAGTGGGTTCAGCCAGCTTGGTTAAGTAACTTCCTTTAACATAGTTCAGTATCCCACTGAGGAGGCACTAAAATATTGATTTTGTTGGCACAATATCCTCTGCAAATAGGAATATCTTGAGGACCTCAACATTTCTAGGAAATCCCTCTTCTACTAGTACCTTGTTGTCCTGTTCTTTTTCAGCAGTTCTGGAATGTAAAGGAGATTTTGTTGAACCAAAGAGGCTAGTCCCATGTAAAACATTATTACAGCATACTTTAATTCTCAGGAGCAGAGGTCCAAATTCTAACACGAGACTTCCAAGAGTAGAAGCAAGGGCAGTCAGGGTCAATCAAACATACAACCAAGGAGGTTGAGTTTACCTTCAATATCATCATACTCAGGTTCAAATGAAGATGAAGAGAGACATTTAGTCACAAATTTTAAATGTGGAAGGTCCCTGAATCTTAAGCTTAGAATCAGATTCACACAAAAGAATCTGATGTCAAAGATAGCCCGCAGGTTCCGCCAATGATGAACCAGGGCTTGATGACTGTTCAGATGCTAAGAAGCTACCAGCATGAAGTCTGAAAACTGACATTGATACTGAGCCAAGAGAAAAGACTGACATCAATACACAGTCTGTTAAATCACTATGGCTTAAAATCCTCCTTTTCATGGATGCGTGGAGTCTATTATTTGTGTGTAATTGTTTTATCTCACAATATGTACAATTCAGTACTGTGGTAATTGCTGTAATCAGCCTTAATGGCAAAGGGGGTATTAACAGACAAGGCTTTTTTGTTGTTGTTCTGCTCTGAGTCAGTGAAATTCAGATAATGGCTACATTTCTAAGACTAGGGAGGAAAACTCCCATGCCTGCTGCAGCCCTGATCTAATTATGGAGAAGAGCATGGAGAAACCTACTCAGTGACACTCTAATCCGAGAGAAGCCCTCAAGAACAGGACGTAGTTATTCCTGCTAATTCAAGGTTATTGAACCCCAAAGGCATGGATGGAAGAGGAAACTACTTTTCTTTCTATCAGAAGTTATATCTACGAGCCTATTGCTCTCTCCTGTTGGACAAGATCTTTGTCAACAAAGGAAGACAATGAGTATTTGCACTGGGAAAATACAACACAAAAGCCAGGCGTTGTTTTTTGCTGACAGATATATAATAAACACAGAAATGTGAGCCAGGAGAGTGGCTGTCAATGACCTTGCTTTCTGTGATGGCAATTGTTCTGGTTCAACTTTGTTCGCATTCTAATACAAGAGGACATAGGGAAGGGGCTGGGGTGGGTTAGGGGTTGGATTTGATGGCTTATGTTGTAGTTTTTGGGGGGATAGTCCCAAAATTGGATTTGGGGAGGTACAGGACACCTATTGAGAATTAAAAGGGAGTCCAAGCAATTTTCTAAGATAATTGTCTGGAACAATGGACTTTGAATTAGAACCAGCTACAGTCAGTAAAGAAAATAGCCTGGGGATGCTCTGGCTGGGTGCCCTCAGCTAGTTATGGCAATTCATAGCTTCATTTTAGATTAAAAGAGGTGAGCCTGAGAGAGGCTTTCCAGTCACCACAACTCGGTATCAGAATCACAGAATTTGAGAGTTGAGAGAGACCTCAGAAGCCATGTAGTCCATACCAAAACAAAAGGAATCCCAACTATAACGTAACTGACAAATGGTCATCCAGTCTCCAATTAAAGATCACTAAGGAAGAGAAATCAACCACCCTTTGAGGAAGAATATTCTACTTTTGCTTAGCATTGGCCTTTAGGAATTTTTCCTGCTCATCAATCCTAAATTTTCTTCTTTGCAATTTCTACCCATTGTTCCTGCTTCTACCCTCTGGGGCCTAACAGAACAAATAGAACCCCTTTTCCACAGGAAAATCCTTCAAATATTTGAAGGTGGCTATCATGTCCTCTTACCCCCAGAATCTTGTTTATGATATGTACTCAATCTTGGTTGCCCTCTTATGGACTCTCTTCAGACATCAATGTCCTTCTTAAATAGAGTATAATAGGACATTGTTCCCTGCTCCTGGAAGCTTTTTTACCCTCTTAATGTAGCCCAACATCACATAGTTGTTTGGGGATTTTGGGCTGACACATCACACTGCTGACACATCTGCAGCCTCCTAAAGGCCCCAGATCTTTTTTTTTTTAACAACTGCTATCTAGCCATATCTCCCCCATCTTACATTTGTGACATTTATTTTTAAACCCAAATGAAAGTCTTTACATTTATCCCTATTGAATTTCATACTATTAGATTCAGACCAAATGTTCTCACTTGTCAAGATCTTTTGGATTCTTCCTCTGTCATCTAGTATATTAGCTATCCCTCCCAGCTTGTTGTCATCTGCTAATTTGATGAGAAAACCATCTGTGCCCCTGTCCAAGTCATTTTATTAAATGTTAAACAACATGAGACCAAGCACAGGTCCTTGGGGTATTCGCCTGAGACTTCCTATTATGTTTGAGTTTTTTTGTTGGTTTTGTTCACATTAAATTTAAATACAAAAAGATAAAGAGAGAGAGACAGAGACAGAGAGAGAGAGACAGAGAGAGAGAGAGAACATTTCCATATACATACCATAGCATAAAAAGAGAATTCAATAGAAAACCACAAATTTCCATTTCACAGTTTACTTTTTTTAAAACTATGTAATAAATACTACACATCATTTTCAAAATTATCCTGCTTTTCTGTGCTTCCTTCTAACTTTTCTTTTATTTTCCACTCTGCACTTTTTATTTTTTTCTCCCTCCTTCTCCACCTTGCCATAGAAAAGGCTATCATCAGACCCAAAAATGTATATATACGTAAAACCATTCTGTACATACTTTTCTTTATCATTTCTTTCTCTGGACATGGGTGGCATCTTCCTTTATAGGTCCATTGTAGTTGATCTGAGTATTGATAATACTCAAAATGATTTAATCATTCAGAGTTGTTCTTAAAACAGTACTACTGTTACAGTGTACAACGTTCTCTTGATTCTGTTCATTTCAATCTTCATTATTTCTTGCACATCTTTACATGCTATTCTAAAATCAACTAGTTCATCATTTCTTATAGCACAGTAATATTCCACCATAATCATATACCACAATTTGTTTATCCATTCACCAGTTGACAGGCATCCCCTCAATTTCCAGTTCTTTGCTACCACAAAGAGAGCTGCTAAAATATTTTAAAACATATATAAGTTCTCCTTTTTCCCCAGTCACCTTGGGAAATAGACCTAATAGTAGTATTTCTGGGTCAAAGAGTAAATCTAGTTTTATAACTCTTTGGGCATAATTCCAGATTGCTCTTGTGAGAAATGATTATTAATAACCAATATCTTGGGGAGATTCTAAGGCTTTTTCTAAATTCCTCATTTTAAGAAGTTCTCTTTTCTTGAAGGACATTATTAATAATGAGATAGCATTGACTGTCCTCCATCTTGGTCAGATTCCACCCCACCTTGTAAGGAATTTAATTTAGGGTGGGGAAGCCCATTGTTTTCTACTCAAGCTTAGGTGAAGGTAGAGCCTTTCTTCTAGATAGCCCAAGACTGGGAGTGGTCTGGTATAGAGATGTCTTCTCTGCCCAGAGGTGACGTGATGATGGGGTGTCATCAGACACTATTGGACACTACCATGATGGTCTTTGGTCTAAGAGAGATAGCCAAATGACCATCCTTTTATTAATAACCTGCTGGTCTTATTAATAAAATGATTAAATTACTTGGAAACTATGTCTCTGTATCAGTTCACAATTCAGTTCTACCAACAATGAATCTATGTCCCAATTTTTCCACATCCCCTCCAATACTTGTGGCTTTCCCCTTCTATCATTTTAATCAATTTGATACATATCAGCTGATATCTCAAAGTTATTTTAATTTGCATCTCTCTAATTAATAGTGACTTAGAGCATTTTATGTGACTATATATAGTTTTGGTTTCTTCACTGAAAAATTGCCTATTCATATTCTTTGACCATTTACCAATTGGGAGATGACTCATATTCTTATAAATTTGATGAAGTTCTCTTTATATTTAAGATAGAAGACTTTTATCTGAGAAACTGTATATAAAAATATCCCCCAATTTTCTCTTTTCCTTCTAATGATGGTTACATTGATTTTATTTGTACATAAACTTTTTAATTTAATGTCATTGAAATTATCCACTTTATAGTCTTATCTCTTAATTATTTATAAGTTGTTTTCTTATTCATAAGTCTGATAGGTAATATGTTCCATGTTCTTCTAATTTTCTTATGATATCTCCCTTTATATCTAGGTTAGGTATCCATTTTAGCCTTATGTTGGTAAATGACCCAATTTCTACCAGACTTATATTGACATGGAACCATTAACAACAACTCTTTGAGTCCAGCTAATCCACCAGTTCTTTCCAGACCCAAGGCTGAAGTTTCTGTGGCCCAGGTGACATGAATTTATCAAGGGTTACTAGGTATTCCCTCATCATCTTCTTAATCAGCTTGGGCACCAACTGTATTAGTCTTTTTTTTCTGACATTTTCAGTATAAATATTGTTCTATTTTATAGAGAACAAAAGAAGCAAAACAAATGTTTGTCAATTCTGCTTTTTCTCTTGTGCTAGTTAGTATCATTTCATCCACCCCACCCCCCAGCAAAGACTTTATCCCTTCTTTGATCTTTTTCTCTCAAAATAGTTTTTTAAAAGTTTTTTGTTGTTGTCCTTAGCTTCCCTTCCAAGCCTCGGTTCATCCTGAGCCTTAGCCTTCCTGATACTATTTTTCAAGACTGTGTCATAGTCTTATATTCATGTTCTATTACTTGACCTTGCTTCCATTTTCTTTATATTTCTTTTCAAATATAAATTGGTTAATGAATTCATTGTGTGTTTGTGAAGAGACATCCATCCCTTCAGACAAATTCCATTTTTTCTCCTCATGGGAATTGTTTCCCTTTTTGTCTTCCGAATTTCATTCTTCAGCATCCCTCCTGAGCTGACTTCCCCTGAAACATTTTATTTCATGGAATCCTACTTATCTTTGCTCTAAAATTTTGGAAATGTCATTTCCCAAAATCTAAGGATAAATGTAAGATTATGCATTTCCTCTCCTCTCTCACAGACTCTACAATGGATTGATTACCTCCCACCCACCCCCATCCCCTAGAGTTCCCATCATTTGTACCCCAGAAACCAGTTCCTCACTCTTAGTGAGAACCAGGTCCTAAACAGAATTTATCACAAAGGCAAATCATAAAGCTGCTATATTTTTGGCAGATAGAGAGTTCCAACAGATGTCTAGATAATAGGAGTCTCCCATTATTAGATTCTCATGCTTCTGTGTTCCAGGCTGTGATCTGTTTCCCAAATACCTCATCTATTTACTCTTTCTGGCCATGTGATCTATAGTATTCTCCCAAGGCAAAAATCATTGTTTCTTCCTCCTTTAAAGTTCATCCAAATACTCTCTATCATGCTTACCTCCTCTAGTTCCGGGATTTCCTCACACAAGTACCTTCTGGAGGATTTGTAGAAGCAAAATCTATATTTGTGTTATTCAAGGAGGGATGGTCAGACTGAAGAGAAAACATGAGTTTGGGAGTCAGTGATTTGAATATTCAATGACAGAAAAACAACCTGTATCACATACATGTCCTCTTTAACAATGAGACCACTTTTTAAACATTAAACAAAATCCATATTAAGGCAGTAAACCTATATGTAATACCATCAAAGAACCAAGACCTGTGACTATTACTTTTATGGATATATTTTTTTAAATGACTGTTATGGGAATCTGAAGATCTTCCCTGCCCCTAGGCTTTTTGATAGGATTAAGTGAGAACCTTCCCTGACTTGAAAATATACTCTGCCCCCTAATAGGCTGAATGTGGTCACATGGAGCCTGTGGCAGGAGGCTTGTTCTTCAGGAATGCCCATACCTTATTACTTTGTGATTGGGCAGTGGGTCAAGAGGGTTGTGACATTCTCCGATCCAGGAGAAGGCTATATATACCCTGATGTGAGTTTTTGCTTTGGGGCTCACTTTGGAAAGAGTTGTGTGATTTGGCCAGACAAGACTCTGGGCAGCCGTTGAACCCCCCGGCTTTGAAAAACCCAGATGTTGATGCTTCCCTCTCTGGTAACTGACTAGGTATGGATTTAATGGTCAGATGGTTGGAAGCCCTGTCTGCTGATCTGTTTATTTGTCTGCTTGTAACTTCTGTTTGTATTCTATTTGTATTCTCTGAAGTTCAGGGTGCTGACTTTTTCCCCTGAGCTAAGTAAATGATATATGTTTGATTAAAGTAAGATTGTTAACTCATTTTGAGTTGCTTTCTTTTAGAAAAGCAGATCTAAGAACCTGTGCTAACAGCCATCCTGGGCATGCTAGGGTGTTTGCTGATACAATGACCTCCTATTTAGACAATTTAAACAGAGAAAGACTTTGTTGGTATACATCTTTCTTATCTATGATGGAATCTACAATCCCCTGTGGACATACATTACTCCCCCACCTCCCTTTTACCTCCCCAGTTTGTTTTCAATAAGGTATTCCCTACCAGAACCAATCCAATCATAGTTTTCATCCCAGAAATTCTGTCACACAAGCGAGGAATTTGTGTATAGACATTTAAGGCCATGGATTTTAAAAGTGGGTAGAGTAGTGTGGTAGATAATGTATTGGACTGCCTGTGTGACCCTGGGAAAATCACATGACCTTCTATTTCTTCATTTGTTTGGATCTGTTTAATAGTATCTTGATTCCTCATAAAGTCATTAGCTTCCATTTGCTCCAATCTAATTCTGAAGGAGTTATTCTCTTCAGTGACCTTTTGAAATTCTTTTTCCATCTGGCAAATTCAGCTTTTTAAGGCATTCTTCTCCTCATTGGCTTTTTGGGCCTCTTTTGCCATTTCAGTTAGTCTATTTTTTAAGGTGTTATTTTCTTCAGTCAGGTTGTTGACTCTCTTTTCATGGTTTTCTTGCATCATTCTCATTTCTCTTTCTAATTTTTCCTCAACTTCTCTTACTTAATTTTCAAAATCCTTCTCAAACTCCTCCATGGCCTGTAACCAGTTCATGTTTTTCTTGGAAGCTTTTGGTACAGGAGTTCTGACTGTGTTGTCTTCCTCCTGTTCCATGCTTTGATCCTTTTTGTTCTCAAAAAAGGAATCTAAAGTTGGATGGCAGTGCTTGCTTTGCTTCCTTTGCTTGCTCATGTCGCCAGTCAATTATTTGACTTTTGTGCTCTTTGCCACAGTAGAACTCTGCTTCCAGAGGGGAGAGCTTTGTCCCAAATTGCTGAGGCTTTCATAGCTGCTGGAGCTATTAGGAGGCCACCATCTCTACAGCCCCTACCAGCTGTGGTTCACTAGTCACGTACCTCAGGACCACCACCCAAGACCATTATTCAGATCCCAGCAGGTTAAGGCAAGAGCACTTAGCCTCTGAATGGTTGCTTGGCCACCCTTCAATCTGCTGGCCAGGAGCTCTTAAGAGGCCATATGGAGGCAGCTGCAGGGCCATCACTTTGGCCGCTTCTGGCTTTAGGGGCAAGGGCCAGACCCATTCCTCCATCCCCCCCAAATTCAGCCAAGTTCCACTGACCTTTCACTTTGTTTTTGGCATTTATGGGTTGATAATTCTGGAATCCGCCACAGCTGCTGGTGATCCGCTAAAACCACAGGTTCCTGCAGGGGCTGGTCTCAGCTCCCAGCCTGCTGTAATGAATCCTTCCTGTCCACCTGCTGGGCTGCCTTCAGTGG
This sequence comes from Pseudochirops cupreus, assembly GCA_028627135.1. Classification (NCBI taxonomy): domain Eukaryota; kingdom Metazoa; phylum Chordata; class Mammalia; order Diprotodontia; family Pseudocheiridae; genus Pseudochirops; species Pseudochirops cupreus. Next base: position 219,431,209 of record CM053581.1, read on the forward strand.
GAGATTTGTCTGTCACTTTGTGGATTCTGGAGCTCTAAATTTTGTTTAGAGTCATATTTTATAGGTATTTGAGGTGGTTATGGGGGGAGCCATGGAATTTTCCTGCTTCTATGTCACTATCTTGACTCCGCCCCCAGGAGTGACCCAGGGAGTTTATAATCTAATAGAGGAGACAACATGCAAACAACTACATACAAACAAAATATATACAGGATAAATTGAAAATAATTGCAGATGGAAGAATCTCTCATTAAGGAAGGGACCAGGAAAGGTTCTTGTAGAAAGTGGGATTTTAGCTGAGACTTGAAGTAAGCCAGGGAAGCCAAGAGGTGGAGATGAAGAGGAAGAACATTCTAGGCATAGGTCACATCCACTGAAAAAACACAGTGCCAGGAGACAGTGTCTTGTGCAGGAAACAGAAGGGAGGCAAGAGTTACTAGATCACAGAGTATGTGGGGGGAAGTAAGGTAAAAAAAAAAAAAAGCTAGAATTATAGGAAGGGGTCAGGCTATAAAGAAGATTTTGTATTTCATTCCAAAGGTAATAAGAAGTCACTGAAATCGATTAAACAGAAAAGTGATATGGTCAGATTTATGCTTTAAGGAGATCACTTGGCCAGCTGTGTGGGACAGCAAAGACCCTTGCCCAAATTAAATTCAGAGGCTTCTTAAGGTAGAAAGTAGAAAGGAGTTTATTATGATCTCTCAAGAAAAGGTGTCCCCAATCTGACAAAGGGCCAGAAGGGAGAAGCACCATACAGAAGGCAAGGGCATGATTATAAAGCCCTAACGTGGGAATTCCACACCCTCTCAATTGTCCCACCCTACCATTGGTTGGTAAGGCAAGCTCACAATCTTCTCATTAATGCCAACCAATCGGCGCAAAGCAATCTCAACCATTACCATAATTATTACTAATGAGGCTCTAATTTTGTTAGATAACATACATAATACATGAGGTCCACTAAGCAAGCACAGTAACAGCCCCAGAATACTGAAGCCCCTTCAGTCCAACCTAGGTGTGTCCTTATCTGGGCATGAGTGTCCCAAGGTCTCTGTCTGCTTTCTGACTGGTCAAATCTGCCTGCTGCTGCCAGCTCCTTTTATTCTACATTATTTCATTTTTAGTATTATCTAGGAGTTCTCTGAGAACTAGGAACCCAACTTCTTTCCAAGGCTGCTGCTTTAACTCTTCCCAAGGCCACTGTCTGGTACTTCTTATCAGTAGTCTTACCCTGCAGTTCTGTAGAAACTTAACCCTTTGCTACCTCTCACACTACCATTCCTTTCCCCAAACTAACAATGCCTCTAATTTTGTCTCAATAGTTAATCCAATCAATTGTATTAATACCCAATAGCTCTTACATTACCTTGAAATACACAATGACTCCATATATATGGGGAAATGATACTGAACTTAGTTACAAAGCGTAAAGAAGACATAAGAATGCAATAGGATGTTCAGAATGGGGAAACTTCACTGCAAGTCGTCCCTCACACAGCTGAGGGGAGTATGGATTAGAGTGGAGAGAAAAACTTGAGACAGGGAGAGCAATCAGCAGCCTATTACAACGATCCAGGTGTAAGGTGATGAGAGCCTGCACCAAGATGGTGGCAGTGTCAGCAGAGAGAAGGGAGAGTCTTGGGAGAATCTATTACGTATGAGTTAAATGCCCAGAGAGACAACAGATCTCTCTACTGCTTCTATCAAGTCGACAAATAGTTACCTCAGGATCCCTGAGCATTAATCACCAATTACTACTTCTCTTCTCCCTCTGCCTTTTTACTGGATGAATTCTCACCTGATCGCTATTGTGGAATTCTCTGGAGGACAGTTTCTTCCAGTTCTCTCCTATTCAAAAATAACCTCAGATCTGTTTTTAAGTTCTCCTAATTATTTCTAACCATAACTCCATGTCTAACCCTTACTTCTAACCCTATCTAACTCTAACCCTGCTTCTAACTCTAATTCTGTATTTGCCCCTAATTCAAATCCTGTTTCTATGTTTTCCTTCCCTTTCTCCTTGCTGTTATCTTTTTTGCATTCTCCATCATCTTGAAAAGGGTTAAGTTTCCCTTTTCTGCTTCAGATCTTTTTTTCCCCAATGAAGCCTTGCTTCTCCTTCGAATGCAGAGAAATGTTTTTCAAGTCCGTTCACCATCTCCTCCAGGAGAGAGCTCAGCCTATACATGGAACAGAGAACAGTAACTTGGCTGTGGCAGAAATGCAAACACAAACATTGAACACTTGATTCAAGTCACTGCACAATTACCCCTATTTTCCATAATTATTAGGATGTGTAACCTTGTTTCTATGAACTCTTTGTGGGTGTTCATGCCTCAGTCCTAAGCACCTGGTTAAAACATTTATAGTCAATTTTTACCTTTTGATAACTTATTAAAGCACTCAGATCCCTTTCCTTTTCTCAACAACTCTGCTGCCACAGCCACATAGCTATCTCCCTCAGCTTTGCACCAACCTTTTGACAGCTTAGCATTGTGCTTAACCAAACTGTTCACTTACCTTTTCTTATTTACCTGGCTTGGTTTTGCTAACTACTTTCTCCTTATCCTTGAGTCTACTTCTTCAGGCTGTGCTCTATGTTCCTCCTTGAGCCTCCTCCATCCTTTTACATCCACCTTAATTGTTCTTGCTCCTGCTTCTTTCTCAACCAAGAAAGAGAATTTGGACCACCACCCTATGGGCCTGAACATTGTTTTTCAAATTTTCTTCAACTTTCCCCAAATTTTGACCAATTTCTCCTCTCCAAATTCAGCTTCTGATCTGTTTCACTAGTCCAAAGCTCTCCAAGTCATCCACATGGTTATCCTCTCCTTATCTGGCCCATTTCTTTCTCTCTTCTCCTACAACTTTCTCTTCCCAGAAGCCATTAGGTGCAAGGAGAAAGCCAATATATAACCCTAAATAGCTGGAACCCATAAGACAGTAGCAGAGGGAATCTCAATGACCATGAAATGAGCAAAAATGCCCAGCAGAGTGTAGAGACACAACACCCAGCTGAAATGATAGACAGAGAGACAAAGACAGTGAGAATGACAGAGAGAGAGAGAGACAGAGAGAGAGAGAGAGAGGTGATACTTGGTAGAGAAGAGAGTATAACATGATAACATTGCCTGAGGACATTCGCCAACCTGTCACAACAAAAGCACAAGAAACCCTGAACATGAATGAACCCTGGTCCACTTCAATGTGCCTGGCTAAAAGAGTTCCTGCTATTCGTCGTTTTCATGAATATATAACCTCTTTCACTGGTAATGTGATAACTTTTGGGAAAGTGTACCTCATGTGTTTATATGTTATTTTCTTATGATTTTATTTATTTTGCTGTTTTACTAAACGTCTTTTATTTTTAACTAATGTGTCTATTGGCTATTCAGCAAAAGACATACACATTAGGTTATGATGTTTAACGGGTACTGACCCACAGAGTACTTGAAACCTGAAGAACTTAGGGGAGGGGATTTTTGAGCGAGAGTACCCCAGATGCTAGAAGGCAACAACAAGGTGGCTCAGCGGATAGAGCACTGGGCTTGGAGTCAAGAAGACCTGAGTTCAAAGCTGACCTCAGACATTTACAAACTATGTGACCTTTAGGCAAGTCACTTAATCCGTTTGCCTTAATCTACTGGAGAAGAAATTAGGAACCCACTCTATTTATCTTTGCCAAGAAGGGTCATGAAGAGTCAGACACAGCTCAACAACAATCCCAGATGCGACATTTACAAATAACAGTCCTAAAGTGAGATTATGGGTTAGTGATGAAGGAAGAAAAGGTCATCTTTTATTTTATCATTGTTCAAACACCCGAAATATTTGACCAAATGCACATGCTCTCCTGGGTCTTTGTGTTTATGTAATTTTCCCCTTAGAAATCACAGACTCGCATCTGGAAGGAACCTCAAGAGACAAAGGCCTTGCCTTTAGGCTAGTGAATACCTCACTCTAGAAATGGTGTGATTTTTTTTTTAAATCAGGCTGACTCTGACAAGGTCTACAACCCAAACTCTGTGCCCTGGTGGCAGAAGGCAACAGTGAGGTGGAAAAATATCTAAGTTGCTCAGGACAGATGAGTGTCGGTGTCCTTTTTAATGATGTCTAGAAAAGGAGAACTCCTCCCAAGGTCATTCTAGCAGAGGATTCAGGCAAATTAACACAGCCAAATTGTTTGGACCAGATTTTTTTTTTCCTTTTGTGCTACCTGTGCCTGCTACACTTTACAAATGTATATACTGTAGACATTTTCTCCTCATTAGGAAAAAAAAAGGCGTATGTGATTGTTCTTTTAAAATGAATGGTTAAAATAGTTTGCATGAGCTTATACTAGACAGGCTAAGGTCAGAGCATCCACCATTTTTAAGAATTGCCTTGGCCAGCTATGGTCACACCTTCACTCTTCTCCCTACTCTGCTCCTGACAGCAAACTGCTCCCCCATACCTTAGCAGCCTTCTCACCATGGAAGATCCTTCTGCTCCTGTGGCCTCCTTCTGCAACTGATAAATTTCTTCAGGAACTTCCATTTTGAGGAAGTACTCTGGCCCACCATGCCTGCTTCACTCCTCTCTTGATTCTTTGGGTTTTTCTTCCATCCCCCAACACGGAAACCTTCTCCCTGCATTCCTGTTTCTCAACTCCCTTTTATGCATTGTCTTCCTTAATTAGGATGTAAGCTCCTTGAGGCTAAATCCATCTAAATTTTTCTTATATTTGTGCTCTGAGTGCTTAGCATTATGCCTGGCACATAGTAAGTACTTAATAAATAAGTGCTTAAAAAACATTAATAAATGCCTGTTATTTGACTTCATGACTTCATTTGTTTTTGATGTCTTGTACTTCAGATCCTTGCTCAACCTTGTTCCTTCCTACCTTGCTGAATTGCTGGTTCCTAGTCCTTCTACTCAGTTCTAACAACAGTTAACCAGTAGGTGATCACCTCTGATCCCAATCCCAGGATCATATAGAACCCTAGAAGAAGAACCAGAAGATCACAGAATTACAGACTGTTAGAAAAGAAACTTTAGAGATCATCTCATCTAATGTCCCCTATTTTATATATGAGGGAATTGAGATTTGAGGAGGTTGTGACTTTCCTAAGGTCATGTAACTCTGACAAAGTAGAACTCACAGTCCTTGGTCTATCAGTTCTGGTAGTTACTTCTCAAATCCCCTAACTAGACCCATTTTCACCGTTACTCATTCCCTAGCTATGAATAGGAATATGGAAAAAGCCATCAGTAGAAAGAATGCTAACTCTGGTGCCCAAGGACCTGGCTTCCAATTCTACCTTAGATGCTTACTATCAATGCCCTCTGGCAAGACTTCCTTAAGCCTAGGTTTCATCTGTAAAATGAAAAGTTTGTGCTAGGTGGTCTATTTGTACCTTTGAGCCCCAGATTTTTAATCCTATGATCTCCTGGAATATTCTTGAACCTTTTTCATTCTACAGGTTCCCCTGCCCCTAAATCTTTTATAATTAGGTCAAGTTATCTTGAGGGCTTTCTGATGAAAGCAACCTTCCATTTTGAACAAATTGTAAAATGACCCCTTTGCATGAAACAGCTGTCTAAGCAACAATTGCTGTTATCATTCAATCAATTCAGATTTGATCAATCAGCAAGCAACTATTAAGCACCTACTGAGTGCCAAGTAATATACTAGGTGCTGGGCATACAAAGACAAAAAAATTAAATAGTGCCTTCCCTCAAGAAGTTTACATTCTACAAGAGGAAAACAATATGTGTGTCACTGTGTAAAAACATCTAGAAGGGTAATGTTTGGGTTTTTTCAACATCTAAGAGGTTTCTTTGGGGCAATGATTAATCGTGACAATTTCAGTCTTTAGAAAAATATTAAAAATAAATTTCTATTTTGAAAAATGAAAGTTCAATTTGTGCTCTGAAATATAAAATATACAACCAAGTTCACAAGTAGGTTATCTGAACCACAACAACATCACTTCCACACTGTGATTCAGAAGTGTTTTCTCTTCTAAAAATCTAAAAATCTGATTTTCTTCAAGAAACCCTTCACTTCCCCTACCAATAGTCAGGAGAGTCTGATTTATATTTTAAAAGTGGGAATTGAAAGGGGTTGAATTGCTTTCAGTGAAATTTCAGCATTACTGGGGGAAGACACTTTGAAGCAGAGGAGACGTCCCAGCTGCACAGATCACAGCATGTAGGTAATGTCACATTTGGCCAATGGGAAGGGGAGTCTCTATCTCTAAACCTGTTTCTATGCACAACAATGTTTGCTTTTTTAAAAAAAAAATCATATCGACTATGGTTAGTACTTTCAGTGAAGAGGGGAGGGAGACAACAAGGTGAATCCAGAAAAGGTCAAGGAAGCAAAAGCTCTGCTTAAGATGTATTTCCCCTAGACCTTTGATATTACTGTGTCAACTTCCCAAATGGAAACTACCTCTACCAATGCAAAACAGCAACTCATACGTAAATTATGGTCTTGGGACAAGGATTCTTAACCTGAACTTTTAAAAATATATTTTTATAGATATATTTCAGCATAATAGTTTTCCTTTGTAATATGTATTTTATTTTATGCATTTAAAAGCATTCTGAGAAAGTGTCCATAGACTGCCAAAGGGGTTCATGATACACAAAAGGTTTCCCCCGTTTTATGGTTTGCCCAGGGGCACTGAGAGGTTATGACTTGACCATGTTTACACAGCAGGTTTGTGTCAGAGGCAAGACTAAAACTTAGACCTTCCTGACCCCAATTCTAACCCTCTACCCTCTATGCCATACCCTCTCTCCCCTTAGAATCATAGACTTAGAGAACATCAGAGATGGAAAGGACCTCAGAGATTATCTAGCCTAATGGTCTCAGCTTTACATATGAAGAAACTAAGGTACAGAAAAAACTGGTTACTCACAACTAACTGGTATCAGAGAAAGCCAGTATGACCCTCAACCATTTTCAGCTTAGAGACAACATGGTGAATGAGCAAAAGCCACGGAGAAGTAATCAGACGGACTGCGTTTTCACTCCAATTGTACAATTAATTCTCTGTGTCTTCTTGGGCAAATCATTTCCCCTCCAGGAGCATCCGTTTCCTCACCTGTAAAATGATTTGGAGAAAGAAATCGCAAACCATTCCAATATCTTTGCCAAGAAAACCCCAAATTGTGTCACAAGGAGTCGGACGTAGCTGAATGACAAAATTACATAATTTCTAAGAGAATTTCTTGCTCTAAAGTTCTATGGACTCAGGATTACGTATCATGACAGATTAAAAGATGGAGAGCATTTATAGACTTACAGGCAAGCAGTTGTTATCTGTTAGACTCTAATACTAAAATTTAGGCCCACTCAAGAAAATTAGATTGAGAATCAGGCAAGTTCATTTATGTATTCAGCTATTATTTAATAGAACCATGCACAGAAATTACTAACAAGCAATGTCATTTGCGTATAAATCAACACTGGACTGATGATCTCCATTCATCCCATGATATTAACTTTGTGATGACATATTAACAGTTGAGTTGATTCTGTAGCTAAATATTCCCTCTCACTAACATATTTCCCCTGATATAGATGTTTTGGAATTCTGAGAGACCCATGTTGTCATCATTGGGACTTCTCTCCCCTAGTAGAGACCACAACTCCTCAACACCTCCATATCATTCCAGAAATTCTCCATGGAGAATTCACCTAGAGCGCTGGAGGCCCTCCTCTGGTTCTTATATCATCTTAGAGATACAAATGCAGCACTTCCACAATCTACCTGTTGAATGTTTAAAAAAAATTTTTTTAAGTGGCAGTCATTTAAAGGAGCATTTGCAAATGATCAGGTAAGATCCAATTCCACATGGAGGCAATGCTTGAGCAAAGCCCAATCCCTCTATGTGGTCACCTCTGTTTGTTCTATAAGAAACACAATAGAAGAGAGTCATAAAGAACAGAAGAAGGAAAAGAGACTGAACTGGATATCTTTCTTTTTCCTAGCAGACCTCAAATTAAATGAAGTCTTCAACATTTTAAATAAATCCTAGGGTTTGCCAAGAGCAATGCTTAGAAACAGAGAACAGGCAATGTCCCTTGGATGAAGGACCAGTGCGAGACGAAGGAAGGGAGAGATGTGGGTGGACAGAACAGAAAGGACATTGATGAGTGAGTGACTTATTTTACTGACAAGTCATCCTCCTCATGAAACGCTCAGGGTTTGGGGTTGATTCTTTTGTTGTCATTTTTGCTTTCTTCATTTTGGGTCCTATCTTGCCCATTCTAAAACCAGCTAAACTCTTCTATCCTAGAAGACGTCCCAGCCAGTCAAGCAGCAAGTATTTATTTCTTATTCAGAAAGCACTGAGCTGGCTTACCTCTTTGAGGGTCTCACACTTTCAATATTTCATATGCAAATCTCCAGCTCCTGTATCTGGTTTAATTTGCTCTACTGAACACAGTCTCCAGTGATAAAAACAACTCAGCTTTGAGGTTCCTGTTTCACTCCAGAAAGGACAGAATTTCCCATTGCAAAAAAAAATTATTCCTTCAGTGTCGCTTTGTTTTCTTGGTATCTTTTTCTTTTCTTGCATTTCTAGGAATAAATTTTCCCCCTCTGAAAAGGGAGTTAGAGTCATAGACAGAATGTTAGGGGAGGGAGGGAAGGAGAAAAAGAAGGAAAGAATTGAAGGGAAGGAAGGAAGGGAGGAAGGAAGGAAGGAAGGAAGGAAGGAAGGAAGGAAGGAAGGAAGGAAGGAAGGAAGGAAGGAAGGGAGGGAGGAAGGAAGGGAGGGAGGGAGGGAGGAAGGAAGGAAGGAAGGAAGGAGGGAAGAAAAGGAAAGAGGAAGGGAGGGAAGAAGGCAGGAAGGAAAGAAGGAAGGAAGGAAGGAAAGAAGGAAGGAAGGAAGGAAAGAAGGAAGGAAGAAAGAATGGAAGGAAGGAAAGAAGGATTTGTTAAGCATCTATTATGTGCAAGCACTATAATAATAACTAATCATAGTTAACACATATAGTGCTTTCTATGTGCCAAGCACTATATGCTAAACACTTTACAATTATTATCTCTTTTAATTCTAAAAAAAAAAAACAAAACCTGGGAAGTAGGTGTTTTTATCATCCCAATTTTATAGTTAAGGAAACAAAGATAAATAGAGGTTATTTGACTTGCCCAGGGTCACACAGCTAATAAGTGGCAGTGACCCTATTTGAACTCAGCTATTTTTTGTCTCAAGCCCAGTATTCAATTCACTGGGCTACCTAGCTACCAGGAAGAGATCTTATTTATTGTCTACTTTAACCCCACTTTTTTACAGAGAAGGAAACTAAGGCCCAGAGAGGGGAAAAGACTCACCCAAGGCTACATAGTATAAAGAGCCACGTACTATGAATTAGGAGACATGGGTTATGGCTCAGGTTAGAAAGTAAGGAAATTTCAATTGCTGAAATAGTCTGAGCATAGGCCAGAAGTAGAAATGCACGAGATATGTTAGGGAACAGTGAAGAGATCTATCTGGTTAAAGTAGGGCTTAGGTAAGGAGCAGAGAAAGATAAATTTGGATGGTAACTTGGGGTCAGATCCATCATTATGCCTAGTGATGGTCCTTGAGTCGACAAGTCCTTGAATGTAAAGATTAGGAGTTTAGCCTGTTTTGTAACAATAGGGAGTTATTGTAGGTTTTATCAAGAATCCATGATGAAAGTCATGTTAATTTGAAAAAGCATATTGGGGTCTGAATTTCTAGTTTGCCCTGCTTTGAAATTGTTATTATTTGTAAAGAAAAGTGATTAGTCTTTCCATGCGTTTTGATTCAGCAAGTCCACCAGAAGGCATATACCCCAAGAAAGTACCAAACAGAAACAAAAGTCTAATACCTAGCAAAATATTCATAGCCACACCTTTTGTGGAAGCAAAGAACCAAAAACAAAGTAGGTGCCCAAAGATTGGGGAATGGCTGAGAAAAATATGATGCAGAAAAGTAACGGAATTTTATTGAACCACTAGAAATATCACGTAAGAATTTAAAGAAACACAGGAAGATTTCTATGAACTGATGTAGAGCGAAATAAGTAGAACTAAAAGAACAGTATACATGATGACTACAACAATGTAAATGAAAAGCTCACCAAAAGAAAGTCCAATTCTGAAGAACTGAAAAATCAAGAAAATTCCAGAGAATAAATAATGAAAAGTAGTTCCCCCTTCCCCATGGCTCAGAGACAAAGGACTATGCAGGGGTGGGAAACCTTCAGCCTCAAAGCTGCATCTGGCTCTCTAGGTCCTCAGCTGCACTTGAGGACCTAAAGAGCCACATGTGGCCTTGAGGCCGAAAGTTCCCCATCCCTGGGGTATGGGAATGAAACATTCTATCCATTATCAGATGGTTTCAGTGTAGCACCTTTTTACTTGGATACTTTTCTTCATCGAAATGGGGCTGGGGTGCTTAATTGTCAAGGGTGGAAGAGTCTGTTAAATTCACTGTCATTAAGGCAAAAGATATCAATAAAATAATGTTCTTTTTAAGAAAAAGAGGGAAGACTGTGTTATTATCCATCAGAGTCATCAACAATTACATTTTCATGGAGTGGAGTTTAACTATCCAGGGCTTCTGTAGGGGGATGGTAATGAAAGGGTTTGTTTGTATTTATGGGGGGACTAGAGAGTTATATACATATTAGAGAGAGGGGTGAATGTCTACATATTCCATTATTACCACTTGGGTTCCACTATTTGAATCATCTCCCTATCTCAAAAGTTATCTAGTTGCCATGGCAACAATGCTACTTTAAAATAAAGCAAAATTCTCCCTCCCTATCCCTGTTCTTTGCTACCTCTTCTGTCTCCTTGAGAGGGCTGGCTCGCAGCTTAATCGTATGCCTGTCACTAGGTTGAGAGGACCTAGAAGTACCCAAGTTACCTGCAACCTCCACCCCACCCCCCCTTCTCCAAAGCAAAAGAGCAGGAGGAGTAAAAAGAACTAGGTTTAAAAAAATCCATCTCTGAGGACAAGCACTATGAGGCAAAGCTTAGTTGGGTCAGTCCCCAGAGGAGAACAGGGGAGAATAAGTGTCATAAACACTGTTTTTTTCAGTCACATCCTAAACCAAGCTGTGTACAGCAAAGAGAGACAGAGGAGAGGGAGGTGGTGGTTTTCCCAGAACTCCTTGGAATAGAACAGAGGCACAAGGTGGAATGGCAAGACAACTGGAACCAAGCGTGTGCAACATTGACAAGCTAGAATGGATCCAGAGGAGACCAACTGAGATGGTGAGGAGTTTAGAAACCACATCAGATGAAGAGAAATTGAGAGAACTGGGGATATTTAGCCAGGAGAAGGAAAATTTTAAGAGAAAAATGATAGCCTTTTTCTAACATCTGAAGGGTTGTCACAAGAAAGAGTAAGCAAATATGTGATGCATGGAGCCATGTTCCATAAATCAGAATGAAAACCAAAGGATGGTTATTATAGGAAGGCAGATTGGGGCTTAATATAAAAAAGAACCTAAACTAAGCAGCAGAAATGCTTGGAAACCCCTGAATGAGGTTGGAGTGTCATGAAATGGACCTTAGAATATAGACTACCAGAACTGGAAGGAATTTTAGGACAATATGCTAGGACATAGAATTTCTAAATTAGGATGGACCTTAGAACACAGAATGTTAGCACACAGAATCCTAGAGCAGGCGGTAATGCTGGAGATGAGTGAAGAGTGTACAATTACATCTAAAAAATCTAATAGAATTTGAGGTTGCATTGAGGCATGGTTTAGCAGTTGTTAACCCTGGATCCATGAACTATAGATAGACAGATAGATGGATAGATACATACATACATACATACATACATGGTTACAGTTTTATAGAAATATTTATATGTGGTCATATTATATTTATACAGTTTTATATATAATATAATTGTTTTCCTTTATAACCTACATACTTTATTTTATTCACTTAAAAACAGTATTCTGAGAAGGATTTATAGGCTTCAACAGACTACCAAAAGGGTCCAGGACACATAAAAAAATGAAGAACCCTTGAGTAAAAAATACTGGAGGTGACAGTCCCACTCCTTTGCTTTTGTTAGACTTTATCTCTGGTATTTTATTCAGCAGTAGGGAATCACATTTAGAAAGGATACTGACAAACCAAAGTAAACCAAGAGAAAGATGAATAGCACACTTAGAGAATTGGAAGCCATACCACACGTTATCACACCATGCAACACCAATGAACACTGCCAGAAACACCTCGGCTCAGATTCAAGACTATTGCATGTTATGAATTGCAGTGTTTTTTTACTGTTCATACAAAGTTTTCTGCTCTTACAGAAACATAATAGTTAATTATGGAAAATAAAGACTTTTAATATTTCCCTACTATCATTCCTCAGCATGTAAATATCAAATTAGTATATCTTTGGATTATATTGTGTTAGAATGTTTGATTTTAAAAATTGCTGTTATCTCTTTCATAGTACAAAATGGCAGAAGTATGTTTAGGGCCAATTCAGAATTGCTGTTGTCTTTTTCTTTTAAACATTGTTAAATGTTTAACTGCAGCAAGTAAATACAAAAGCCCTTCATTAATATTTCTTCATCATCCCTGCTCTATAGGCATGTGAGTGTGAACATCAATTTTTTTAATTAAGCACAATTGTAATTTTATAAACTAAAGCTAATATTAATTTGAGAAATTAATAGCAATATTTATTTATATTTTAGGACAAAAATATTTTTCAGTTAGGGATGAGTGGCTAAATTTAGAAAGAAGAGGTAAAAATACAGATGACATTGCAGCATAGTCTTCGCTACCAGGTTGTAGTCCACCTAAATTGACAAGAAAAAGAAAATATATCAAATAATTTTTGCAACATGGAGTTACTTCTAATAATGCTGATGGTGTGGAAAAACCTCTTTGCTTAATTTGTGATGAAGTTTTGGCTACAAAGTGCATGAAACCAGCCAGACTAAAATGACATCTTAATGCCAAGCATGCAGCATACTGCAATAAACCAAAATAATATTTTTAACCACTTTTAAAATCTTCAAATAAAGAAAAACAATATTTTGAGAAATTTGTTACTGTCAATGAAAAGTATTTACTTGCATCTAATGAAACTTCTTACTTAATTGCAAAAACTAAAAAGCCCTGTGTAATAGGAGAAAATCTCATGTTACCTGCTGCTATTAAAATGTCAGAAATAGTTCATGGGGAAAAGTATGGGGATGAAATTCATAAAATTCCTTTATCGAATGATACTATTTCCAAAAGAATTTCTGAAATTAGTTATGACCAATTCTAGCAGCTTATAACCAGGCTTAAGGGCAGGCCAATGTTTGCAAATCAGTTAGATGAAACAACTGATATTTCTAACATGGCACAGTTGTTACTTTATGTAAAATATGTTTATGAAGGAAGCATACATGAAGAATTCTTGTTTTGTTGCCCTTTGGAAGAACACACAAACAAGGAAGATATAGACAGACAAACAGACAGACAGATAGATAAATAGATAGATAGATAGATAGATAGATAGATAGATAGATAGATAGATATAGATAGACAGATATAGATATAGATAAATTAATGAATTTTTCCCAAATGAAGGTTTATAGTGGGAAAATTACATTGGACTCTGTATAGACTGTGCTGGGTGAGAATGTAGGATTTGTAGTAAAAGTTGAAGCTGTTGGCAATGAACGTATCACTTTTACTCACTGCATGATCTATCAGAAGACCCTAGTAGCCAGAGTTAGATGTTGTGCTTGACATTACTGTCAAAATCATTAATTTCAATAAAAACCATGCCCTTAACAGTTGCTTGTTTTCAAACCTTGGAAAGACATGGACCCTGATTAGAAAAGCTTATTACTACATGCAGAAGGAAGGTAGCTCTCAAGAGGGCAAAGTTTAGACAGATCACTGAAATTGACATATAAAGTTCTATTTTTAACTGAGAAGAAATCCAGTTTTGTTAACTTTTTTCATAATGACTTATGGCTTTCAAATATTTGTTGGATATTTTTGGACAAACAATGATTTAAGCACGTTGCTTCAAGGAAAAACTGTAACATATTTATGTCAAAAGATAAAATTGAAAGTTGTACTAAAAAAAAGGTTAACATATGGAAGAATAGGATGGAAAATGGTTCTTTAGAAATGTTTACAGCTACAGATGATTTCATAATTTAAAATAACCTTCCCAAAGATTTAATTCTAAAAGTTATAATTGGCCATCTAAAGTTCCTGGAGAAACAGTTTCAGAAATACTTGCCTTCAAATTTTGATTCTGAAAAACTAAGTTGGGCTCATAAATCATACCCAATTGAAACAAAAAACATCAATCATCTGCCATTTAAAAGTTCAAGATGAATTTGCTGAGTTATCAAGCAACAGAAGTTTAAAACTTGAGTTTCCTAAAAAAAAAAAATTGTTAAATGAATTTTGGCTTGGGATTAGAACAGAATTTCCAACAATTTCCAAATTGGCCCTAAACATACTTCTGCCATGTTGTACTATGTATTTATGCAAAGTGGCGCTCTCAGTATTGATGATTACAAAACCAAAATATTGATCAACTCTGAAAAATGTTGAAGATGTCCTATGTCCTGCAGTATCAAATATTCCACCAAGATTTAATTCTTATGCAAAAATAAACAAGGACAGCCATCTCATTAGTATGCAAATTTGCTTTTGTCTTTAATAAATGGTAAAATTATCTGTATGCCAAAAATTATTTTAAAATAAATTTCTTCATGATTTATTATCAGTAAATGATTGATTTATATACAAAATATACTATACTATTTTGTATATCTATATACCTCGGGTTGTGTAAAAATTTCTTGGGTAAAAATGGATCACAAGTGGAAAAAGTTTAAGAAATTCTGGTTTAAATGACTACCTGTCAGTGGTGTGTAATGGGAATGCCTCTTCAAGTATAGGTCAAGCTAGATGACCATTGACCTTTGACATCCATTTCAACTCTAAAGTTCTATGACAGTGTGAGATCTTCTAATTCTGTACCAAGTAGCTGACCTCCCTGGAAGAGGAGGAAGAATAAACCTCTTAAATCCACCAGAAACCTGGCAGCCCTCAGTCTAACTGCTGAATCCTACTAAGTCACTTTCTTTTTCCTTTCTGAGAGATGATTCCAATACAGATCTTTACTTGTTTGGAAGGAGAATTTTTATGGGACAGGAGATGATCTGGAAAGCAGAGCTGAGGTGTGTAGAAAAGATGGCCAAGCTAAAGCCAGCATCACTCTCCAAAGCCTTTTCCTTTCAAATGCCACAACAGCCACCTGCCACCAATCAGCATAGGAAATTCTGATTAGAAACCAATGATAAGAATACTTGGACCCAGGACATCTTTCCCATGAATTTCTCCCCCTAAAAGTTCCTTGCTTCCCAAAGGGTCCATCTTCTTAGTTAAGTGACAGCACAGTATGGTGGGAAGCCCACTAGAGGGTACTGCTACTCTTCCAGGCACCATCAGTTGTAACCTCATCCTTTACTCTTCATTTACCTTCACCCCACGTAGCAAAGCAATCGCCCAGTTTTGTTGACTCTAGTTCCACACCTTCCTTTGCATCTGTTTCCTTCTCTCCATCCACACAACCGGCATCGCAGTTCAAATCCTCATAACCTCTCAACCAGATTATTGCAATAACCTAATTGTCATTTCAAGTCCTTTCTCTTTCTATTCCATCCTCCATACAGTTGCCAAAGCAATTTTCCTAAATCACAGATCTGACCAAGTCACTTTCCTGCTCATTAGATTTCAGTAGCTCTCTATTACCTGTAGTATCAAACACTGACTCCTCTGACATTTAAAACCTTTCACACTGCTTCCAACCTACCTCTGTCCACCCTATTATACATTATTCCCCTTCACACCTTTTACAATCCAACCAAACTGGCTTTCTTCTTGCTCTTTATACACTATACAGCTAGATGGTGCTATGGATAGAGCTCTGGACCTAGGGATCAGAAAGACTCATCTTCCTGAGTTCAAGTCGGACCTCAGACACTTACTAGCTGTGTGACCCTGGACAGGTCATTTAACCCTGTTTGCCTCAGTTTCCTCATCTGTAAAATGAGATGGAGAAGGAAATGGAAAACCACTCCAGTATTTTTGCCAAGAAAATCTCCAAAGGGCTCTCGAAAAGTCAAATATAACTGAAAAATGACTGAACAACAAAATACACAATATTCCATCTCTCATCTCCATTTCTTTGCTTTCTCTATACCTAAAATGGGTTTCCTCATCATCTCCACCACTTAGAATCCTTGGTTTTACTTGGAGACCCTCAGTTCAAGGGCCAATGGCATAAGGCCATTCCTATAAACCTCAACTATTAGTGCTTCTCCCTCAAAAAATGACATTTTGTTTATTCTATATTTATTTTGTAAGTAAAACATACATATACATATGTATATATGTGTGTGTATATATATATATATATATATATATATATATATATATATACATGTTTATACACACATTATCTTCCTTGATGGAATGTAAGCCCCTTTAGCATAGGCACCATTTCATTTTTGTTTTTACACATCTCTAGCACATAGCACAATCCCTGCTCTGTGACCTTGATACCCTTAATAAATACTGATGTATTATCAGAGTCAGGAGATCTCAGTCTGAATCCTAGCTTTGAGCAAATTATCTCATTTCTCTGACGCTCAGTTTCCTCACTTGAAGTTAATGATATTTATAACATCAGCCTTGAGGGGGGA
This sequence comes from Pseudochirops cupreus, assembly GCA_028627135.1. Classification (NCBI taxonomy): domain Eukaryota; kingdom Metazoa; phylum Chordata; class Mammalia; order Diprotodontia; family Pseudocheiridae; genus Pseudochirops; species Pseudochirops cupreus. Next base: position 219,447,947 of record CM053581.1, read on the forward strand.
GCATGGTCTGATGGATATTTGCTCAGATTTTCAGTGTTCCCTGGCCAGCCCTCTGAGAGTCTAAGTTACTGATGCTGAGCTGCCCATCTGCCTTGGTAGTGAGAATTCCTACACCTGAAGTTGCCTACAGAATGAAATCACAAGCGTGGATCAAAAACAAACAGACCCATCCACAGGACCATTTGGAAGAAAGCACTTTGTAAAGTGGAAAATGCCATATAATGATGAGCTATTAATCTTTGACCTGGAGAAGTAATCCAAAGGCTGAGTGAGCGATGCTTTGTTCAACCTTCTTTTCAAAAGCAATCCAGCCGATAGCTAAGGCCTTCTTGGACCTGTCATACTTTATCTCATTCATGGGGTAATGAAAGCAGTGTGGCATTATACAGGTTAGTCAGTTGATAAACATTTATTAAATGCCTACTATGTGCTAAATGGGGGCAGCTAGGTGGCACAGTGGATAGGGCACTGGGCTTGGAATTAGGAAGACTCATCTCCAGAGTTCAAATATAATCTCAGACACTTAGTAGTTAGATGACCCTACGCCAGTCACTTAACTCTGTTTACTTCAGTTCTTCATCTGTAAAAAAAAAAAACGAGCTGGAGAAGGAAATGGAGAACCACTCCAGTATCTTTGCCAAGAAAACCTCAAATGGGGTCACAGTCAGACATATCTGAAATGACTGAACAACAGCAATATGCTAAATTCTGGGGATATTAACATAAGTTAAAAAAAAAAAGACAACCCTGGCCCTTAAGGAGCTTACAATGTAAAATGGGAGAAGACAATACACAAAAGAAAGCTGAACATGGGGATTGGGGAAAGAAAAGGGGGCAGAGACAACAGGTGCAGGAACATGTTGGAGGAGTCCAAAGAAGTCCCAAGAGTACTGAATTGGGACTCAGAAGACCTAGGTTGCAGTCTTCACTCTTGCCCCTAATTCACTATATGCCCTTGGCCAAGTCATTTCACTAACCTTGCCTCAGTTTCTACATCTGTAAAATGAGAGAGTTAGATGAGATGATCTCATCCCGATCTAAGTCTATGGTCCTTAAATTTTAAGGTCCCTTTCATTCTCTGGTTTTAATACTCTAGGATTCTAAGTGTCAAGAACCCTGTAAATTCTACAGAAGTGGGATAGGTCTTTTTTTTTTACTTGCCACAATGTATTGTGGAAAGGGCATTACATTGGAAGCAATAAAAACCTGAATTTTGCTTTAATTCTCCTCAAATTAAGTTTTTCAAGCTGTAAAGCACCACCCCTAGTTCTAGTATCCAGGGCCGGGGAACAAATCTATCTTTGTCCTCTCCATCATATCCATCAGTTTATAGACACAGTCCTCTCCCTTCTAAGCCTAATTCCATCTTCTTATACTAAAAAAGGAAACATTTTATGATCTGGGTTCAGATGTCTGCCCCTATGCTCCTGGATTATTTTTGGATGCTCTTCTCTGAACCCAAACATTCTCCATCTCTGATTAAAAGGCGTCAAAATGAACAAGCCTGAACAGTTGTGTGCATGCTCATTTCTCTTAGTGAAAGGGCGATCATGTTGATTTATTTTATTCTCCAAGAGCAGGTTTAATCAGGTCTGGAGGAAGCAGCTGGCTCTAGGCTTGTCTGTGTTGCTAAGTAACTTGTAGCCTGTCAAGAGTTCCTCCGGCCTGATTGCAAGTTGCAAGAGAAAAGGAGAGACATTGGGTAATTGCCCCAGCTTCGTCCTTTCTCTCACAGGCCACTCAGCCTTGTCAGCGAGACTGGGTGTACCCATCTAACTGTCACACAGGTTGTCCTGATTCTCATGTCTGAGGGTTCACTGAATTGGCTGCTTGTTTATGTTGTGACCAAGTCATCTGATGGTTTTAACATTCCTGGTCATATAGCTTACTAAATCTTGCATATGGTTAAAAAATTGAACATACAGTTCTTTCCTCCTGTGACATTCTATCCCTCCTCCAAGTTCTACCTATTTTTCAAGGCCCAATCCAAATCCCCATTCCTCTCTGCAGGGGGGATTCTTTCCGTGACAACGCTAGTTCTCAATGACCTCTCAGTCCTCTGAAATCCTACCAGTACAGTCTGTACCACTCTTTTGGCAGCTTGTATGTGACCAAGAATTGTTATCTTTGCATGTATGACTATACACTCCTTAAAGTCACAAATGTGCTATTGGCAAATGCTCTTAGTGTCTTACTAGTACCTTGTCTTGCATTCAGTAGATACTCATTAAATGTTTATTCATTGGTTTCTCGACAGAAAAAAGTGGCATCTGTCACCATAGGATCATAGATTTAGAAGCCATCTAATCCAATTCCCTTATTTTTTCCTGGATGAGGAAACTTAATCTCAGAGAGTTTAAGTGATTTGCTCTAGAACTCAGTTTAACAAACATTTACTAAACACCTAGTAGGTACCAGTCCCCATGTTAGCTTCTGAACCTAATTCATAAAGTCAAAAATGGAAGTCTTTGCCATTGTGGAGCCTACATTCTACTGAAGGGATAGAAAATATAAAAACTAAATAAATAGAAGTAATTTTTAAAGAGTTCTATCTGATTAAATTAGACTACAGAGCAGAATGAGGAAATGCTTTACACAAGATGAAGAGAGGAGAAGAGGCAGAATTTGAACCCAGGTCCTTTGGCTCCAAAGCCAGCAATAATCGCACTGTGCCACATTGTACCTTTATGAGAAGCTGGCTAGAGGTTCATCTTTGGGGATTTGCTGAACAAGAGCCATACCTGCATGAAGACCTGAGCTGCCTTCCTTGGGCCCTGGTTATGTGATTGTTTAGTGAGTCCCATATATGCTTAGTGTTGATGTCATTTCTTGAAGGGGACAAGTTTTCATTCCCAGTGGTAACACCTTCCTAACTGAAGGAACACATGTCTCCTCTACTACTTTGCGTTTTGTAATTTTAATAATTTTGTACAACCAGTGTTGGGTAAATAAAATTATTCTTCCAAAAAAATCATTAACAGGGCCTGACATTAATTCCCCTGAAATCTGTGTAATTAACTATATGCAACACAGAGGGCATTAAAGGATACATTTGCTAATCACCACTCCTCTGCTCAAGGCTCCTAATTAAATCTCCTTCCTGTTTATCCATTTATAGGATCCTCCAGAAAGCTACAAGCAACAGGAAAAAAAATTGTAATAAATCATCTTTTGTAATTTGCAGTGGATGAAGCTCCACTTCACTTATTTGAATTTCATTTTGGTGGCTTCTCTCTGACTTCTTCCTTCTTTTCTTCCCCATCTCTTCCCTCCATCTCTGGGGATAATGGTTTGTACCTTGGAAGAGTTCCATAGCTACTTCTCCTTGGTGACAGTCTACAGAGGAAAGAATGAAAGACTAAATCAAGAGGAAGCCTCCAACAAAGATGTGGAAGAAATAGAACCATCATTTGGAAAGCTGAGGCAATTCCTACAGAGACGAGAGAGCATAGAAACCTTTAGGTATGATGTTGCCACAGAGAAGTTCGCCAAAATGTTGTACTATGGTAGAAAGGGCATTGTACTATGTTCTTTCTCTTTTCTTTTCAATCAGGAGACATGGATTCAGGAGCCTCCTATTGCAAATATGTGTGAACGTGTGTTTATATATGTGTGTACACATAACACATACATGTATACATACTTGCACATAGCCTTATGTGTATATAATACATAAATACACGGGTGTATGTTATATTATCTATTTTGCCAAATATGTATGTGTTATGCATATATGTGTATATGTCCATGTGTATGCATATATGTATAACCTTGGGCAAGGAGTTCTCATTCTCCAGGCCTCAGTTTCTTCCTCTGTAAAATGAGAGAGTTGAATTTATGATCTTCAAGGTATATGCTAGCTCAAAGTCTCTGAACCACAGAGTGATCTATCTAGCATCCATAGACGATCCATGCAAGTGAACTTCATAAATAACTAAAATTAACCTTTTTGAACATCAAAATGTTATTTTAACCATCTTAGAGAAATCATCCTCAAAAATATTGTCCACTTGCTCCTACTCAAAACCCCACATAGTTATGTTAAGAAAAGTACTTTGTAAAACACAAGATGTTGTTGTGGTATGAGTTATAGTTCCCTGCCTTATTAAACTGAGCAAGCTGAGCACACTTTAAATTTTTTCAAAATAATTTAGGGTCATTGCACAGTGCTGTGATATTAGCCTGCTTTCAGGGGTTTTTGAGTTGTGACGATTAAGATAATCATCTCTGTATAGAAACAATGGTTCTGCCATTAATGGACGGAGCTTCTGGCCCCATGCCATCCCCATCAGTCATGCACCATTCCACCCACCCTTCAACCAATTTTCTCTTCACTTCCTCTTTCCAATATGTGCTAACTATTTTCCAATTAGCATCTTGGATCTTAATCTTGTTTACATTTCAGCTGTCACTGTACATAAATTATACTCATTACAAGGATCCAAGAAGAAAGTATCAAACAGCAAATCAGCAGCTCCAAATTAAGGCTTGCAGTTCAAACATGATTGGTTCTGACTAACTAGATTCACTGACCCAGAGAGCTAAGTATTGAAAAAAAAAAAGGCTACGATTGCTATTTTGGCACTTCCTTACACAGTAAGAAGGCAGCTAGGTGGCACAATGGGTAGAGAGGCAGGTCTGGAGTCAGGAAGACCTGAGTTCAAATTCGATCTCAGACACTTACTAGCTATGTGACTCTGAGCAAGTTGCTTATCACTGATTTCCTCAGTTTCCTCATCTGTAAAATGAGCTGGAGAAGAAAATGGCAAACCACTCCAGTATCTTTGCCAAGAAAACTCCACATGGGGTCACAAAGACTCAGGCATGACTGAAAATAATTGAACAATAACAATATACAGTGACACTGTGGTGAAGTGGGTAAATTGATGGATCTGGGTTCAGATCTTGCCTCTAACACAGCGGTTCTCAACCTTCCTAATGCCGCAACCCTTTAATACAGTTTCTCATGTCGTGGTGACCCCCAACCACAAAATTATTTTCGTTGCTACCTCATAACTATAATTTTGCTACTGTTATGAATCGTAATGTAAATATCTGATATGCAGCATGTATTTTCATTGTTACAAATTGAACATAACCCACAGGTTGAGAACCACTGCCTAACACTAGCTATGTGACCATAAACAAACTGCTTATTCTCAATGAGTTCCAAGTCATTCTTGAAGAAGATCTATCAACTAAGTTATAGAGAGGTTGTCATCTATGTTAGAAGGAATTCCCATGCTGACAAAATCACAGATCTTTGATTCCTTTGCCTCTGCAAAACATTTTCAAGGCTGAATTTTGTTTGTAGGTACCCATTCATCACACTCTGAGGCTACTCATGGAGATCTTTATAAGCTGGGAAACCTGGGAAAGGATTTAAATTTGTAGAAATAGAGCATATAGTGGGGAAAAGGTTATAGATTTTTAGTCATTTTTCAGTCATATCCACCTCTTTGTGACTCCATTTGCGGTTTTCTTGGCAAAGTTACTGGAGTAGCTTTGCTGTTTCCTTCTCCAGCTCATTGTACAGATGAGGAAACTGAAGCAAATAGGGTTAAGTGACTTCCCCAGGTTCACACAGCTAGTAAGTGCCGAGGTCAGATTTGACTCTAGACCCAGCACTCTGTCTGCTGCACCACCTAGCTTCCCAAGAAGTTCTCAACTTACAACAACAAAAGTTCATTTGTAAATTACTTGTTTGGAACCCAGAACACATTTCCCAATAAAAACAATGGCATACATGGTAGTTAGATTCCCAAGCATCCTTTGATCTATAACAGAGCTGTAGTACTGTACATTTACAGTGAAAAAGAAGAGGAGGCAGTCCTATTTCTGTACTAGTGATGAGGGGGAAAAAATACAATAAAAGTGAATAACAAATTATTGATTTTGAAAGGGGCAAACAAGCTTAACTTGAGGAGGCTGAAGAAATATATAGTAGGTCTGTTTGGGTTCTGAAATAGACTTCTGGGTACTTTCAAGGATTTTAGAGATTGAAAACATTGGTTGTTTTTTATCATGTTTTATCATGGCACCATGGGATTTATAATCAGATGGTAAAGTGCTTTTCTTTCATTTTAAAAATGAGGAAACTGAGGCCCAGAAAGGTCAAGGGACTTACCTGAGGTCAAGTTGGTTAAGTAACAGAATCTTAGCTTGAATCTAAGCTTTCTGAGCCTTTATGTTTAACTTAACTTCTAAACTTGGGATTTTTCTTTTCTCCGATACAAGTTTATCACTACAAACATTTTAGAACATATAGGTTCTTTTCTTTTTTCCCTAATAATATTTGGAAATAGACCTAGTAATGATATTTTTAGATCAAAGGGTATTTAGTCAGTTTAATAATTCCTTAAGCATAATTCCTGTTTGGTCTCCAAAATTGCTGGATCAGTTCACAATTTCACCCACAATGAATGTGTCCCAATTTTTCCACATGCCTTCCAACATTTGTTCATTTCCCCTTCAATCATTTCAGCCAATATGGTAGGTACAAAATGATATCTCAAGGCTGTTTTTATTTGCATTTCTCTAATCAATAATGAGTTAGAGCATTTTTTATTTGACTATAAATTGTTTTCATTTCTTCATTGGAAAAATGCCTGTTAATATCCTTTGAACTGGAAATTGCAGGGATGCCCATCAATTGGGGAATGGCTGAACAAGTTGTAATATAAGATTGTTACTGTGCTATAAGAAATGATGTGCTCAATGATCTTAGAAAAACATGGAAAGACTTGCACAAAATAATGAAGAGAGAAATGAGCAGACAGAGCCAAGAGAACATTGTGTATAGCAATAGTAATGTTATTTTTTAAATGATTTTGAGTGAATAATTCAATTTGACTATTATAAATACCAAAATTAACCATAAAGAACATATGAAGAAAGATATTATCTTCATCTAGAGAAAGAACTGATAAACAGAAGTATGTATAGAACAATTTTACATACATATGTATATATATATAAATACTTATTTTCATCTAACGGTAGCCATATCTAAGGGGGGAGGGAAGGAAAAAAAGGAAAAAAAGAAATTTACATAACTTTATTGTATATTTAAAAGAAATACCAAATTGTACATAACAGATTTGCAGCTTCATGTGCAATCATATTTTTATTATACTATGTTATGGAAATGCTCGTTTTATTCCATAAATTAAAAATAAAATAATAATTTTTTTGGTGAAGCAATTGGGGTTAAGTAACTTGCCCAGGGTCACACAGCTAGTAAGTGTCAAGTGTCTGGTCAGAGGCCAGATTTGAACCAAGGTCCTCCTGACTTCAGGGCGGGTGCTCTATCCACTGAATAAAATAGATTTTAAAAAACAAATATATTACTAGCAATGCATTTATATTTCCAAGCTGTGATTAGAGGCAGATTTTAGTTCATAAATGAAACGAGGAAAGGGGGAGAGATAATTAGACAAGAATTGGAAGAAAGATAAAGGTGAAGGGGGGAGTTAAGAAGATGCATATTTGGGTGAGAAAGTTTGCTCAGGACATTTGCTAAGATTAAGCTAATTGGAATTTGAGAGATTGGGGGGGGGGGGGGGGAAGGAAAAGGGAGCCATGTCATGTGTATCATTTCCCTTGGAGTAAGAAAGACATCATTGGATTGGACAATCAATTGCCTAAATTAGCCACCAAGTAGCATCATGGGCTCCATGGATTATAGTTCGGAGTCAGCTGAAGGTGGAAAGCTGGAACGGCTTCAGAATAGGTAGAAGAAAGAAGAAAGGATGTACAAATGTC
>CM053581.1:219456210-219484637 GCA_028627135.1 Pseudochirops cupreus
TTCCCTTCCCTTCCCTTCCCTTCCCTTCCCTTCCCTTCCCTTCCCTTCCTTTCCCTTGTTTTTTGTTAGAAAGGCCTGAGAAAACATAGTCTCCCAAAGAATGCTCTGAAGTTTGGGAATTCCAATTTTAAAAAAATCTCAACTGATTAACATCAAGTGCTCTTTGAGAGAGGAAAATGACTTGGTATAGAGAGATAACTATTGATCAAATTGAAAAGCTTTACGCTAGTGATTTCCCCCTGCCTCCCTGCTCACAATTTCTTATTGCTGAGGAGTCTCCAAAACACCCTCTATATTCCTGATGGTTATATTTTGACTAAGAAAGCTGCAGCAGAGCTCTTTGATTTCTTAAAAAATTTAGCACCCCTTTTCTATTGGGGGTCATTTTTGGGAGACTATGCAGTTGTTTTTAGACTAGAAATCATTCAATATATGCTAGCAGGTGGGGTGGGAAGACTGGCTATGGGAAACAAGAAAAAGAAGAAAAGAGATGCTGTAATTGATCACTTTAGATTCTTGGTTGTATGGAAGAAAAATAGTTATGAACGAAATACAGTACACTGAACCAGCATTTGTCTTAAGGAGATCATACTTCAAATTTGAGTTGGTGGGTGGCATAAATAAATGGGTCTTTAGGCTGTGCAGAATTACGTGGGTGTCAACAAGTGATTAACAATGAAAAGGCCAGATACGGAGGATGCCTGCCATCTGGAAACAGAAGGGTCTATTTCACTCCTGAAATCTAGGAAACAGAGAGTGGACAACCTCAAACTGAGGTATTTCCTTCTTCAGGTTGCTCGTCAATCTTCTGTAGAGGTATTGAGGGCTCTCAAGGTAGGATGACATCTCTTTTGTGCCAAATTCTGGCTCATAGGTGGGGAGGCCATAAATTGCATTAAAAATATTTGATTTAATCTCATACTTAGTCAGTAATAATACTAAACAGGGTAGAAGCTGACAAATAATCTATTTCAATAAGGATGGCATCCCCCTTCCCTGAAGCATCCAGAGGAGAATAGATGGTTTCTCCATCCTGGTCGTTCTGGACATCCCAAGTATTCACTTATCCTTGACTAACAATAATAACTCAGTAATAATTGAGCAACAAAAATTTAAGAGCAAGATTTTTAGTAGCAGACATTCATAACCATTGAACTACTTACATGGAGTGAGTAGACACCTAGTAAATATGTGAGAAAAGAAAAAAAATACTCTGAGTGCAAATCGAAGTATATATATATATATATATATGTATATGTATATGTATATGTATATATATATGTTTTACTTTCTTTATTTTTCTTATCTTTGCAACATGGCTAATATGGAAATGTTTTGCAAGATGTCATATGTATAATTAATACTGTATTGTTTGCCTTCTGCCTGCTCATCATTTTTTATAGCATCATAGTATTCCATTACATTCATATATCACAACTTTTTCATCCATTCCCCAATTGATAAGTATCCCTTCAATTTCCAACTCTTTCCCACCATAAAAAGAGTTGCTATAAATATTTTTGTTCATATAGGTCTTTTTCCTTTTTTTAAAATCTTTGTGGGAAAAGACCTAGTAATGGTATTGATGGGTCAAAGTTTCATAGTCCTTTGGACATAGTTACAAATTATTCTCCAGAATGGTCGGACCAGTTTTCCACTCCACCAACAACAATGCATTAGTTTCTGTTTTTCCATATTCTCCCCAGTACTTGCCATTTTCCTTTTCCTTTCCAGTTTGATAGGTGTGAGGTAGGCGGTACCTCAGAGTTGTCTTAATTTGCATTTATCTAATGAACAGTGTTTCCGAGTATTTTTTATGTGACTATAGATTTCTTTTCTTTTTTTTCTTCTGAAAACTGCCTGCTCATATCCTTTGACCATTTATCAATTAGGGAATGGTTCTTATTTTTATAAACTTGATTCAGTTTCCTATATATTTGAGAAATAAGGCCCTTTTCATGAAACTTGAGGTAAATCTACCTCCTCCTCGTTTCTTGCTTTTCTTCTAATTCTGGCCGTATTAGTTTTGTTTGTACAACCCTCTTTTTATTTCATGTAATCAAATCATCCATTTTATATCCCATAATGATCTCTACACCTTGTTCAAATTCTTCTCTTATCTATAAATCTGACAGGTAAAATATTCCATACTGTCCTAGTTTGCTTATAATATAACGCTTTATATCTAAATCATGTGACCATTTTAGTCTCATCTCGGTTATTGTACAGTGTTCGATGTTGGTTTATGCCTAGTTTTTGCCAAACTGCATTCTACTTTGCTCAGAAGTTTTTGTTAAATAGTGATTTCTTGTCCCCAAATTTTATGTCTTTGTCAAACACTAGATTACTATGGTCATTTACTGCTGCGTATTGTATACCTAATATATTCCAGTGATCCACCAATCTATTTCTTAGCTAGTACTAGATTGTTTTGATGATTACTCCTTTGTAATACAGTTTGAGATCTGGCACCGCTAAACTACCTTTCTTCATATTTTTTTTTCATTGATTCCTTTGATTTTCTTGACCTTTTTTTCTTCTAGATGAATTTTGTTTTTATTTTTTCTAGCTCTATAGAATAACTTCTGGAAATTTGATTGGTATGGTGCTGAATAAGTAAATTAATTTAGGTAGAATTGTTATTTTTATTATATTGGCTCAGCTTACACATGAGCAATTAATATTTTCACAATTGTTTAGATCTGACTTTATTTTTATGAAAAGTGTTTTGTAATTGTGTTCATATAGTTCCTGAGTTTGTCTTGGCAGGTAGGCTCTTAAGTATTTTATGTTGTCTGAAGTTATTTTAAATGGAATTTATCTTTCTATTTCTTCCTGTTGGAATTTATTGTTAATCTTACAGAAACGCAGATGATTTATTTGGGTTTATTTTATAACCTTCAACTTTGCTGAAGTTGTTAATTATTTCACCCAATCTTTTAGTTGGTTTGCTAGGATTACCTAAGTATATCATCTTATCTGCAAAGAATGATAGTTCTTTTTCTTCATTGCCTATTCAAATTCCTTCAATTTCTTTTCTTGTCTCATCATAGCTAACATTTCTAGAGCAATACTAAGTAAGAGTTGTGATAATGGGCATCCTTGCTTCATCTCTGATCTTGTTGGGAAGGCTTCTGGCTCATCCCCATTACAGATAATGCTAGCTGATGGTTTTAAATAAATATTACTTATCATTTTAAGGAAAGGCCCATTTATTCCTATGCTTTCTAGTTTTTTTTTTAAATAGGAATGAGTGTTGTATTTTGTGAAAAGCTTTTACTCCTTCTATTAAGATAATCATATGATTATTGTTGCTTTTGTTATTGATATGGTCAATTATGCTGATAGTTTTCCTAATATTGAACCAACCCTGCATTCCTGGTATAAATCCACCTAGTCATTGTGTATGATCTCTGTGACATGTTGTTATAATCTTGTTAGTCTTTTATTTAAAATTTTTACATCAATATTCATTCAGGAAATTGACGTATAATTTTCTTTCTCTGTTTTTCCTCTTTCTGGTTTAGGTATTAGCAGAAGTTTGGTAGGACGCCTTCTTTGCCTTTTTTTCTGAATAGTTTATATAATATTGGAAGTAATTTTTCTTTAAATGTTTGGTTGAAGTCACTTGTGAATCCATCTGGTCTTGGGGATTTTTTCTTAGGGAGCTCATTGATGGCTTGTTTAATTTCTTTTGGTAAGATAAGATTATTTAAGTATTTTTTTTCCTCTTCAGTTAATGTAGGCAATTTATACTTTTGTAAACACTCATCCATTTCACTTAGACTGTTAGATCTATTGGCATATATTTGGGAAAAGTAGCTCCTAATTATTGCTTTAATTCCATCTTCATCAGTGTCAAATTTGCCATTTTCATTTTTGATACTGGCAATTTTTTTCTTCTTTAAAAATAAAATTAATCAATGCTTTATTTTTTATTGTTTCCCCCCACAAAATCAGCTCCTAGTTTTATTTATTAGTTAATGGTTTTCTTATTTTTGATTTTATTAATCTCTCCTTTGATTTTCAGGATTTCCAATTTGTTGTGTAATTGGGGATTTTAATTTGTTCTTTTTCTAGGGTTTTTTTGGGCATTGCATGCACAATTCATTGTCTGCTTTTTCTCTATTTTTATTGATGTAAACATTTAGAGATATAAATTTTTCCCCAAGTACTCTTTGACTATATCCCATATGTTTTAGCATGTTGTCTCATTGTTGTCATTCTTTTTAATGAAATTATTTATTGGTTTTGTGATTTGTTCTTTGACCCACTCATTCTTTAGGATTAGATTATTTCATTTCCAATTACTTTTTAAAGTGTTTCCATGGACCTTTATTAAAATAACTTTTATTTGATTATGGTATGAAAAGGATGCACTTAATATTTGTGCTTTTTTTTTTTGCATTTGGTTGTGATGTTTTCATACCCTAATACATGGCCAATTTTTGTGAAGGTATCCGCACAGCTGAGAAAAAAAGTTATATTCCTTTCTATTTTCATTCAATTTTCTTAACTTTTCCAAAATGCTATTCATCTCCTTAACTTCTTTCTTATTTATATTTTGGTTAAATTTGTCTAGTTCTAAGAAGGGAAAGTTGAGGTCCCCCACTAGTATAGTTTTACTGTCTACTTTCTCTTAAAACTTATTTAACTTTTCCTTTTAGAATTTGGGTGCTATGCCATTTGGTGCATATATGTTTAGTATCAATATAACTTCATCGTCTATAGTATACTTTTGTTATTTTTTTAAAAGCAAAATGTGGTTTTTCTGCTTTTCTCTTTTAAATAGGTTAATTTTTGCTTTTTCTTTGTCTGAAATCATGATTGCTATCCCTATTTGTTTTTTTTTTTTTCACTTCAACTGAAGCATGATTGACTCTACCCTAGGCTTTGATCTCTACTCTCTGTGTCTGTTTCAAGTGTGTTGCTTGTAAACAGCACGTTGTTGGATTCTGGCTTTTAATTCATTTTTCTATCTGCTTCCATTTTATGATTTCATTCCATTCACATTCACAGTTGTGATTATTAATTGTATATTTCCCTTCATTCTATTTCCCCCTACTTTATGCTTCTCTCTCTCTCTCTCTCTCTCTCTCTCTCTCTCTCTCTCTCTCTCTCTTTCTCTCTTTCTCTCTCTACACTCTCTTTCTCTCTTCCCCCTCCTTTCTTTGCTCCCCTTTCCCTCCTCAAAAGTCTCTTTTGCTTCTGACTACTATCTTCCCTTAATCTGCTCTCCTTTCTATCAGCCCCTCTCCTCTTTTCATGCCCCCTTCCTCTTTTACTTCCCTGTAGGGTATGATAGATTTCTAAACCCAATTGAATGTATATGCTATTCCCTCTTTGAGCCTATTCTGATGAGAATAAAGTTCAAGTGTTGCTCCCCTATTTTTCTTCTCCATTGTAAAAGCTCTTTCTTGTGTATCTCTTTCATGTGAAATAATTTTCCCTTTCTTTCCTCTCCCTTCTCCCTTCTCCCTCTTTCTCACCCCTTTATTTTTTTTTTTGAGATCATCCCATCATAGTCAACTCACCCATGCTCTTTATGTAAACTTCTAACTGCCCTAATAATGACAGTTATTAGGAATTACAATTGTTTTCCCCATATAGGAATGTAAACATTTTAATCTTATTGATTCCCTTATGATTTCTTTTTTCATGTTTACCTTTTTCTCTTTCATGTTTTCCTTTTTATGCTCCTCTTAATCTTGTGTTTGAATGTTAAATTTTCTATTCAGCTCTGGTCTTTTAATCAGGAATACTGCAAAGTCTTTTATTTGATTAAATATCCATTTGCCCCCCTAAAGGATTATACTCACTTTTTCTGGGTAGGTGATTCTTGGTGCAATCTTAGCTCCTTTGCTTCCAGAATATCATATTCTAAACTTTCTACTTCTTCAATGTGGAAGCTACTAAATCTTGTTTAATCCTGACTGTGGTTCAATAATATTTTAATTGTTTCTTTTTGGCTATTTGCAATATTTTCTCCTTGAATTGAAAGCTCCAGAATTTGACTATAATATTCTTTGGGGTTTTCATTTTAGGATCTCTTTCAGGAGATGATCAGTGGATTCTTTCAATTTGTATTTTACCCTCTGGTTCTAGACTATAAGGGCAGTAACTGTTTTTCTCTCTGATCATGGCCTTCAGGTAGTCCAATAATTCTTAAATTATCTCTTCTCAGTCTATTTTCCAAGTCAATTATTTTCCCAACAGGATATTTTACACTTTTTAGTTTTTTAAAATTCTTTTGATTTTATTTTATTGTTTCTTGGTATGTCATGGAGTTATTAGCTTCCAGTTGTCCAATTCTAATTTCTAAGGAATTATTTTTCATGAGCTTTTGTACCTCTTTTTCCGTTTGGCTAATTTTGCTTTTTAAGGAATTTTTCTCTTCAGTCAAATTTTCTACTTCTTTTACCATCTAATTCTTTTTATTTTTTTATTTTTATTTTTGGTTTTTGGAGGGGGGAAGGCAGGGCAATTGGGGTTAAGTGTCTTGCCCAAGGTCACACGGCTAGTAAGTATTTAGTGTCTGAGGCTGGATTTGAACTCAGGTCCTCCTGACTCCGGGGCTGGTGCTCTATTCACTGCTCCACCTAGCTGCCCCTGATTCTGTTCTTAAAGATGTTATTTTCTTCTATATGTTTTTTGTGCCTCCTTTACCAAAGTGTTGATTCTTTTTTCATATTTTCTTGCGTAACTCTCATGTTTTCCCCCCAATTTTTTCTCTACCTATTTTGTTTTATAAAAATCCTTTTTTAACTATTCCAGGAATTTTTGTTGGCCTTGTGACCATTCACATTTTTCTTTGAGGTTTTGCATATAGTCATTTCAACTTCATTGTCTTCTTCTGAGTTTGTGTCTTGATCTTCCTTGTCTTTATAGCAACCCTCAATGGTCAGATTATTTATTTATTTAGTTTTGCTAATTTCCTCAGCCTATTTCTTGATGTTAAATGTTAACTTTATGTTAAAGTTGGGCTCTCTTTCCAGGGGGACACTGTCCCAAGCTTTATGCCTTTCTTGCTGCTGTTTTCTGAGCTAGCTCTGAAGGTCTGTTGGTTTTCTGTGCTTCCAAGATTTTATGATCTAGTAGTATGGTCACTGCTTTCATGTATTGTACTCAGGTCTTTACCTAGGAAGGGATCTTGTTCTCCTATAGTCACCAGCACTGGCACTCCTCTTGGCCCTGGGACTATGTCCAAGGTCCCCTGCTCTCCTGTAGCCACAGTAGCTATTGTTCTCCTCTATCATGGAATTGAGACCAGGGTCCTTGCTCCCCCATGAGTGACCACAAGCATTCCTCTCTGCCCTGGAACTATGACCAGAGTCCCTGCTCCCTTGTGGCTGCAAGTGCTCTTGCAAGTACTGTTCTTTTGACCCTGAGACTGTGACCTAGAACTGCATATGGGCAATGCAACAGGATCCTAGATCCAGTGCTAGCAAAGTGACTCCTGCAACCTCCTTCTGACCAGTTGTCTGACCTCCCTACTCCTCATTATCTGTGGGCTGAGAGCTCTCAAAGCTGCTGCTGCCAACAACGCCAGTCCCTCCAAGGCTTATGGCTAACCCCTCCAAGGACCTGCAAAGTTCAGTTCAATCATTACCCTGGTGAGGCAGACCTTTTCTGTTGACCTCTTAAATGATCTTGGGATGGAAAATTGTTTCACCTGAATTTTTGTTGGTTCTACTGCTCCATGATTTGATGTGAGGCATTGTTTTAGAGTTGTTTGGATGGGAATTTGGGAGAGCTTGGCTGAGTGCTTCTCTAGTTTGCCATTTTGGCTCTGTCTCTCTCTTTCCATAAGTTTCTAAAGAGGATCTATTCCCCCAGGATGCTAGAGGACTTTATCTAGGTCTTAAAACATTCAAAGGCACCAGTGTGGCCCTCAGTTTGACAGGCACTTGCTCACTCAATCAACCAATATTTATCATTAACGTAGCCAGCATGTGACAGACCCTATGCTAGTTGCTGGGGATACAAAGACAAAAATAAAAAGTCTCTAATTTTGAGAAGTTTGTATTTTATAAAATATAAAAGTTCAATTCACCAACCAGTAAATATCTATCATGTACTAGCTATGAATAAAACACTTATTATAATAATTAAAGTCTAATTATTTCTTAATAAAATTTTATTAAGTACCTACTATGTCCCAGGTACTTAGCTAAGTACTAGGGGTACAGATAAGAAAAAAAAAGTTCTTGCCCTCAAGGAGCTTACATCTAATGGGGACAGACAATGCACAAAAAGAAATTGAAAAAAAAGGAGAGAAGAAATTAGAAGATACCCAGCATGGGGGCATAATAGAAAAAAGTTGAGAGTTGTTGTGGGATGAGAAATGAAAGAATGGATGGACTTGGTACCCTCTTTAAATGGAGGTTTGGGGAGGAGATTTCCACTCCATCCTCCATTCAGAGGGATCCCAGGAGCAGAGGATACTAAGGAGATGTTATTCTGTCTCCTCTCTCTCCAAATTGTGAGTTTCTTGAAGACTCACTTGTTTTTTATCATTTTTTTGGTGTGTGCACAGTTCTCTACTGTTCTCCCCCACCCACTGAAGTAGATGTTCAGTAAATATTTGTTGAATAAATGAACCAGTCTTGCCTGAGTCAAACAAGCTGTTTTGCTCTGGATAAAAGGACACTAGAAGGGAAAATCAGCTTCTTTGGTTCCAGGTCAAGGTTGGTCTGGATTTAGAATGGGAATCTAGTCTGTGATCCTTCTCAGGGTGATCACTTACCTTTTTTCTGTTTACTGAAGGGGGGATGATTTAAGCATATTTAGGTCTTAGGGGTCTAATCTTTATATTTGATAGAGGAGGAAATTAAGACATCCATGGAAGTTAGATGTCTTGTCCCAGGTTATTCAGGTAGGAAGTGATAGAGCTTAGATTCAATCCAAGACCTCTGACTTCAAAGAAAATGTCTCAAAAGGGCATGACAGGAGATGGCAATTGTGCCTGCACAGATGCAGTGGAAAGTGTGTTGGATTCTGGTAGAAGGACCTGATTTCTACCACTTACTCCCTGTATGATCTTGGGCAAATCTCTTCCCTCTTGCAGCCTGTTTCCTCATCAGTAAAACAAGAAGTTTGGACTAGGCGTAAGTATCTCTTAGCACTCTAAATCCAGAATCCTAAGATGTGATAAGGCATAGGCAATGCATCTGGGTGGATGGGACAGTGACAGGATTGTGAATGTGTGTAGGTATGACAGAGATGGTGAGTCTGTGTGTGTGGGAAGAGAGGCTAGAGATATTTTTCAGTGGCTGCCCTGGCTACACTCACTATTCATCTCTCCCAAACAAATGAATGCCTAGAAAAAGAGATGGTTCTTTTCTAGAAGGCACAAATGACAGTCTGCCTGTGGTTACCTTAACCGTATCTTCACAAACTCTGAATGAACCAGCTGCCAGAAGAGGCCTCACACAGAGAGAGGGGTCAGCTCTGGGTCCTTACCATCTTTCTTACATTGCTGCTTCTGACTCAGAAGAAAGCAAGCCAGGAGATAAGTCTAAGGAGAGTTCAGGAAGGAAGGTTCATGTTTCCTTTACTAACGACCCAATTCAGCTGTCTTTATAATTCCAAGTATCCCATTAATTCAACCTTGTACTGTTCATTTTTAAAGGGCTCCTCATGAGAGTATCAGAGCCAGAGACATAACAGAGAACCTGTGACTTTCCCAGGAAAATTCAAAACAGGTACAGAAAAGACCACCCCCCCTCATTTTTCCTTCCCTTTCTCCATCCCCCCTCCACCTCCTCTTTTTCCTTCCCTTCATTTCTTCTTCTCTCTTCCTTCCTCTCCCTCTTTTTCTTTCTTTTCCTCTCCATCCCCTCTCCCTTTCTCTTTCTCTTTCCTTTTCCCTCTCTCTTCCCCTCCTACTTCTTCCTCTCACCCTATCCATCTCTCACCTTTTCTCTCTTTCCCCCTCCCTTTTTCCCACTCTCTGTGTAGCAATCTCCTCCCTCCCCCATTTGAATCTCTTAAATAAATTCTGCCCACCACAAGCTAAGACTCAAGTCAGCACCATGGCTAGAGGCTGGAGCTTGTTCCTTCCTAATCTCTTTTGCAGAGAGTAAGGCTTGCTGCTGAGACAATAGTACCACGGGGCAGGGCAGAAGTTCTTCCTGCCTTTCCACCAGTTCCGGTGATAGGAGGTCAAGCTGGGAGGCTTCTTTGTGCCTCAAGTTTTCTGACTTCTGAGCAGCTGTTAACGAGCCCCAAACTCTGTTGAAGAAAAGAAGGGAGGCCCTGTGATATTACTTGCTTTTTTGCATTACTCGTTTAGCAATTCAGCCTCACAATAGAAGCCATCTCATTGCATCCTAACATTACACCAATCCATGTCATCCTCATGCCCTGAACATCCTCCTCTCCACCTGCCTAGAGGTGACAGCTGGGATAGTAGAAAGAATACTCGTTTTAGAGTCAGAAGGCTTGGGTTCAAACCCAGCATGTACTTCCTGTTCTAAACATCAAGAACTAATATTTTTCAAGACTCAGCTCAAATCATGCCTTTCCTGTGAAGCCTCTCCTGACTAACTCAGGTCTTAGGAAGCTTACAGTGTTAAAAGCTAGAAGAGACTTTGGAGATCATCTCATCTAATTCTCTCATTTAGGGATGGGGAAACCAAGGACAAGAGATATAAAGTGAGCCATCCAAGGTGACACAGAGAGTAAATAATCAGGGATTTGATCCGGGATTTGAACCCATTTTCTATGACTCTAAATTCAGTGTTTTTTTCTATTGCATTGCACTCCAAGCTCTTCATCTATACCACTAATCAAGTATAGCTCGTTCATTGTCTTAGTCATGTGTGAACCCTCTTCTCAATAAAACTTCAAGCTTTTACCTCTAGGGTAGGGGCCATGCTTCCTCTTTCTTTAATATGATTTAAAGAACCTTACACAAAATTCCATCTCTGCCATAGATGATTCAGTTTTCCATATCTACAAAATGGGAATAATCCACAGAAATTTTTCTGTAGAATGGAACTGTGAGGAGGATAAATGAGCTTGGGAGACAGGATGTGTTAATTGTTATTAATATCTTGCTCCATCTCCTTTAAAGACTAGAGTCTGGATAATTATATTCTGTTCATAATCTCATTATGCCATGGATGGGGTCACAAATGGGAGCTAGCAAGGCAACATCCTGGGCTGTCAACTCTTGGCTTTGAGGGCTGTGTGACTTCAGTTCCATCAGCCCCTCTCTGAATGTTTAACCATGTTTGGTGGCCTGAGAGCATCTTTGAAGGAAGCAGATGGGCCTGTCAACTATACTTATGCCTAACCTTCCCAAATGCAGTCAAGCGAGCCAGAGAACATCCAAAAGATTCCTCAGAGCAGCTGGTGGGGGCTCCGTGTTGCTATCACGTGGGACACATGATGCTAATTAACATTAATAAATGCACAGGAAAATGAAGGCGGCTTGGACCACTCAGCTGTAATGCTGAGGCTCATTGGTGAGGGGAATGATTAACTGGCTTCATTATTTCAGGCTCCTGCCTTCAAGGGAAGGGAGGGGGGAAATGGGAAACAGGAGGGGAAGGGGTTGTAAGGATTGGATGGGAGGAATGGGACTCTGGGAACCTTTAGGGTTTGAACAAGAAAGAACAAGCCATTTGGTGAGCTATCACAGGGCTGGACATCCAGAAAACCTCTCCAGGTGGAAGATGGAACTGGGGTTAGGGAGAGATACCCTCCCTAAAGCCAGTTCCTATGATGTCTAGCCAGAGTGGATTCTACCAGTTCTCAAAGTAACCTAGATTATTAAGGCTGGAAAAAACCTCTCACTCTTTGGGTCAGGTTGATAGGGTTGAGGCATAAGCTGTGGCAGAACATTTGGTGGGAGGCTACCTTATTCAATTGTTGAGGGGATGGAGAAGTCCTTTGAAAATTTTAAAGTATTCTACAGAAATAAGTTACTGTTTTTGCTATTGTTGTTAGAGACTAAGTTTGAACATTTGATCATACTGCTCTTTCTCTTCTTCATGTTTTTTAAATCTAAGCAGTCCCATTAACATCAGAGATCATTTCCCCCAACCATATATGTAGGGATCTGGTGCTACCTCTCTGAATATTGCTATCAGAGTTTTTGACACCACAAACCAATGACTTTTATAGAATCATAGAATATTCGTGCTAGAAGGGACTTCGGAGCTGAAGATGATCTATTTCCCCCATCCCATTTTACAAAAGAACAAAAAATAAATTTAAGCTCTTACTGAGTGCCAAGCACTGTGCAAAGCCCTTGAAATACAAATGCAAAACAACAAAGACAGTCCTTGCCCCACTCTAACTGAGGACAAGCCTATGGGAGAGTTCAGTGGCCTGGGAGGGGCTCTGTTCCATCACAATGAGAGGTGGTGGTGGGGTGAGAGGCTTGGAAGAGGGATGAAGGTCATGCAGAGGCCAAAAAGCAGAGGTTAGGCTTTCCCTTGGGTCTGCTGGCTCTTTCTACAACACTACCCCATTTTCGAACTCTTGTTTGATGAAACTACAAGGATAGTTCCAGTTGCTAAAGGGGCCTTACAGAATTTTTAAATAGTTCTCAGACTCAAAAAGATTTTAATTCACCTTAACTTAAAAAACCAAAACCATACCAAACAATGCTATGGCGAAAATGTTTTCTTTGGGTGGGTATGGGTATGAAGAAGTAATGAGCATTAGTTTGGGGGATGGTGCATGTCTCAAACTTAGATGCTTTCAGTTTTTTTTTTTTGTTTGTTTATTGTTCTGAATTTCTCAAGGATTGGGAATCATCATTTTAGTATGTGAAGTTGCCCTGGCAACCGGGGAAGTTGTGAAGATCCTTGGTTAAGGGAGCTAGTTGTGTTTGAATTCTTCTCCTGGGTTGACTTCCCACCTGTTGTGATAGAAAGGGCATTGGGAAGGCATCTTACCATCTCTGTTATCCTCCTTCCATAGCCTGCCCCTTCTCTTTCTACTAGTTGGTAGCTTGGTGCAGTTGGGAGAGCTCAGATGACCTAGGGATAAGTCCTGTCTCTGCCACCTGCAGGCAAGTCCCTTTACCTCTCCAGCCTCCAGGATTAGATGACCTCTTCTGTTCTTTCCAGTTCTAAATCTATGTTCTTATGATGAGGGAAAGAATTAGTGTCTCATTAATATTGCTATATGCCAAGCAGTGGTGATATAAATAGAAAAAAATAAGACTTTTTTGCTTTCATGCTCACAGTCTAATTAGGGGAAACAACTCAGGTAGGAGGGTTCAGTTGCCTAGAGGTTGTAAAGCTTTAGCAGATGGACAAAAGGCAAGGTCTAAAAGAAAGTCCTTAGGGTGCATCAGGTTTCTCTCCCTGAGATGGAGAGAGCCTGGATAGGACTGGTATGA
Source organism: Pseudochirops cupreus (assembly GCA_028627135.1). Lineage (NCBI taxonomy): Eukaryota > Metazoa > Chordata > Mammalia > Diprotodontia > Pseudocheiridae > Pseudochirops > Pseudochirops cupreus. The sequence goes on from CM053581.1 coordinate 219,469,571, forward strand.
TACTTTTGGAAAGGGGGAATAGGCCTAAGGTTTGGAGTGAGCAGGGATTCCGGGTTCCTTCTGGCACTGATGGGGAAGGAGAGAGGATCAGAAGAGGAAAAGGGTAAGGAGGCATTGGGAGGAAGGTTGGAGGTAGAATCTGGGCAGCCTGGAGTAGGAAAGAGAGAGGACAAATGGATTGGTTCTAGCTTTGGCTGTGGCCTTTCAGGCTCCTGAGGGTGTCCAAAATTTGGGAGCCCCCTTTCAGCTTCTCCTTTGAAACATCAATCCCCTTGGGAGGAGTGAAGCTTGCTATACCTACAACATTTCAATGTGAATGAATTTATTAGACAGTTTAATCTCTGACAGCTGTGGCATCAACCAACTCACAAACATTTATCAAATGACTCCAGTGTTCAAGGACCTATCCTTAGGTGGAATAAGAATAAATAAGACAGAATCTCTACCCTCAAGGGGGTTATAGTCTAGTTCAAGAGACAAGACAGACATGAGAAACCCAGCAAATGATATGGACAGTAATTGCTGTAGGAGAGATGGGAGAGATTACTATGGTTTGGGAAAGGCTCTTTCAAAGATGCAGCATTTGAACTAGGCTTTGATCGAATTAGTCGTATAGGTATGGGGACCTGTTTCTGATTCTACCTGGGAGCAAGGAAATGTTGGCAACATCGACAATACTCATTACATCCCCCCACCCCAAAGCCACTCTATTCTTTCTTGGTAGTGAGTGATCCCAACCTTTAGATTTAGGGCAAACTAAATGGGGATTTCAGTGAACACCTGAAATAGATAGTCAACATGGATAGTCAATACCTTCTCAAATCTCTCAGCCTCCTATCCCCTTTGTTTGGAGGGCTGGAGAAGTGGAGTACTAAATTCTTCCCAAAACTTTATAGAGGTGTGGGATCTGAAATTTCTAGGTGGCTCTCCATTTTCCATCAGCATCTCTACTTGGTTTGAACTCCAAAGAACTTCATGTCTGTTACTAGTACCCTCAGTATATTCCTCTCCCTCCATTATATTGTATTATTCTATTGTAAGTGGTTTAATCCATCTAGTCAGAACCTCACTTTCCTTATCTGTATTAGGGGTATAATAATCTCTACCCTATTTAACTCACAGAGCTGTGAGGATTGAATGAGATAATGTATGTGAAAGTATGTTATAAGTGATTAAGCAAGGTATAAATGTGTCATTATTTTCTTTTTCATTAATATCTTTTGTTTTTATATCACTTACATTTCCTAATACGTCCCTCTTCTCCCTCTCAGAAAGCCATGTCAGTCAACAAGCATTTATTAAGTGCCAATTCTGTTCCAGACATTGTCCTAAAGTTTAAAAAGAAGGCAAAAGATAGTCCCTGCTCTCAAGGAGCTTGGAATAACTATATACAAACAAAATGCATGTGGGATAAATAGGAGATAATTTTTAGAGGGAAGACATTGAGATTGAAGGTGAGCAGGAAATACTTCTTGTAGAAGGTGGGACTTTATTGGAGACTTGAAGGAAGCCAAGGAAGCTAAGATGTGAAACTCAGGAGGGAGAGAGTTCCAGGCATGGGGGACAGCAAATGTAAAAGCTTGGAGTTGAGAAACAGGAATAGCAAGGAGACCAGTATTGATGGATTGAAGAGTGCATTGAGGTGGTGGTAGTATAAAGTGTTATGGAGGGCTTTAAAAACGACAGTATTTTATATTTTATTTCAGAGCAACAGGAAACCGCTGGTGCTGATTGAATGGGGATGGTGTAGAATGTATGACATGGTGAGACTTGAGCTTTAGGAAGGTCACTTTGACAACTGAGTGGAGAATGGGTTGGAGTGGGGAGAGACTTGGGGCAGGGAGACCAACCAGCAAGCTGTTGAAATAGCCCAGGTGTGGTGTGAAGTGATGATGCAACAACATCAGGGGAAAAAAGGGGGCACATATAAGATGTGTTATGAAGGGAGAAATGACAGGACTTGGCACCTGATTTGGATATGGTAGAGAGGTAAGAGAAAATGAGGAGCTGAGACTGACTGTTAAGTTTTGAACCCAGGTGACTGGCAGTACTGAATTCCTAATTAATTTATGAAATTATGAAGTGGGGCAGGCACATGTGGTTCTTTGAGCACTTTCTGGGAAAGACCATGATGGCAGTGGGAAGTGAGGCTGCAATCACACTTTAATAAGGCACAGAAGGTGTCAGGGGTGAAAAGGGGCACAGAAGCAGATAGCTTGTGGATGGGGATGGAATAGTAAAGGAGGGAAGGCTGTATGGAGAAAAGAATGCGGAGCCTAAGAAGTATTCCCTCACTCAAAGAATCACTCAGATAGCCATGGATTACAGCTGGGAGCACTCAGCAGCAAGGACCAGATGGGGGCAGGGCAGGAGCTGGGGGGTGGGTGGGACTTATTTCTATAAGGTTTTTTTTTTTGGAAACATAGTCATATCTGTGCCACCTTGGGGTTAGTTCATTAACATATCCAGATCATCTCAAAGTTGTCAGTAAAATTTTAAGTTTATATGCCCTCATCATCCCAAAGTTATTAGCACCATTTGGTGACCTGTTGGCCTTTACTGTAGAGGTCTGGAATTTATCTGGGATTTACTTATCAAAGGACCAAAAAAGCCTTGACAACCAAGTCTAAACGACTCCTCCTGATTCAGTATATATTACCAGGTGTGATTTGTGGTTAAGAGATGATACAATCGATAAATTTGATCTTTGGGATAATTTGTATGTGACTTCTAGTTCTCCTTTGCAATCTTACTTCCTGTTATTGCTATTTTATACTGGCTGTTTGTGAAATTTGCTTACTATGTTGACTACAAGGAGAGGATGGCCAAGGGGAGCAGAACAAGATACAATTTTAACATAAGTACTCTCAATAGCAATGAGGAATTTAGGGAAAGGGGAGATTTGGTGGGGAGGGATAGTGAGTTAGGTTTTGTACATGTAGTTTTAGATGCCTATGAAACATCCAGTTTGAAATGTTCAATAGGCAGTTGGAAGTGGGAGACTAGAAATAAAGGATGGATATCTCTTACAACAAAAAATTAAAGAGAGAAAAAAAATCCAGTTAAGGAAAATTAACCAAAATGAATGTATGTTATTATTAATTATGAATACTTTCTAAGGTTAGGGGAATTTGAAACCAAAGATTCTCATACATCTGTAGGCAGGACAAGATAAGGGTCAGAATTTTCAAATGTGAGCAAGAACTTTCATCCTGAGCTCTCTGATGAGATGTATTAAATGCTGCTCTAACAAAGTGGGAGAATCCAACCTGTCTTTGCTAAGTTGTTTTCTTCATCACCAAGGCTAGTCTATAAGAGGGCTTGGGATAAAAATGGCCTTTGGATCCGGTAGAAGAAATCAAGGCTCATTTGGCACAAGGTTGTGAATGTAGGAGAGCTACAAACAAACACGGACTCCCAAATACCCAACCAGCCTCAATGAATATTTCATGACAAAAGAAAGCTCTGGTATTTTGCTGGATTGCTTCAATTAGCTCTCCAGCCTCATTCTCATGCTAATAATACGCTTGCTTATCATAATGGTTTATTAATCTATTTCACAGTGTGAATTTATACAGTAATGGATCACAGAGACCTCCTGCTGCCGCCTTTATTGGATATAAATGACTTCCTGATTGCTATTGATCATTAAAGCAGTTCAGTGCTATTGTGGGTTTCTAAGAGCCCAGAAGGGGCTTTTGAAGACCCGAGATCTAGGCATCTTTAGCCTTGGACTGCTTTATATTTCTAGTGGAAGCATGAGAAGTGAACTCAGGGAAGTCACTGGATCAAACATATCTTTGTTTTTCTTTTCCAGTTCCAACTATTGACGTGTTTCTGTGCTTAGGATTTCCTCATGCTTGGCATTGCTCTGGCTGCTCCAATTAGTCATAGACATTGGTATTAAACTGCAGAGGAAAGAGAATTGAGGAAACCATTTGGAAGTTATTTACAATCACTTGTCACCTGTCCTTTTTGGGTTCAGGATATTCCCATTTCCCAAGACTCCTATAAGTTAAAGTTCAATTCCAAGGTCAGTGACTAAGAAAAGAGAAACTTTCTTCTTCTGAACTTCACACTAGCATAAAGAAGATGACAACAAAAATTTACATTTCTGTGCAAAGTATAAACTCCTTGATATCAGGGACTATCTTGTATCCCCAGATCCTAGCATAGTGCCTCAAACACAGTAGGTAGTAAATGCTTACAAAATAAAATGTAAAGTGCTTTAAGGTTTATAAAGTGCTTTTCTCACAGCATCGGTAGGTAATGGATATTTATGGAGCCATTTTCTCCCTTATCCCCATTGTACATAAGGGAAAACTGAGGTACAAAGAGGTTAAGCTTGTTTAGCTGTCTCTATCTCTCACAAATTTAATTAAAAGATTAACTTTGCAATAACACACCAATACAAGCAACTCAACTTCCTCAGTAACTTCCTTTCTAGAAGTTAATTTCAGTGCATAAAATACCATAAAAGTTTCCCAGTACCTCTGCAAGTTCTCATGATGATTCTTTGTTTATCTGTTCATTCTCATCCACTTTTTCTCTTGTGTCATTCCGAGGCAATAGATGGATAGCCAGCCCAGAACCAGGACAACCTGTTGTTCAGATTCCATCTCTGACACCTACTGTGACCCTTAGCAAGGCCATTAACCAGTCAGTACTCTAGGTAACACACTGAGTCCGTAAGTTCCCAAGAAGGCGCTGACCTGCCATGGCGAAGGGAGGCTTCCTCACCTGAGGCTTCCCTGTATTGGTGAAGCTATAGGTCCGTGTCTCCTGACAGTACTTAGTGTTCTTTGTTGTTGCTATTTTTTACTTAGCAACATTTTGTATAGCTCTTTCCAGATTTTCATTGTTTTGGGCGCGCTCCCAGGGCAGTCTATTTCTCTTTGGTTTCCAGACAGTGTCACATTTTACTCATGACAAATAACATGGATTTGTTAACCAAACCCCCTCATCTTTCTGCCCTCACCTCTCACCATACATCATTTTGCTTGCCAAGATAGAAAGTGATAAATCTGGTCTAGAATATTACTCTGTTTCTGTGGTGCCCAACACCTCGTAAAGACTGGAGAAGGTAGGTCCTTTGTTGAGTATTTTCATCCATGGACATTCAGCATTATAGCTTCTTGAGGTTAGGGACTGTTTCATTTTTGTCTATGTTTTCCCAGTGCCTTGGTCCATATATTTAAAGCTGTAAAGGACCTTAGAAGTCATCCAGTCCAACCCTTTGGTTTTACAATCCAGACAAGGTCACACAGGTAGTAAATAGAATTGTTCTTGGGAACTCACTCCACTTTGCATTAACTACTCTCCCAGGTTTCAACTCTATGGAACAAGATGCCCCTCTCAGGTTAAGTTAATCACTTTTTTTTTTTTTGCTTTTTGGAGGGGGGAAGGCTGGGCATTTAGGGTTAAGTGACTTGCCCAAGGTTATACCGTTAGTAAGTGTTAAGTGTCTGAGGCTGGATTTGAACTCAGGTCCTCCTGACTCCAGGGCCAGTGCTCTATTCACTGGCCACCTAGCTGTTCCAACTTAATCACTTTTAATCTCATCACCATGCTGCTAATTCAAGCCTGGTCCAACTCACCTCCATCAGCCTCCTCTCCCCTCTGATTAGACTCTAATCAGCGGTTCTCAACCTGTGGGTCTTGACCCCTTTGGGGGCTGAATGACCCATTCATAGGGGTTGCGTAAGACCATCGGAAAACACATATTTCCGATGATCTTAGGAACCGAGACACCGCTCCTCTATCCATCTCCAGGTGGGTACGCCCACACGCAGACATGCCCACATGCAAGTATTAAAGGGTCGCGACATTAGGAAGGTTGAGAACCACTGGATTAGAGAGATGAATACCAAACACCTCCCAATGCCTTCCTTTATAGAGGGAAGAAACTGGGCTTCTCAGCTTACTCCACTTTGCATCTGCTGCTCTGCTTGATTTCAGTTCCGTGGAACCAGATAACCCCTGGTTTCCCTCTCCTCAATATTAATTGTATAATACTGTAACACAACAGAAGATTATTGTACGACATTATTGTATGATACAATATTGGTTGTATCCCCAGCACTTATCACAAGGCCTGGCACACAGTGAATGCTTTATAAGTGTTTGTTGGATTGTTGGACTGGAACGCAAGTCTTCTGACTCTATACCTGCTGCTCTTTCCACGCCGCTGCATTGTGTCTAGTAGGCAATTCATGTTTATTGAATTGAATTGTTGAATGTACCCAAAATGAAGGGAAGAGCTCAGGGAACCATTCAAATGAGCAGGTTGAATTAAAAAATAATGAGCATAGTGCGAGCAATAATAGTCATGAGAAACAGAATTCCTTAGTGGATTGAGAACCATTCTCAGAGCTAGAAAGCTTTGCGTTTAAGACCCACCTAGGACATATATGTGTGTGTATAATGTACACGTGTGTGTGTGTGTGTGTGTGTGTACACACATATATGTGAAGATGCATCTTCCTGAGTTCAAATCTGGCCTCACACACTTACTAGCTGTGTGACCCTGGCAAGTTGCTTAACCCTGTTTGCCTCAGTTTCCTCATTTGTAAAATGAGCTGGGGAAAGAAATGGCCAACCACTCCAGTGTCTTTGCCAAGAAAACCCCAAATGTGATATAAAGAGTTAGACACAACTGAACAACAACAAACGACATATTGGGCTAAGTGACTCAGCTTCTCATAGCCCCAGGCAACTCCCCAAAGCTGTAAGCTATAGAACAGTTAGCAATCTGCGTGGGTAGAGGGAGATTCCTCTGGGAAATCCCAGCCCAGACTAAAAGCCCTTTCAGCTCCAAAACCCACAAAGCCACAAGAGGGCGTTTTCTGGTCATGGTGAGACATGAACATGATTCATACCAACCACCTCCCATCTGCATAGCATTTTATACCTTTAAAAATCCATTGACATTCCTTACCTTAGGACAGCACATACTGCACATGGTGAATCTCCACGTGCACAGTATGCAGCATCTGGGAAGAAAAACTGCTCTTTAGAAGCACTGAACTATTTTGTTCTTAATCAACCTAGCCCATAAAATTGGCTGGACACTTGGGTGTCACTTGACTTCTGAAGGACCTTCTGGGTGGATGTTATCTGTGATTATTCCACCATCAGTGCCAGATTCTGAAGGAGGAGTTTCTGAGCCATAAACTCAGGTGTTTTCTCTTCCCTCCCACCTCCCATGCCTCCCCCATCCTCAGCTTCCAATCCAGCCTGTAGCCATCCTTAAGCCTCCTCTTCCCATCACCCCTGACCATTCATCACTCTGTTGCTTCCACAGTCCCTGGTGCTATCACTCATGATGCATGTAAGCAAATGGCAGGTTCAGAAACACAGGCCTCCATACTCTCATCATTTTAAAAAATTTCCTTCCTCACTGTCATTCTGGTGCTTTTTTCCTTTTAGTGCTGGACCACAAATCACAGTAAAAGTTTGTCCATAAAAGCTGCTTGTTGCTTTGCTAGGTATTCTAATGGCATTTCCTCCTTGGGGGCTGTCCACATCATTCCTACAGGTTCCTGGCCTCAGAGCCTATCAACAAAAACTTTAGTGCCTGAAATAACAAGGATTTTACAGCTTGGCAGGTGTGTGTGTGTGTGTGTGTGTGTGTGTGCATGTGCACACGCCTGCAGAGATGATAGAAGTCTATGAACTCAGAAAAAGAAGGGAAAAACAGAACAGGGGCTTGTGCCTAAAACCATGAGCACAAGAATGAGGAGCCCCTGGAAACCTGAAGGAGGCAGTTTTAGGACCATTAATTGGACTGTCTTGCTTCATGCAGTGGGAAAAAAACTTAAGAATTTTTTTGTTTGCTAAGAAGTAGGTGAGCTGAAAGGATAGAATCACAGAAGCTTAGAACATAGAATGTCAGAACTGGGAGGGACCTTTTAAAATAGAATTTTCTATGTGGAAGGGACATTAGCCTATCAAAGCTGCAAGAGATATTCTTAAAACATAGAATGCCGGAGCTGGAAGGTACATAAGAGCAAAAAATGGAAAGAAACTTTGAACATAGCCTGTCAAAGCTGGAAAGGACCTTGGGGCATAGGATTTCAGAGCTAGAAGGGACCTCAGAGTCAAACCCTCTGCTTAAACAGAAGAGGAAATTGAGGACCAGAAATGAGATAAGTAACTTGCCCAATATATAAATAGGATCCAGATAGGTTTCAATAAATCCTTGGAAGACATTTCCATAGAGGAAGTATTTGGGGAATGCTTCTGAATTGTGATGTGATTTGAGGAAGAATGACTATAATAGTAACCTGCTCCACTTTGCTCCATCTGTGAGAGAATCTCTGTGAGACGGTTCATCTTTGTATCTCCAGTATCTCCTATAATGCCTGGCACACAGTAGGTGCTTAATAAATGCTTGTTGACAGATTCTGAGTCAGAGGGACTCTAGGGTATTTCCATTAAGCTTAAAGACTCTTTGAAGAAATTGTTTTTTTGTTTTTTTTTTTTTTAGCAACATCTGATCGTGGAAAGATTTGGATAAATTCTCCAAGCATGAGCCTTGGGATTTGTTATAAAGCTAAAAGCTTGTAATGGGAACTGCTAAGGACTCGTCATAATTATGATCCTTCCCCTTCAGTTGCATCAGTAAACTGTGCCTTACAGGGTAGAATTTCACTAATCTCTGTCAAAAGGAGATTAGAGAAAACACGTAAGGATACTGCAGTTCTTTCTAAGGAATGGCTTGCATCACCTTGTATCATTTCCTCTTTCTGGGTCTCAGTTTGCCCATTTGGAAAATGAGGCAGGGATAGGATTAAGACTAAAGCATCAAAGTTCTTTCCAGATTTAACCGTAATTTGACATGGGAACTCTTCAAGTCTGGCTTAATAGCATTATTCTTAGGGACTTGGAAAAAGTCACCAGGGAGGGCCTTCTTAGCCTGACTTTGTTAGCTAATTCTTTTTAATTCTTTAAACTTGCCCTACCTGCTTTTCCATTTAACATTGCTGGGCTTCTGGAAAGCTACAATTCACAACTGGGACAAGGGAAATTCTAGCTTCCCTAGAATATAGGCTTTTCTCCAGTGATTGAAACTCCACTCATTTCCTATAAAGTGGTCAACACTCATCCTCCCTTTCCCCAATGGGTTACTCCTGCTGTTACCCTGCTTCATTCAAATGCCCCAAGTGGCATTCAATGGGGGGTACTCTCCCTGAACTGCCCAAAGAGGCAGCCAAATTCTGTTTCCTCAGCATTCTAGGTATTTAAATGGCCATTTTATTTAGATTTATGTTGAAGGATACGGGCAGAGAAAGGGCCATTTCAAAGTCAGTTTCTGCTTTATGGCTTTATAGGGGATAGTATCAGGCAGGTGTTTAAAATATCGATGCTACTCCCAGCACAACAAAGAGGGTAAAGTCAAGAGCAGAGCACCAGCCTCTCCATCATGGGTATGTCTTACTAAGCATTCCTACCAAAGGAAATCCACCTCCTCCCACTCCTGGCTCCCACTGACAGTATGGATTTGGCTGCTCTGCTTGACTGAAGCCAAAGTACCCCTGGCCTCCAGGGAAATTTCCCAGCATCCTATAGCCCACCAATGTTGAAAAGTAGGAAAAGACTGAACATGCATGCAGATAGCCAATCAGTCACTGATTTGCATATACTCAGTGATTCCTCTGCTAATTATATCAAAGTTATAGATTCAGAAGAAGTAATGTGATATTATGAAAAGAGAAATGGATCTGGGACCAGGATCCAAGTCTCTATTCTACTACTTTATATCACTAAGGGTAAGTCCTTTAACTTGTCTTGACATCAGTTCCCTCAATGGTAAAATAAAGAGGTTGGATTACATGATCTCTGAGCTCCCCCCCTCCAATTCTAACGTCATGCTGTCTCTGGGCTTACATGTTCCCTCCCTACCTCCTTACCTACTTAAATTGGTAGGTCGGGTTCCTAGAACAGCAGCTGTAATCTTGGGTTCTAGGGATAATTGTTTATGTAGATAACCGCCTAACATTGTAGTTAGCTCCCATTGGTGTACTTCTTTCCCCTAACAATCAGTCAATAGACTCAACCGGCTTTTAGAAAAGGCATTTACTGAAATGACCTAACAAGAGCAGTAATCACAAAGAACCTTTCCCCCTACAAACCTGGAACACAATTTCTCACAAATACACAGAGTCAGTGGGGCAGCAGGGGGTGGGGAGAGTTGGTGTAAAATAAAGTATTATGGTAATGAAACACGCATATAGGGAACACATATGACCAAGACAAGTCGGGATTCTGGAACAACTGGACCTTGATTACTTTTTTTTCTCTAGAGAGTTCTCAAAAGAGAAATTCTGGGTTGGTGATGGATAGATCACTCTGCTGCCAGGTTAGACATAATGTCTCTGCTGGACAGATGGCTTAGTTGGCCTTACTCCTTAAAGTTCAAGGTATCTCCTTGGGCCAGTTGATTGGCTGCTGGGCACTTGCTCCTTGACAGGGTAAGGCAGCTCACTCTGCTGCTGGACCAGGTCAGGTAGGGATGCTGTCGCCTGGGTTGGGTTGAGCCGTTTGCTCAATTCTTGGACTTTTCCTAGGAATTGGCATTGCTGCTGGAAGATCAAACCACTGGACTCTCTAGGTTTGCTCTTCAATGAGCAGCTGCGTTCTTCACTACCTCTTGCCACTGGCTAATCTGGCTCTTCCATTGCTCTTCTCAGTTGCAGCATGTCCAACGCTCTTTTCATAAGGAATACTCTTGTTTTCTTTCAGCAAGGACAGATTCACCTTGGATCACAGTCCTAGATGATGCCCTCATTCTGGCTGCAGATTTCCCCAAGATCTTCCCCAGAGACTATACTTTAACCCTAGAAACAGTCTTCACCTCAGCCATAGGTGACTCCTAAACTTGACCCTTGAAGGCAGGGACTATGCTTTATTTAGTTTTGTATTTTCTTTTTCTTTTTCCAAAACACCAGAACACAAATACAGAATAGAGAAAAGAAGCAAAAACATATCACAAATTTAAATATTGGAACTTAGATACAAAGTTAGAAAGAAAAAAAAGCGTGTCATGTGCATAGTAGAACATAAGAGGGTTCGAAATACGTAGTAATACATTTTTCATTTCTAGAAAGCCTATATGATAAATAATATTCATTGTGTTGAGAACTGTCCATCTTTTATTTGTTTCCCTGTGAGTTTTCTTTTGTTCTCTGCTGTGTACTTTTTTACTTTCTTCCTTTTTCCCCTTCCCCTCAATATCCCCTCCCCTGAGAAGGCGCAATAAAGTTTAGATATGTTTCTCTATCACTATAAATATATACATGTTTTTGTATTTTCTTCTGTCCAATACTCTGCACATGGTAAATGCTGAGTAAGTCAGAACTGGGAGGGACCTTTTAAAATACAATTTGTGATGTGGCAGGGACATTGGACTATCAAAGCCACAAGGGACATTCTTAAAGCATAGAATGCCAGCGCTGGCAGGGACCTAAGAGCATGGAATGCCCAAAATGGAAAAGAACTTTGAGCATAGCCTGTCAGAGCTAGAAGAGGCCTTAGGGTATAGGATTTCAGAGCTAAATTGAACTGAGGTACAGCAAGATGAAAGTAGGTTAGCTATAAGGAAGAACTTCCTGGAGATAAGTTTTGTTGGATCCCAGGACTGAAGAAAATGAAAGAATGGCTTTCCTTAGAGATCTTGCAGAGCCCTTTTGTCAAAAATCCTATAGGGTTGCTTTTGTTCTGAAGAGATGAGATGGATCCCATAGCTGGTCCTTTGTAGCCTACATATTTCATAATTCCACAACAAAAATACAAAATTATTATTAGCTACAAGAAACAACATGCAAATAATTTTCCCACCACACATCTAATTACTTGCTGGCTTCTGTTTAAACAGAATCTCCAAAGGCAGTATTTCCCAGCAATGTACATGGCTCTGGCTTTGGGGGGAGTCGCTTCCTCACGCTCTCTAGCTCAGCTGGGATAATAATTCACAAGGATTTGGGGTTTTTCTAGCTTCTTGGGGCCTCAGGAGAATCATCTGCACTCAGACTAATATTGATGGGACAGCACTGAATGAATTACTCAGGCACCCAGGGGCGGAAGGCATGTTTCTACCTGCCAGTCCTTGTCTTATTACTGGGCTTCAGCACTCAAAGACCCTCAACTATGGTCAGGTATAGATGTAATCAGAGCCAGCGATGTATATGCCTGAGCAGAGGGACCTGGGAAAATTTAATAACCAGTTGGAAGATTGAGTTCCCTGGAGGGAGGGGACAGGGAGGGGATAGGGAGTAGTAAGGTTAGAAAATTACAGCTCTGTAGATAGGCTAAGATGTCAACCTTGCCTTTTCAGAAGCACCAGGCTTAGGGAGGGAGAAAAGCAGAGCTTTCTGACTCCAGGCCTCATCCAGGCCTCTGGGGAAAAAGAGTAGGGCTGGTCTGGGACTTTCATGCTGCCTCAAGTGGAATTTTCAAACCCATTAGACAGAAGTGGTGAGGCATAGCTGTTTCTCTAGTCAGTAGGAGGTCAACTTGCCATGCTAACTTTTCATTTATTTTTAGAGAAAATCATGAATCTCTTCTGTTCTTGTCAGAATGACCACCCCACTTCCCTCAAATTCTGATTGTACCTTTCAGAGGTGGTTGTAATGCTGGACTACTCAGTCTATGAATTTCCTTTTCTATAATCGACAGAGTGCTGGAATCAATAGGCTCTGAGTTCCAATCCTACCTCAAATACTTGTTAGCTATGTGGCCATGGGTAATTTATTTAACCTTCCTAGGTCTCATTTTCCTTATCTAAAATTCTTATCCCCTTTATCCTTGCACTGATAAATTGGATAGACTAGCTCTCTCTCTCTCTCTCTCTCTCTCTCTCTCTCTCACTCTCTCTCTTTCTCTCTGTCTTCTAGGAATATATCTCAGGGATTTGAACCTCATTCTAGTGTACTGGGGGATATACTCTCCTCTCTTTACCTTAGTTACTGGGAAGAGTGAGCTCAAACTTAAAACAGTTGCTAAAAGCGTTTACCTCCAAGTTCAATTCTGAATCCAGCATCACTGCTGGACAAGTCATTCCTTTGTCATAAGCAATGATATCTTGGCCTCAGTCCACTGATGGGCAGAGTCAAGCAGATACGCATTGCTCAGCTTCACTCCTCACTAGGCTCACCTGCCAGTAGACTCTGGTACAGGGTTCAGTTCCTGGACCTCTGGTGGCTCACTCTTCTGACCTTTGGAAGATCACAAGGTTGTAGCTGTTTGATATTCTTTCATTGAAGAGAGGGAAAGAATAGATATAATAGAGACTGAAAAACAACTGTGCCATCTTCTTATGGTTCTAGGGCAGCTCTGGGTGAGAGAGGGTTAGAGGCTCTTCTCCCACCCAGAGGCCCGCAGCAGTTTGTCTCCCTCCCTCACTACAGCAGGAGAGAAGTATTGTTTTGGCTGGTTAGTATCATTTTGAATGCACACTCAGTTCTGGTTCATTAACCAAATAAAAGACTTTTTCCTTACCATGCAATGAGTGGACAGGAAACAATCGTTGAGTACCTTCAAATGCTTCAAAGTCCCTGTGGGGGATTATAACAGGAAGAGCTCACTGTGTATGCCTGTAAGGACTGGGCTGTCTTTGGCCAGCCCCCTGTCACATGTAAAAATGGTCTCTAATGTACCTTCCAGCTAGAAACCTATAATCCTATGATCCTAAAATTCCCCCTCTGTTTCTCTTCTTTTTCCCCAGAAGAGGAATGAAAATGGATTTATTAGAGAAAGTGAGTTAAGGGCTGCATCCATATTAGCATAGGACCACAGAGTGTCAGAAGTAGAAGAGTCAGACCTTAGAGATAATTTAGTTCAAGCCTTTCATTTTATAGATGAAGAAACAGAGATGAAAAGAGAGGAGAAGGGAAGCAATTTATCTAAGGTCATACAGAGGGCTGAGCCAGGACTCGAATCCATAGTTCCCGATTTATAGCCTCCTTGTCTTTTTGCTGTAATGCACTGTCTCTTGGAAAATGATTTTTTTTCCTCATTCGTATCAGCTAACCAGCAGATTGGTTGAGAGTCTTGATTTTCACTGAGGTGTGGTGGTAGTGTATAAGACCTGGGCTTGAAGCCAAATAAAAAAAATTCTGCTTTAAAAACAGTGATTCCATGAGATGTTGTTGGAGATTTACATAAATAAAAAATAGAAACAAATGACTTTCATGGTATATGAAATCACCTTAACACGCCTCCTCCCCCCGCCCCTCTTTGGGAATTTCTTTGGAGCCGCTTGAAGGCACCTTACATCAGACTGAGCCTTTAATAACAAGACAAGAGATGGAGGTACAGCAGTGAATTCTAATACTTGCCTTCATTAATAGAGTTCTCCACAAACATGAGCACTGGGAGACAGAGGTGGATGGCAGGCATAATTGGATGGTTAACCATGGTTAGTGAGATCAGAAGCCTTAGCTTTAAGGCCTAGAGTTGTGGAAGGCATTATTTCACTGTATGCTGATATACAACTTCCTGTTCAAAGTAGCAAGGTGTCCAAAGGGAGAGATGTGTGCCACATGAGTCAAAACAGTGCTACCACCTTCCCTCTCGGAGAAAGCCCAGGATCATGAGCTCTTGAATTCTGAGAATAGTAGTACCTCCTAGCTAGCAGCCTTGATTCCAGACTAGTCCCTGCAGCCATCATCTAGGGAACTGATCCTTGTGTATATGCAACCTAGCCATAGCTACTAAAGACCAGGGAATCAATGTTTTTGCCACAAAAATCCTTGGCATTGTCAAATTTTTGTTGTTGAGTTGTTTCAGTCATGTTCAGCTCTTCATGACTCCGTTTGGGGTTTGCTTAGCAAAAATACTGGTCCTTTCCCTCTCTGCCTCATTTTGCAGATGAGGAAACTGAGGCAAACAGCCCAGGATCACACAGGTAATAAGTATTTGAGACTGGATTTGACTCAGGTCTTTTTGACTCCAAGCCCTGATACATGGATAAGATTTTATTAGAAGAAATAATGTTTTTTTTAAATTTTCATTTATTTATTTATTTATTTTAAATTTTTTTGAGTTACATATTTTCTCCCCGTCTTTC
>CM053581.1:219485137-219503101 GCA_028627135.1 Pseudochirops cupreus
GATATGATATAGAAAACCTTGTTATCTCCCCTGATCTCTGTTTTCCTGACCAATCTTTCTTCCCCTCTTTCCTTACTTCCCTTTGACATTCATTTTCTTCTTTATTCCCAACCCCATTCTAACCTGGTACTTTGATGAGATGAAAAGAACACTGGACAGAGAATTGAGAGACCTGGATTCTCATCCTGATTATGCCAATAACTTGTAATTTGACCTTGAAAAAATAATTTCTCCTCTCAGAGGAAATTTCTCCTCTCTGGAGCTAATGTTTCACATTTCATAAAATGAGATAACTTAAAATACTTTGAAAGGCAATAGAACATAACATTTTTAATAAGATGATGAAATAGTATCTTACTTGACTACTTCAGTAATTTCAAGAGCCCCTGAAGATACTGACATGTTGTCCTTCCACCAACTAAGACTAGAACTTAATAAGTAGCCTTGATGAGTTTTTATTGCTGACCCCCCCAAAAAAAATAAATAAAGTCCTTACATGGAGGCCAATCTTCAGTGAAAAGCTTTTTCAGCCTTAGCTGGGATGTTCCTCAGACCACTGGTCATTCTTTAAAAAGGACATTGTTGTTGTTGTCATTGACAAGAAGCTGGAGGGCATCTAGAGGCTAGTGAAGGGTCTTGAGCTTGTGCCATATGAAGACTTATTGAAAGTACTGTGAATGTTTAGCTCAGAGAACAGAAACCCTAAAGGACCAATGGTTGTCTTGTCTTCAAGTATTCAATGATTTCTCATGTGAAAGAAGGAATAGACTTGCCCTAATGTGATGGAGAAGGAAGAATGAAAAGCAATGAGCAGAAGTTACAAAGATACAAATTTAGGCCTGATATCAGGAAAATCTTTTGAATAATTAATGTTACGCAAAAGGAGAAAAGGCTATTCTTCTTCACTTGAGAAATATTGGGAAAAGCTAGAAGACCACTTGTTGGGAATACTGTAGGAAAGATTTCAGTTTAGGTATGGGTTGGACTAAGTCAAGGACTCTTAGCCCTTTTTTGTTTTTGTTTTGTTTTGTTTATTTTTGGAGGGGGTTTTTTGTCATGACCCCTGTGGCAGTCTGACAAAGCCTTCCTATTCTTTCTCAGAATATTTTTTCATGAATAAAATACATAAGATTACAAAGAAAACCAATTTATATTGAAATATAATTATAAGAACATTTTTTTAAAAAGTTCACAGACTCTGGGTTAGGAACTCCTGGATTAGATGGTCCATAAATTCCTTCCTAGATCTTGAGATTTTGCATTTTGTGATTAGGTAACCTCTGAAGGTCTTCTATAAGGCAGCTAAGGTGACATAGTGGAGATAGTGCTGGGCCTAACATCAGGAAGACTCATCTTCCTGAGATCAAATCTGGCCTCAGATACCTACTAACTGTGTGATCCTGGACAAGTCATCTAACCCTCAGTTTCCTCATCTGTAAAAATGATCTGGAGAAGGAAATGGCAAACCACCCTAGAATCTTAGCCAAGAAAACCCCAAACTAGGTCACAAAGAGTCAGACACAACTGAAAATTATGGAACAACACATCTCTATAGATAAGTCAGAGCAATCCCAGAGTGGTTCTCAAGTCATTTTAGAGTTTGGATTTAAGCATCTGATTTCAATGGATGTCATATGGAAATTTTATGTCCTCAGAAATTTTACTCAGTTTTATTCAAAAATGTAAAAGCCAAACTCATTATGAATCTATTACAAAAACACCATAAATTCCAAAGATTAAAGAGAACCATGCTCTCCAACAAGACCCTTTCTTTTTCTGTGTGGCTAGAAATAAGCATCTCTAATTAGGTTCCTACTTTGAAACTTGTAAGTAAAATATTTAGACAGAATGAGCATCATTTTCTAAGGAGTGTTTAACCTGTTATTGTTGTATCTCCAAACAGAGATATACAGAAGAAAGGTACTAGATAAATGTAAAATAGTCATACACATCCACCTTTGTCTATTTGCATCGGTATGTCTTCACTTCCTAACTGAGAAGATAGGCCATAAAGTCTGGGTTAGAGATTTTTTTCCAAGAAATTCAACTTTTTTAGTTTCATACACAGTATCTCAAACAAATCTATCAAAGTATGGCCTTGTAGAAATCCTCAGGGCATCTATATTCCTTTCCAGTCAAAATTCTGTAAATTATACATGAATTTATGTCATCATTTATAAGCTTCTTAAATACTCAAAACAACTGGCATCAATAACACTAGTGCTATTAAAATGTGTGTGATTTATAAAGAAAAAAGTCCACTTATCAAAGCCCAACCTCAGCCTAACTCACTTCAAAATGATAACGAACTCCAAATCAATAGAATCAAGAGAGTAAATTCTATTTTGCACACAGGGAAAATTAGGTGATCTAGCCCTGGCCACAGAAACAATGAATGCAAGAATCTAGGAGATTGAGTCCCAATCATTTACTTTTACCATAATATTGTAATTAATAATAATAATAAATAGTTCTTTTTAAAATAATATTTTATTTTTCCCAATTACACATAAAGACAATTTTAACATTCATTTTTTTCCCTTTTTTTTGCTTTTTTTTTGGAGGGCAATTGGGGTTAAGTGACTTGCCCAAGGTCACATGGCTAGTTTTTGTGTTAAGTGTCTGCGGTTCGGATTTGAACTCAGGTCCTCCTGACTCCAGGGCAGGTGCTCTATTCACTGCGCTACCTAGCCACCCCAACATTCATTTTTTTAAAAAGTTCAGATTCCAAATTTTCTCCATCCCTTCCTTATCTCCCCCTTCCCTGAGACAATAAGCAATTTGATATGTTATATGTGTGAAATCATGTAAAAATATTTCTATATTAGTCATGTTGTGAAAGAAGAAATAACTGTCCTCAAAAAAACATGAAAAGTTAAAAATAGTTTACTTTGATCTGCATTCAGACTCCATCAGTTCTTTCTCTGGGTATGAATAGCATTGTGAGTCTTTTGGACTTTTCTTGAATCATTGTACTGCTGAGAATAGCTAAGTCATTCACAGTTGATCATGGTAGAATATTGCTGTTACTGTGTACAGTGTTCTCCTGGTTCTGCCCACCTTATTCGGCATCAGTTTGTATGAGTCTTTCCAGCTTTTTCTGAAAGCAACCAGCTCATCATTTCTTATAACACAATAGTATTCCTCACAATCATATACCACAACTTGTCCAGCTATTCTCCAATTGATGTGCATTGCCTCAATTTCCAATTCTTTGCCACCACAAAAAAAAAACTGCTATAAATCTTCTTGTATACAGGGGTCCTGTCTCTCCCCTCCCCCACCTTTTTTTTTAATCTGTTTCAGATACAGAATTAGTAGTGGCATTGCTGGTTCAAAGGGTATACATTAGTTTTATAGCACTTTGGACATAATAATAATAATGTGTTATTTTGTGTTAGGTACCATTATTATCCCCATTTTATAGATAAGGCAGATTCATTACACCACCTTGTTGCCAGTTATAATGAGACAGCACATTGCAGAGCAGAGATAGAGTGCTGAATTTGCAATAAGTGAGGAAGACCAAGGTTCAAATATTGGACAGGAATGAACAAATCATTTAATCTCAGAGTGTGCTGCAATCTGCATTGATGCTTCCATGCATTCTCATACCAATAAAATCACAGATCTTTAATGTACGATAATTATGATCTATATTAATAGAGAACCTTCAGGTTCATAAAGTGCTTTCCTCCCAACAGCTCTGTGATCTCTGTGCAAGGATGGTTATCTCCCACCTCCCAGATAGCAAAACTAAGTCCCAGAAAGAAGTCATTTGCCTAGGATCACACAGCTAGTATGTTTAAGAGTTGGGAAACAAGTCTAGGTGTTCTAAATCCAAAACTATTGCTCCTTCAACCATACTACTCTGTCCCCTACCTACCCTTCCCACCCCCCAGCCCCAGTGTCTTTAGGCTTATTAGAGTAAGACAGATTGCTCACACTCCCAAACAGTGGGCAGTCATTAGCCACAAATGTGACATTACAGCAAAACACAGCTCCAGAGGCCAGGCTTTTCAGTGCAAGCTAGAATTCCCAGGAGATGCCAGCTCTGTGGGGAAACACAGCAGCTCTTTACGGTGGGAAGAATGTGTCGGCTGCAAAATCATTAGTGGGAGGTCTGTTTGGGGAGGAAACAATTGGGGAGACAGAAAGAGACTAAAAAAACTAATTTGGGATGGAGAAGAGCTCAACTGTTGCTGTAGGAAGCTGAGGTAGTTATTATCTAATGGCAGGTGGATGTGTATGAGAGAAAAAGAGAGAGACCCAGACAGAATCAGAACGTAATTACCCAATCCAATTCACACAGAAAAAGAGAGACAGAAAGGAGAGGTTGTCAGACTGTCTGGGATAGTATGACACTTCAGTAATCATTCCCGTCACTCCCTGGTGAGGCTGAAACAAAGGGAAATGGAAGGAGGTAGATATGAGGCACCTTTGGGAAGGACTGGCCAGGAGGCAGGGAGGACTAGCCCAATTGGATATTTTTCTGTTTAGGGATCAGGAAGGATCCTGTGACCTCACCAGGATATTAAAAAGCTCAGAGTAGATCCCCTGTTTCATGGTAGCATTTGGAACCCAGCTCCATTATTCTAGGTATATCATCACCTGTTCTTGAGCCACTACTAAGGAAACAGTGCCCTGTCATGGAAGGACTGGACTAAGAATTAGGAAACTTGGATTTCATCTGAACTCTGCTACTGATTCATTGTGTGATACGGGGGAAAACCCAGATAATCATTGGGTATGTTAATAAAGCACAAAATGTTAGAACTGGAAGGGGTCTTAGAAATTGGAGTTGGAAGGCACCTCCAAGTTCCAGAGCTGGAAGAGACCACAGAGACCCCAAACCTCTTTCTTTTTTACAGTTGGAAAAACTAAGTAGCAGGGAAAGAAGGTTACTTGGCCAAGATCACATAGTTGTTAATGGAAAAATTAGGATACCCAAACCAGAGTTCGTACTATTACATCTTGCTAACTGTCTGGACTAGGAGGCAGAAGGCCTGGGTTCCAGTCTCAACTCCATCACTAATTTACTGTAAAATAGGAAAAGAACCCCTGGCCATTCACTGGTTACGTTAATTAGTCTCTTCCATTATTAAGAGAAATTTCCTATTCACTTCCTGGGCTATTTGGCATTATCCTTTCAGTGACAGCCATTCCAAGTCTGAGCATTTGAAATGGCCTAAAGGAGCAATTTAATTAGCAAGAGGGAGGGGGAGGAGGAGGAAAGGCAGCTGAGGCCAGAGTCTTAAAGCAAGAGGCAGCCCTTGAGATGCCAGTTCTCTATCAATTTCTCTCATCCCATCCCTTCTCTGAAGGAGGTAGGATTTGGGGACCAAGCACAGAAAAGAAGGAGCAGAGGTGGTCAGGAGAATCCAAAGTGGAAGAGATGGTGCTAGTTTCCTGTGGCCCTCGACCTTCTCCTTTAGCAAAAGGATGCTGAATGAATGCTTTGAGGTCGTGGTCTAGACCTCACACACACTCTGCCTTCTTGCTTTTCTAGCTGGAGGGAAGGAACAGCATGCCTAGAAGCCAATGTCAAATTCAATGCAGCACTATTTTGGAAGTTGTTGAACTGGACACCTTATTGGACTACTGCTCCTTCCTTGGCTTCCCCCCTAAATGCATAAACATGCCAATTATACTCCCAGCATAATGCAACTTATGGTATACATGCAGATTCCTACACTTTCATATAGTATTTCTGCACGCTCATCTGTGTTTTCACACACGTGGCTCAATCATGTCATATATATGTGTCATAACACATGATTCACATGTAGTATGTGCATGTATTCCAGAACGATCATACATGTATGCACAGACCTAGTCAAACAATGCATGTTTTACATTTGCATTTTTCTCACATGTTTACATACTCTAATCTTATATGTTCCCACATCAATCAAAGAAGTAAGCAAACACTTATTAATTGCATACTGTGTGCCAGGCATTGTACTAGACTCGAGGAATTAGAAGACAAGTGAAGAAATTCAAGGACGAAGGACTGTAAGACAAAGTGCAACATTCCCCTCACTCAAGGAGTTTACATTCTAACAGAGGAGACAAAATCTACATAAATAAGCATGTATACACGATGCATACAAAGCAGATACCAGGTAACTTTGGAGGGAAAGGCCATCGAGCTGAGGAGGGTGGAAGGGAAGCAGAAGGGCCTTCGCAAGAAGCTGAGATTGGAGCAGAGTCTCGAAGTAAGCCAGAGCTTCCAGCTGGGACGAGTGAGGAGGGAGGACATTCCAGGCATGGGAGCTGGCGAATTCAAAGATATAGACAAGAGTAGTGGAAGATTGTATATAAGGAATAGCAAGAACTTGTTCAACCATAAATTTTCAATTCAACAAATGCTCGTTACTGGCAAGGCAGGTAGTAGGCTCCAGGGACAAAAAGATGAAAAATAACGTAGTCCTCAAAGAGATTACAGTCTACTAGTTATGCATAACCCATATATAGCTGTTCTGTAGACACCTGCATGACCTCACATATAATTATACATTTGTATATGAAACATACATATATACACAACACAACACACAAATACACATGACATACAGCCATACAAATCCAACATACATTCAGATACTTTCAAATAACTACACATGTGCAACCACAAGCAACATAATCTCAATATGAATCAATGATGCGACAAGTAAGCCAAAAATGCTAATGCAATCTTAGAATACACTAATGCAAACTAGTGCCAAGAATGAAGGAGAATAGAAAGAATCCCATTGGCCTCCGACACGCTTAACTCCATCTGGAGTATAGTGTTGAAGTCTTGGTGTCCCTTTTCAGAAAGATATTGACAAATTAGGTATATAACTAGAGTAGGAGTTCTTAACTTGGTATTTAAAAAATATTCTGATTACTATAGTTAAATATGATTGGTTTCCTTCATAATCCTATGTATTTTAATTTTACGCATTTAAAATTATTATCCTTAGGAGGAGTCCATAGACTTCACTGGACTTCCAGAGGAGTCCACAACAGCAAAAAGATTAAGATCCCCTGGACTTTGGAGTGGCACTTGACAAGGCGCTAGAAAACATGCCAAATGGAGACTAAAGAACTAGGGATAGTTAAGGAAAAGAAGAAAATATTTACCATCAGGATTTGATATCTCTCTCTCTCTCTCTCTCTTTGATTATTTGATGGGCTATCATGGGGGTGAAAGGATTCAACTTGTTCTTCCTGGTTCCAAGAAGAACCAAGAACTTACTTTGGAGTCAGAGGACCCATTCTCAAAGCCTGCTTCTGTTACCCACTAATTGTGAGACCCTGGGCAAATCACTTTATCTCTCTAGACCTTAGTTTCCTAATCTGTAAAACAAAGAGATTTGACTGGATGGCCTCCAAGGTCCCCTCCAGCACTAGATCTATGATGCAATGGGTGGTATTATAGAGAAACTGATTCCATATTCCATTCTATATAAAGAGAAACTTCCTAACAATAAGATTACCAAACTAAAATGGGTTTCCTTGGTAGACAGCGCATTTCCCAATATTGGAGGACTTCATAAGGAGGCTGGATGTCCACTTGTCTAGGATATTTCAGAATAACTGATTTTTACAAAGCCTAAAGTTTGCAAAGTGATTCTATATTCGTTAACTCATTTGATCTTCACAATAAGCCTTCAAGGTAGGTAATGTAAGTATTATTGGCAAGCAAGGAAATTTAGTCTCTGAGAGTATACTGCTAATAAATTTCAAAGGTGGGATTTGAATCTAGGTCTCACTAGGCTCAAATCTTACTTATTCCAAGTAAGTACTTCCTTTACTTACTTACTAGGTCTAATATTTACTTCAAGCCTAGCATTCTGTCCATTGCGCATAGGCTCATGATCACATAGGTACATGATCAGGCAAGCATTTATTAAGCACCTGCTTAGTACAAGGCATTGTGCTAGGACTGGCATTAGAAAGACAAAAGTGAAAGTTTCTTGAGCAGTTGGTCTCTGAAGTCTCTTCTCAGATTTTTTTAACAAGCCCCATGATAAACCACAAATTCTTTCCTCTGGAGTAAACTCAAGCACCAGGTGTTCTCTGAAGATCCCAGGGTGCCAGGAAGCCAGCCACTGGCTGGAGGATATAGTTGGCTCCTCACAAAATCTCACGAATCCTCTTCTCTTAACTTATTTATTTATTTCCTTTTAAAGTGCACCTGCTGTCAGAGGCACGACAGCCTGTGCATTGGGGCAGGCTTATAAATATTGTAGGCTAGGTTTATGTTCCCAGAGTGGCCTTATTGGGGGAAATAACGAAGCACACAGCAAGTCCTTAACAACAGAGTCAGGGTCACTGCTGCTTTCTCTTCGCCTTGTCCTGTGGCATCTTTTAACAGCTGCTCCAAACAGCTGATTCACCATGGGGCAATAGAGCACAGCAAAATCAAAAGAACTTCCAACTGGGAGACCTGAGTTCTAATTCCAGCTCTGATTCTAATGACATATGTGACCTTTGACAAGCTACTTCCCCACACTGGGCCTCTGTTTCCTCAAGTGCAAAATAAAAGGGTTCAACTTAGATCAAAGGTTCTTAGGTCAGTTAACACTCAACAAGCAGTTATTACACACCTACTATGTACTAGGCTATGCTTAACACTGGGTCTAAGTTTAAGAGTCTGTGGATAGATTTTAAGAGGTCCGTGATTAGAAAGGGGGGGAAATTACACCTTCATTGAAATGATGCTAGTTTTCTTTGTGATGTATTTTTATTTTTATTTTTCATTTTATGTTATTTACGTTATCCTGAGAAGGGGGTCTGTAGGCTTCCCCAGACTGGCAGAGGAGTACAGGACATGACAAAAGATTAAGAACCCATGATGACATAGAACCATAGACAAAAACCTGGAAAGGACCTTGAGGGCCACCTAGTCCTACAAACAATGCAGTTTGTTTGTTTAACTGTGTCAGTGGGCTCTGGAGAAGTGGACCAAATACACTTTCTTCCTCCTAGAGGGGAGGGACCATCAGTCAGGTATGTGCCATTCCTGACTTCACCACCTATTGGACTGTTTGGAGCCATTGAAATCTAAGGTCAAAAACAGGATCAGAGGAAAGGATAGCTGGAGGAATACTAAATATTTTGTAAGAAAGCCTACTGGTCACCTCTTCTAGAGTTGTGATAGCTTTAAAATGCAAAAAAATAAGCCCACTGAATGCAGGGACTATTTGGGGTGTGGAGGGGCTGTAACCCCATTGCCTGCCACAACCCTTGGTAACTAATAGGTGCTTAATAAATGTTTGCTGAATTGTTTAATTGAATTATAGATGACAAAAAAAATGAGATCCAGAAAGAGAGAGCGATTTGGGGAAGGTCATGTAGGTAATAAGTAAATCTGGGAATCTGACACAGGCCTTCTGAGGCTAATCCAAAACTCTTTTCACTATACCATAGTCCCTAAGGTCCCTTCTTATCTGAGAATCTGCAGTCCTACACAGAGGCTTCCCCTCCCCCTCTGACTCAGCTGTCCCACCTCTTCTTAAATATTCATAGTTGCTGGCAGTTCTGAAGCCTGGCTGGGCCCCTGGAGACCACAGAGAGTCAGGGAAGTATAGGTAATGATTATGCTAAACCCTGAAGCATCGAGCTGTGTAATGTCCTATTTGAATACTCACTTTGTTGATGAAAATAACAAGAAAAAGCAGCTGGCCCCTCTGCTCTGGGTTTTGGTCCTCTGTGTTTGGTCCTTTCCTGTCTCCCTTTCCTTCTTTCAAAAAAATAATCAGAGTAATAGGACTGTTAGGGGAATAACTTTGGCAGAAAGGAGGGAAGGGTTTGTTCCTCCCAGAGAAGGGAAGCCAGAACCAGTGTAAGCAGAAGTATTGGGCATGGGAAGAGTGCATCAAAGACTTGTTCTCATTTAGAAATCTTCCTTTAGCTGAGACTTTACACTTCTAGATACTTATACACGAATACCCCATTTACCAGTATTGATAAGGAATTAATTAATCTATAATACATTTTTTGTCATTGTGGTTGCTGCTGCATTCTGTGTGCCTGCTTCTAAAAGTCCCTCTTGTTTCTTTCTAATCTGCTATGGTCTGGATACCCACATAACCAAGTTTCTTAGAACTTTGAGTAAAATAAGGCCAAGTGAATTGAACACCCAATAATAACAACAGTGATAATAATGATAATAACTAGCATTTATAGAGTGTTTTAAGGTTTACAAAGAACTTAACAAATATCTCATTTGATCCTCACAACAAAGAGGGGGGAGGCAGGTGGGGGGAGGGAGGAGGGAAGAGGGGGTAAGTGCTATTATTGTCCTTATTTCACAGATGAAGAGAATTGAGGCAGGCAGAGATCAAATGACTAGCCCAGTGTCACACAGCTAGCAAATGTCTGAGGCAGGATTTGCATTCAGATCTTCCTGACTCCAAGTCCATAGAATCTCACAGTTGAAAGGAACCTTAGAGATCATCCAATCTAACCCATATCTGATAGGAATTTACTAGCAGCTTACACTGAAAAGAAATACATGATTTCCTGGTCTCTAATTAATTACTTGGGAAGGTTTTTCTTACATTAAACCAAAATCTGCTTTCCCACAAGTTCTACTGTTTTACCTCATTCTGTCTTCTAGGGTCAAAAAGAACCAATCCTTTCCCTATTCCCCAAGAAAACCCTTCAGGCACTTGAAGGCTGAGCTCTTGCTTGTCCTTAAATCTTCTTTTCTCAGGATAAACACCCTTTGTTTCTTCAACTAATCTTCATGTGGCATAGTCTCCAGTCTTCTCAATTTCCTGCTCATCCTCCTCTAGTTAATCAGTCATATGAAATTAGATCCTGAGGGTTATGAGTCCTTTTAGTAAATTACAAATATCATCATTTCTTCATATTGTCTTGCCTAAATCCCTCTTGTTTTTTAAGCCTTACCCTTCAGTATAAGAGCATCCTTGTGTCTGTGCTGCTGAAGCTACCTAGGGAGCAAAACTACCATGGACAGCGCCAAGGTGGTGAATTTGCATTTGATAAGGGATTCAGTAGACTGGTGACATTTTCTCATCCTAGTTATCTTCAGAGTAAGCCTTCAATAGTACTAATGGTTTTGTTCCATGAGGTTTTCACCAATGATCTGAAAATCATGTTGTGTTCTGTGTCTGCCAGCAAAATCTAGGGAGGGTGGGCAGGAGATGTTGCCTGAGTTGCAGCAGACTCTATTGAGTCTTTTTTGGCCTGAGGGTGGGTGAGACCTGACAACCAATCTGCGGTTTTTCTTTTCAGCACCAGTTCAGTCTCCAGCCTGCTGTTGGCACCGTGGAGGAAGGGTCAATTGGTATTTTGGTCAGCTTCCCAGGGGCAGAAACTGAGATTTCTTCTGTCACTCTCCAGTAGTGTGGAACAATGGTGGCTATGCAGCAGGTATTTAATAAATCTGAGTAAGAGTTAGAAGAACCAATTTTTAGTCTTAGTTGTTCTATTCACTAGTTGTGTGAACTTGGGTGAGTCTTTTTCCTTCCTGCTCCTCAGTTTCTTCTGTTAAAAATGAAGCCAGGTGGAGGGATTAACTGATCTCTAAGGTCCCTCTCCCCTTATTCCCCCTTAATATTCTATAGTAAAAGAGAGGTAGAAGACACAGCCTAGTAACTACCTTTG
Source organism: Pseudochirops cupreus (assembly GCA_028627135.1). Classification (NCBI taxonomy): domain Eukaryota; kingdom Metazoa; phylum Chordata; class Mammalia; order Diprotodontia; family Pseudocheiridae; genus Pseudochirops; species Pseudochirops cupreus. Next base: position 219,496,763 of record CM053581.1, read on the forward strand.
ACAGGGAATATCAGGAAAACAATCTCAACAAGAGCGGTGAGATGTATCATTTTCATTTGAAGCAGACAGGAAAGAATGAGGAACCACGGACAATACTGTGGGATTATGGCATGTTCTTCTTGGCAGCCATTCCAACACATCTCTTGGGATTCCTGCCATGAGGAAAAACAAAATGCAAATACAGACCTTTCCTTTTATTGCTGACTTTCTTCTCCTCATTTTCCTTCCTACCTTCTTCATTATATATTCCTCCCCCTATAGCCTGATCACTTCTACAACCATTCCTAAATCTTGCAAGAATTCAGATGTGTTCCTAGGTGTTTGAGTGAAGGGTCTTGCAGCAAGCTAGGAGCTAGAGAGGTAGGGAATGGAGGAGTAGTCTCCCTGACTACTAGCTATCTTTCAAGGCCTATCTCAAGTCCTACATTTCAGTTCCACTGACTACATCTTTAGTGAATCAAGGCAAAGCCTGGTAGCCTCCTTGAATCTACAACTCTCTGACATTCTGGCATCTGTTATATTCCAAGATGTATCTTGTCAATCAGTCTTGTTAAAGAAGGATCAAAGAATCATAGATTTAGAGATGAAAGGAACCTAAGTGGTCATCTACCGCCAGCACCCTTATTTTGTAGATGAATAAAGTGAGACAGAGAGGTTATGTGACCTGCCCAAGGTCACACAGGAAGTCACACACAGGTAAGTAAATAGCAAAGCTGGGATTACTCTGCCTCCAAAAGCTGTAGTTTTCCCACGGTGTTATACTTTTCCAATCTGTTTAAATGCAAAAGCATGGTGTGATGTAAATAGCATTGAGTTGGGAATCAGAAGTCTTAGGTTCAAAACCCAACTTTTCTATTCAATACCTGTGTGACCTTCAGCAAGTATCTTTCCTCTCTCTGGGTTTCAGTTTTTCCATCCATAAAATGAAGAGGTTAAAATAGATGATCACCAAGGTCTCCTTCAACTCTAAAGTTTCTGATCCTGTGAATTTTGCCTTCATTTCCCAGGTTGAACTGGATTCCCAATAGGGTTTAGTTTCTCAAGGCAAACACCTACAAGAAGGGGGTTTTCACTCTGGCCAAGGTGTTTGGAGAAAGAGAATGCATGAGCAATTCCCACATCACCACCTCTTAAATTATTCATTGAGCCCTTTGGTGACCCTTTTCTCTTCTTCCCAAGCCATAGATAGGAGAAAGGAGTTCAGCACTTTGGGGCTAAAGATAGCTAACCTAGAATGCTAGCGACAAGAGTCAGACAGCACCATCTAGTGGGGGTCCTCAGAGCAGCTCAGCCAAGAAACAAGGAGGCTACAGGAGGATGGGGTAGGTAGGAATGCTTTGGTTAAATCTACCAGAATTCAAAATTGTCTACAATAGTGGCAAGAAACTGGCAGCACTGGTCTGACCTTTTCCAGAAAGAAATGAAAGTTCATTTAGAGATATCTTTAACACCTCCTTTGGTCCTACTTTTAGCAAAAGAAAAAAGGGGTGGGGGGTGAAAATCCCTGCTGAGAGCTTCCCTATTGGTAGTAATGATGCTGAAAATAGATGCACAATCTCATTTCTAGACAAAAAGTCTGTAAAGAATTCCAGCTTTCTATGGTCTTTAGATCAGTGTGGCAACCTCTGAGGGTCAGAAAAAGTCAGTTCACCTTTCTTTCCCATGTTAATTCAAGGAAAAAAAAAAGTCAGTATTCTAGCCAGACAATGAAAAGTCAGTTTATGAAAAAAAATGGTGTTAAATCTCTCAAAAGGTTTTTTAAAAGATTTTTCTTTTTCCCAATGAGATCACTGGGGACCAGATTGAATGAGGAACCCAAGGACAATTACGATTAGGAAATATTATTGAGAAATTGAAACAATTACCCCAGCCCCAGATTCCCTCATCTACTCATAGCTAGATCAGAGGGTGGACATGGTGATTCTGGAGATTTTGGATGCTGATTGGTGTCTGTGTCATTTAGACTGCCAGAAGCATCATTAAGAGCTTAAGTGGGACTGCAGGTTCCTGACAATTCTCCTTGGAATTCGGGCAAACTCCTGAGCTAAGAGAATATATTATGAACCTCTTTGTATTTATAGGAATGAAATGAGACAGGTATATTATATCCACACTCTGAACTCTAACATCTCACAATTATTTTGCAAAGAGAGTAATGCCCTCCTGGGAACTGGTTGAATACATTAGATTTCTGCCAAGAATGGATACCAGTGATGTTGTCTGATCACTCTAAAACCTGCAGTGCTTTGGAGAACAGATCAAGTTTTAGCATCCTTAGATCTGGATTACATTTATTGAACCACTTACTTGTCATAACAATATGCCACAGAGGCATAGTACCTTTGAAAACAGGAAGGGGCTGGCACTTATGTATTAGAGGAAGCCTGTGGTGCCAGAGATCATCAGTACAATATAGAACTATATCCCTTGCAAATTTTAGAACACCTTTCACAGCTCTGAAATGATGATCCTAGAATTTTTTAGCTGAAAGGAACCTTTGAGGTCATTTAATCCTACAATCCACCCACTGCAGAGGTCTCCTACGTAACATCTCTGATAGGTGAGCATCTAGCTTCTACTTGGATACCTTCAATGGTAGGGAGCTCACTATTATAGTAAACAGCACATTCTATTATTCCTTACTTATTAAGAAATTATGCCCCACTTTATGGTAAAACCTGTCTCCCTGTATCCTTTATCCATTGGTCCTAGTTCTGAGCCCCTTGGAGCCACAAAGAACAAATCTAATCCCTCTTCCAAATGATAGTCTTCAGAAACTTGAAGACAATAATCATATCCTCCCTAAGTCTTCTTTTATCCAAGCTGAGCAGCCCCAGTTCCTTCAAATAATTTTCATTGAATGCCTTCATGTCCCTTCACTGTTTTAGTCACTTAAGCAGTTGTGAAACCAGGCTTAAAGATTGCATTACACATAGGAGGCACTTAATAAATGTCAATTGAATAAGAAGTTTTATCAGAGAAAAAAGGAAATAGGAAAGAAGAAAGGACAGAAGGAGAAGGAAGGAAAAGGAAGGAAGGAGAAGAAAGAAGAAAAGAAGAAAAAGGAAGAAGAAAGGGAAAGAAAGAAGGGAAGGACAGAAAAAGAAGAGGGAGGAAACATTAAATAGCTGCTGTGTTCCAGGCACTGTGCAAAGTGCTTTACAAATATTTCATTTCATCCTCACAACCCAGGGAGGTAAGTTCTATTACCACCTCAATTTTACAGCTGAGGAAACTGAGGCAGACAGGGGTTAAGTAACTTGCCCTGGGTTACACAGCTAGGATTCGAGACCAGAATTGAACTCAGGTCTTCCTGACTTCAGGCCCAGGACTTTGTCTACTACAATACTTAGCTCATAACCCTTATGCTATTTAACCTAAAACCGTAAAAGATGTTGTTAGGGAGAGCCTAAAAGAAGTTAGGTAGCAAGCAAATGATTATAGCAGGTATTAAAAGATTGGGGATGATTTGTGTCTATCATCCATTATCAGTCATAGGTCATGTGGTTGGCCCCACACAAAAAAATAGCACCATGAAGCTTGAGATACAACAGCTCATTGAGATTCTACTCTTCCTTCTATTGCCTCCCATTTTTCTGATCCACTGATGAACGTTTGCTGAGCGAAGGGTCTCTTTGTAGTGATGTTGAAAGCTGGAACGAATGCCCTTTCTTTCTTTGGACAAACACTCTGATACCGTGTGGAGCAAGGCAGTTTATAATGAATTGCTCACAGTGTTGGGAATGAAATGAATCAGGAAAATGAAGCCCGCAGTCTGAACTCTAACATCTCACAGTGATTTTTCCAAGAAAGAATTAAGCTCTGTCAGGATCTGATAGAACATACTGTGTGTTTCTTAGTCCCTTTATAATCCTTTGGGGTACACTTTTCTTCTCTAACTCCCCCACCCACCCACAGCTTGATATGGTTTGTGGAGCCTAACTGCTTTCAAATATCTGTCTACTTGGAAATAAAAAGATAGAAAAGCACTGTGAACAATGACTTCGATGCCTACAAGGACCCAGATAACTTTATTCTGATCTTTGGCCACAGCCTGCACCCATAACCCCAGCTACAGATTAAGCTCTGAACCCCACCACAGACCAAGCCCTAACCCAAGGTACGGGCTGAGCCCCTAAACCTAAACTGAGCTCCATATTGAACCCTGCCATAACGAGAAACAATCCTAAACGTACTAAGCCTTGACCTACCCCCACACCCCCAGCACAGACTAAACCCTAATACTGGACTTAGATTGGGCTCTAATATCCAGTATAGCCATTTACAGCATCTTTGTTTATGTGGTTCCCTATGACTGTAATTCCATCCCTTCTATTCCCCCATATTTGCCTTTTAAAGTTCTGCTGATCTTTCAAGACCTAGCTCAAAGGCAACTCCTTTTCTGAAACTTTCCCCAACCTCCCCAGTCAGGAATGATTTTCCTCTCCTGAGAACTAACATAATGCCTTTCTCTTGCCCCTTTTATGCATTGTGTTCAATTTTATAATGCATTTAGGTATACGTCTTATATTCCTCTACTTTATTATAAGCTTCTTAAGGACAAGGATTCAAATTTATGAGCCTCTGTATCTTTCATAGTACCTGCCACTATAACAACATAGTAAGTATTTATTGAGTGAATGGATGGGTGGAAGAATAGATGGGTGGGTCGATGGTTGGATGGATGGATGGATGAGAACTGCCCCAACACAGAATGGGCTGCCCCAAGAAACAACAAGCTTCTAAAGAATTAGATTTGTCCAAATAGAGCCTAGATCAGGGCTTCTTAAACTTTTTCCATTTACAACCCCTTTTCACCTGAAAAATTTATACAAGATCTCAGATATATAGATATATAAAATAGGTATACAATCAAACATTTACCTATAATAAATCATAAAGAAATTTATTTTAAAATATTTCTTTGGCATACATATAATTTTACCATTTATTAAAGACAAAAGCAAATTTGCATACTAATGAGATGAATGTGCTTGTTTATTTTTACATAAAGAATTAAATCTAGTGGGAGCGCCTGGAGGCAGCAGCGACACCAGAGCCAAAACACAGAGGCAACTGTGGCCTGAGGAAGACAGGACTGTAAGGGACCAAGGGGCTACTGCTTCCATGAGTCTCTTCAACAAGCCCAAGAGCAAGATGACCCCTGAGGAGCTGCAGAAGCAGGAAGAGGAGGAGTTCAACACCAGGCCCTTGTCAGTGCTCACCCAGTAGGTGAAGAACAACATCCAGGTTCTCATCAACTGCCACAACAGCAAGAAACTTCTGGACCAAGTAAAGGCCTTTGACAGTCACTGCGACATGATCTTGGAGAACATGAAAGTGATGTGGACAGAGGTACCCAAAAACAGCAAAGGCAAGAAAAAGTTGAAACCAGTGAACAAAGATCATTACATTTCCAAGATGTTCCTAAGGTGGGATTCAGTCATTGTGGTCCTCAGGAACCCACTCATTGCTGGCAAGTAGTGGAGCCTCTCAGCTCAGCCCAGTAAGGCTGAGGGCTCCACTAGCTTTACCTTTTGTGAATAAAACCTTCCTGTTTTTAAAAAAAAAAAAAGAATTAAATCTGGGTGGAATATTTGATACTGATATTTTGGTTGTTGTGTATTCAGAAACCTTTTCTGTTGCCAAATTTTTCGCAACCCCCACATTGAGTAACATAACCCCATATGGAGTCCCAACCCACAATTTAAGAAACACTGATCTAGATGCCCACCCACCAAGTACTTATGTGTTGGGTAGGAGGGTAGACTTATTGACCTCTCGGGATGCTTTCAGCTATGATATTAATGATATGATATTTCAGCTATTCTGTGATATGTCAAGAGCAATCTTCATTCCATTGTCTATGGTCTGGCTGTTTCAAATGATGTAGGGATGCCAAGTCAGATGGCATTTTCATAAAGTTTTAAGAAACTGGGGGGGAGGGAGGATTTATGATTTGGCAGAGCCCCAACCCCATTCCTCATTGTTCACATTTGTGCTCTGTATCTGTAGTACATAAGGACTATGAATGAATGAAAGAAACATTTCTGAGGTGTTTGCTATGTGCAAAGCATTGTGTTAAGCCCTGGGGATTCCAATGGAAAAGTGGAGACTACTCCTGCTCTGGAAAAGTTCACATTCTCATAGGAAAACAATGTATAGAAGGTTTTAGCTGCAAGTTAGCTGCAAAAGTAACCTTGGTCCTTAGGGTAAAGCAGAAAAACATGTAGTAATGCATCTTCTTTAACATTACTTCTTCTAGGGGGGCGGAGCCAAGATGGCGGCGTAGCAGCAGCAACATATCGCAGCTCTCACATAGCCACCCCAAAATACCCA
>CM053581.1:219503601-219536710 GCA_028627135.1 Pseudochirops cupreus
TTGTAGCCTCATTGTGCTGTATATAAAGTGGGGGAAGAATTCAGTCTCCCTGGTCTATCTCCAAGGGTCTATGTAAGGAAAAAAAGTGGAATGGAGTCAATGGTAGTGCTTTGAGAAATACGAAACTTTAAAAGAAGGCAAGGCATTTTCACTGTGACTCCAACGTCACAGTTAAGGTAGATGTCTGGGGAGACACAATGACTGGATAGAGACTGTCACTTTGAGCTGGAAGGGACCGTATAGATCATATAGTCCAAGTCCCCTCATTTTACAAGGGAAGAAACTGAGGCCTAGGAAAGTTAAGTGACTTGTCCAAGGTCATATAGACAATATGTGGCAGAGTTGGGACTCACTCTTTTACTCTTTCCTTTGCACCATAAAAGCCTTTTCACTAGCAGGACTCACTGAGTTATCCATAACATGCCCTAGAATGTGATGCTACCATTCTATTTCATTATGAAAGTGGAGGGGCCTCCTCTTGGTACCATATTTGTGGAGAGGACTGAATGCCTTAAGTCTCCTTGGTGTCAATATCAATGCATGGCTTGCTTTCTACCTGCCTCACCATCTCCACAGCTCAGGGAGTACCTTGAGAGTTCCAGAGATTCTACATACACTAGTATGGAGTCAAGGTTTTAGCTTCAAGATCACCTACTAGTTGACCTTGGCAAGAATGCTTAGATTTGGTGGTAGTGTTGGGCGCTGTGTGTGTGGGGGCAGGGCAGGACTTGTCAAACCACAAAGCAGCTGGATGGCTCTTGCAATCTTAGCCCAGCTGACGGTTACCATAAGGTATAGCACCTGGGGGAGGGGGGTTGCATTTCATCATTTTCCTGGTTACAACCGACAAGGGCCATTTACATATACCAAGCATATCCTCAAGCCAAGCAGAATATGGGGAAGCCTCTCCATTTAAGGGCTAGGGGAGAGGGGGAGTTGGAGGGGGAGGAGAGTCCAGATAGCTTGCCGGCTCTGAAAAACCTCACACTAATTTAATAGGTAGCTGATGTAGCAAGGCATCTGCTTGCCTGAGCTACCCTAATCCCTAGCACACTGCAGCAGGATAGATATTTAAGAATTACCCACTCTCCCTGCCCAGCACTCTCTGCAGCTGGTGATGGATAAAAACACCATCTCGTCTTTGCTAAGATGAAACATGGCTTCTGGGCCAACAGCTGCCTCCTGTTGGACAGTTAGCTGGTTCACCTTATTCCTGGCTGCTAAGCAGACATCTTATGATTCTAGTCTCCTTCCTTCCTTCCTTCCTTCCTCCCTTCTTTCCTTCCTTCCTTCTTTCCTTCCTTCCTTCTTTCCTTCCTTCCTTCTTTCAACATTGTACTAGCATGTGGGGGGAAATTGAAATGCAGAGAGGCAAGGGGATTTACATAAAGTCACCCAATAATTAATTGGCAGAATTAGCTCTGGAAGTCACATCTTCTGCTATCTAGAACTTGACCATAGGTAGAAGAAAGATTTGGAAGCTGCATTGATTGCAAGATCTAGAACCAGAAGGGGCCTCAGAGGCCATGTGGTCCGACCTCCCTACCTTGAAAATGAAGAAACTGTGGACCATGGAGACTCAATGCCTTGCCCTTGTCTCACACAGGCAATAAGCATTTTACGTGGGATTTGAAGCCAGGGCCTCTGAATCCAGAGCCAGTAAACCATATACATATTAATGATTATTTTTCCATTGCTGTCTTGTTGTCTTCTGGGTTCAAATCCTGACTCTGTCTTTCACTTGTGTGACTTTAGGTAAAGTTTCCTCACCTGTAAAAATGATAGTTTTGGACCAGATGAACTAGCTTTGAAGCCTGTAGATACACTTAAATGAATGAGAAACTAAACTGATTTTTACTAATTTCCCAAAGGTAACTTCCTGTTCCTCACAGCCACACTTCCCCTGTGTGAAGGTTATGTTTTGTGGCTTGTTTCTCTGAAGATGGGGTCCAGCTGCCCCAGGGAAGCACTATGCCACAGGAATTGGGGGGATGCCAGTGGGCATTGCAAGGAGCAGCCTAAGGGAGGGGGACAAACTTCTTTCTTGTGAGCTAAGCTCCATGTGGAAAGGTCACAGTTGGTGGTTTCCTTCTTCCTCTTCTACCCCCATCTCACTCCCTGGCTTCTTCCTGGTGCCTTGTCAGAATGACCAGGGTAAAGGGCTAGCAGGTCTCTGCTGAGGCTCCTACCTGCTGGCTGTAGTCTCTGCAGGGAGCCCACAGCAGGCTAGAGGATGTCTGTGGGTGGGCTGAATGGATCTGACCAAATGGCCTTTTCATTCACATTTGTATGGCATTTCTTACAGGTGAACCCAAGGCATCTCCCATGAAACATATATGGGTTCTGGAATGACCATCTATGCACCTCTTTCTGTTTCCCAAATAATTAAGGGTTTGAGAAGGAGCAGGTCTTCTGTTATGAGTAGAAGAAAACCAAATAACATGTGTGGGTAAGAGAAAGATAATCTAAGAAAGATCAATAAAGAAGAATGAGAGAAAGTGTGTGTGTGTGTGTGTGTGTGTGTGTGTGTGTGTGTGTGTGTGAGAGAGAGAGAGAGAGAGAGAGAGAGAGAGAGAGAGGGAGAGAGAGAGAGAGAGACAGAGAGAGAAACACACACATGAACAAAGGGGATACAATTAGCAACGGACACACAGACACAGTGAGAGAAAAAGAAGAAGGAGGAGAGGTGGACAGGATGGATAGATAAATGCGTTGAAAGATAAGGGAAAAAAGAAAGAGATAAGCAGCTGTATAATAACATAGAAGGAAATGGAGGGTGGAAGGTGTTGTGATGTAGTGGCAAGGCCATCCAAAGAACTTCCCTACGTTTAGGGCACCTTTCCCCTGTCCCCTGCTTTGCTTTGGTGGCCTGATGACTTTCTTTATCTCCTTTCTCAGTGCCCTGTTAAACTTACTTGAAGGAAGTCAGACCACATCTGCAATATTGTGTTCATACTATGTGATGCATTTTGAGAGGGATGTTTCAAGGTCAATGTCTCAAGTCCACATCCAGCAGAAGGTGACCAGGAGAACGGAAGGGGGAGTGAAAAACATTATGTAAGGACTATTTAGAGTCATTGGGGATATTTAGTCTGGAGAAGAGACTGAAGGGTGTGGGAGCATGATCAATGTTTTCAAGTATATGAAGGGCTGTTATATGGGAAAGGGAGCAGACTCATATAGGTGATCCCTATCTCACAGTGTTTTTTTGAGGGGCTCAAATATAATTTAAAATGCTTTGCCAACATTAAAAAAAACTGTATAAATGTCAGCTAGTACTCAATTCTGTCTTCTACTGGAGGAGAGACTAAGAATGGGACGGAATCATAGGGACATGTGAAGAAAGATATCTGCATCCAAAGAAAGAACTGATAAATAGATGTATGTATAGAATAATTTTACATATCTGTCTATATACATGCTCACACATATATATGTATACTTATACATATATATGCATGTACATATACATATACCTATTTGTGTCTAATGGTGGCCATCTCTAGGACAGGATGGGGGAGTAAAGAAATAAAAAGGAAAAAGAGAACAAATTTACACAATAACTTTGTTGTATAGTTAAAACAAATAGCAAGTTGTACATTGTAGATTTGCAGTTTCACGTGCAATCATCTTTTTTTATTATACTATGTTATAGGAATACTTATTTCATTCCATAAATTAAAAATAAAATAAATTTTAAAAATTAAAAAAAGAAAGTGCATTTGAATTCACAAGAGAGTTTTCTACCAGTCAGTGCTGCCCAACAAGTGATCAAACTATGTTGAAGGGGTTTTGAGCAGAGGCTGGATAATATATCTTGTCCGGGAGGCTCTGAAGGGTATTCCTGCACTAAGCATGGACAGGACGTTCCATCTCCACACTTTCTATTAACTGTGTCTCAGACCAGGACCATTCCCCTTCCTTACCTCCACCTCTTAGCTTCCTTTCAAGTCTCAATTCAGATCCCACATTCTGCAGAAGGCCTTCCTAGTCCCCCCAGCTGCAAGTGCCTTCCCTTCTTGGATTACCCTTCCTCTACTCTGTACATATCTTCTCAGCACCCAGTTATTTACGTGTTATCTCCCTTAGTAAAACGCGGGCTCCTAGAGGGTGGGGACTGTCTTTGCTTTTCTTCAATGCTTAGCATAGTGCCTGATACAGAGTAAGGACTTAATAAGTGATTTGTAATTGATTGACCTCTAAAATCCCTTCTGACTCTTGAGTCCTTTCAGCAAACTCTTGTTCATTGCTTATTGTGTTGTGGGGAGCCAAGGATGCCTGATCCAGGACTCAGATAAAAATCTTGACAGTGTTCCCTAATTAGGACCCCTTGAGATGTGGCTTGCAAAGGCTGGTTCCTTGGGACCCCCCAGGGATACACTTAAAAGGACTTTTGTTTGGGATTCTGACATCAAAACCTTTGCCCCCAGACTTCAGGCACCTAAAGAACATGTTCCTTATCAAATTATCCATTCTGTGTTAGTTCCAGGATATAACAGACTAAAGACAATGATAACACCTAGATAACAAATTCCTTATCAAATTCTGTTACTTCCAGGATCTAACAGGATAAAGACAATGATAGTAAAACTTGAGTCCCCTCATCTTTCTGTATCATTTTGCTCTATAAAAACCTTGCTCAAAGAATCATTAAGTAGAGTTCTTTCCTACGAACTACCCACCTGGTTAATTCTTTGTCACATCTTTGCTCACACTTGGGGCTGGTACCCAAGTGGCCCACCACACTGTGTTTCTGTTTTTCCAACTGTAAAGTGGAGACAATGACAGCCTCTACCTGCCAGGGTTGTTGTGGGCACCAAATGAGATCCTACTTGGAATATGCTTAGCACAGTTTCTGGCATACAGGAGATGGCAAATAAATGCTCGTTCTTTCTTCCTTCCTGCATGGTATTATGTGAGGTATGTGAGGTAAGTATCCAAGAAAGGATCTACTGAAAATCATTTATGCCTCAACATAAATTTAAGTCATGCATGGTGTTACCCCTCTTAGGGGTGGCTGCCATATAAGAATGAAATAGAATCCCACTTTTACCTGAACTGAAAGGTCATGTAGAATATAATCCTTAGTGTGAGAAGAATGCAGAAAAAAGAAAATGGGATTTTTTTCCCCCTAATGAGTTGAATTCATCACTTATAGAAGTGCTTTTATTTATTCTAATTCAATAGCTTAATTTTCTGGATATAAAAACAGGCCCAGAGAAGGGAAATGATATGTTCAAGGTCATACAGTAAATTAGTGTCAGAGTTGGGTACGTATATAACCCAGATTCTACACTCCCAGGCCAGTAACAAAGTGCCTCTTTCCAACAGCAGGTTGTATCTCTCTGGGCCCCTAAAAGAAATTAGATGGCCAGATATTGGAATGAAGAAACATACAGGATTTCAGGTTGGACTTCTGCCTTGGCTTTCAGAAACAGAGGTCTGCCCCAGGGGAAATGGCTGGGTCCTGAAAGTGATAAATGAGTACCTCTATTCATTTTTAAAATTCCTTCCCCCCCTTATTTTAACCTTCAGAGTAACAAGTGCCCTGATGACCAGCAGCTACAGACACTCTGTGGAGTCATATTTTTTTTTCTGGTTTCAGACAGACTGTATGTCATCAATCTAATAATACAAGCAGGTCCAGTGACCCCTGGGGAGGTCACACAAAAGGGAGAAGGAGCCCTTCTAGGTATACTGCCTTTATAACTCTACCTCAAGTATTGCCCCTTCCCAAGATCAGTGCAGAGTACTAGGAAAGATTAGGACCTGGGTCCTAATCTCATCTTTGCCACTCATTCTCTGGGTGACCTTGAACAAATTGCTTCCCATCTCTGTGCCTATTAGGTGCCTCACCTGTAAAATGTGGAGAAGGAGGGGTCAGATTAGATGGTTTATAAGGTGCCTTCCAGCCCTAACAGCATCTGTTCTCCCTTTTAGCATTCTCGCTTCCAAGTGCCCCTCCAGCTCTAGATACAATGAAGTGCAGAGAGAGGGTAAAAATAATTTATAATGTATGACAACTTGCCTCCCCTCCTTCCCTCCAATTTCTCCACATTCCAGCCTAACTTCCTTCTCCTGCCAAGGACAAGTTGGTCTGGAGGGGAGAATGATGAGCAGTAACGTCTATTTGATACAACTACTTGGTTTCAAGAGTGAAGCACTGTAAACCGTTCAGAAGGACTTTGGGGAAGGAAGAGATCACATTTCAGATGAAGGAAGGAGAGCATTTTTCCAGTGGGAGGACTTTGGGCTGTTGTCAGCTTCGAATAAAAGTGAAACATCACTCTTCTTCCCTCCTCAGCCCAGGGTTGCAAAGTCATTAACTCTGTCCAGCTAAAATATTACAGGGAGAAGGGGGTGTAATAATCTACATATTTAATGTACATTAGTCATTCTCGACCTCTGTGTGCTGTAGATATTTATTCAGCAATTATCACACCAGTATTGCAAACTATAAAAGAAAACATTAAACTAGTCAAAACACAGTCTTTTTATGGGCAACAGATTGAAAAATCCATCAGCCTGTATCTATCCATCACAGGCGCCGACAAAAACCATGGGAAAGGAAAACAAATGTCAATGAGGTTTGTCCAGCTGGGTGTTTTGGAAGCTTCTGAGAGGTCCCTGGAGGCCAGGGACTTCTATTCCTGAAATCTCGGTTTGGGTGACAAACCTAACCCCATCATCTCCTCCCCAAACCAGAAAGAGACAGACAATGAATTATAGAATGTTAGAGCAGGAAGGGATTTAAGTGATCTTTTAAAGTAGTAGTTTAAGTGATAGCAAAAACCATTGACTGAGATTCAAGAGCCTTGGATTCTAGTCCTGTTTCTGTCACTTGCTTGCTTTATAACCTTGGGCCAATCTCTTCTCCTCTTTGGGGCCTCCATTTCCTCATGTGGAAAATGTGGAGATGAGGATGGGGTTAATTCTCACCCTGCCTTTTTCAGAGGACTGTAAGGATCCAGGGGTGTTCTGGTAAATGTTTAACAATGAGTTCTCCGGGAAAAAAAATTAAAGATGCATGCATGACACACTTTTAATGTTTTTTAAGTTTAGTTATTAACATTTTCTCTGCTGCTTTCTTAAGTCTAGACAATCAACAAAACAATAAATCAAGTCCTGATTTGTAGGGTGTGCTGATTTCCCAGGTACAAATGCTCAGATGAAAAATTTAACAATGTGTCCTCAAGAAATAGCTGGAGCTGGCTCCAGCACGTCCCTGTGAGGATCAGATGGGATGATGCATGGGAAAGCGTGTCATAAACTGTCACAGATAGTACAAAGTGAGGCATGGTTGTTGTTACCAAGGCTGTCATTCTGTGGTCTTGTTCTTTGCAGAAAGTCTGAATGGAAGAAGCAAAAGGACAGGTTTTGATTATCATCCAGTTCTCATAAAAAACCCCACAAATTCCCCCCTCCCCCACCAGCCCTCACTCCCCAGTTATCTTTGAGCAGAACCTTGCACAGCATCAAGCACTGCATTTGGGAAGTGGTCCTGATGTTAAAGCTAGGGCCATTGGCTCTAGATAGATGAAGGAGTCCCAGTGCTTCTGATGGTACTTCAGTCTGTTCAAAGAGGATCACATTTCATGTAAACCAGTTAGCAGCTCAATAATTCAGTGTGAATATATAATACCCCTTCATAAACCTGCTCACTCTTTTCAGGCTCTTGGTCTACTCTAGCTTTATTGCTCACTGAGCTATTGGCCAGAGATGTAGTTTCCTTAGGGTTCGAGATGACTCTTAACTCTAACCCATCCATAGGCTATCAGAGCTGGAAGGGACCTCAGAGGTCACCCAGCCTAAACCCCTTATTTTATAAATGAAGAAGTGATTTACCCACAGGGCTCATGGTGGAGAGGAAAAGATTTGGAGTCTGAGGATCTGAGTTTGATTCCTGATTTTGATTTGACCTGGGTAATCATAGGCAAATCACCACCCTGGCCTCAGTTTACATATCTGTAAAATAAGACAGTTGGATTAGATGACCTCTTGGGTTCCTTTCCAGCTCTAGAAATCTACAACTAGACATATAGGTCATAATAATAAGTGGGAACGCCAGGATTCAAACTCAGGTTTTCTGACTTCCAATTCAGTATCTTCCTATTCCATCATGCTGTCAGGAGGTCATTTTCAGCTCTATCCCATGTTCTCAGCAGACCAGGAGGCAGTGATCCGTTTTGGAAAGAGCACAGGACTGGGATTGAAGAGACTTGCATCCTAATTCCATTTTTGTCACCCGCTTGCTGACTTAGCTTAGGCAAATAACTTCCCCTCTGGAGAATAATAATAATTATCATTTTTAAGCACAGGAGGGTATGCTGAATTGATGTTGCTGAGCAACCATTTTCTGCTGAGAAATCTCTCTTACCTAGGAAGATTACCCTGATTTATTCCACTTGACTTTGGTCACCCTATGTCCTTTAGCACTTAGTTATTCAATTTATACTTTATTTAATGCATCTTTAAGACATCATCAGTTCTATCCCTTTTCTTCCTAGAAAAATTTAGGCCTTTTTTTTTCATTCAAAACTCCAGGAGAAAAAAATTTCACTGTACATCAAGGGTTATTAAATCTTTTTTATGTTCTGGACCTTTGTAGCAGTTTGGTAAAGCCTAAGAACTCCCTCTAAGAATGTTTTTAAATGCATAGAAGTCAGCTAGGTGGTGCAGTGGATAGAGTGCCAGCCTTGGAATCAGGAGGACCTGAGTTCAAATCTAGCCTCAGACACTTACTAATTGTGTGACCCCAGCTAAGTCACTTAACCCTGTCTGCCTCAGTTTTCTCATCTCTAAAATGAGTTGGAGAAGAAAATGGCAAACCACTGCAGTATCTTTGCCCAGAAAACCCCAAATGGGGTCACTAAGAGTCAGACACAACTGAAATAATTGAACAACAAACACACAAGGCAAAATACATACAGAATTACAAAGGAAGCCAATTATTTATTTCAAAATATTTATTTCAAGTTATAAAAAAAAAATTCTCACCCCAGGTTAAGAACTCAATAGGGTAATCTATCCTTCCTAGGACCTACTGAGACTCTCCCCATGAGGCCAGACTTTGGAACAGAGAACCCTGGGCTTCAGACAACTGCAGCTCCTGCCTTTGCAGGGAAGGAGCCAATAAGACAGGACTCAGGAGAAGGGAGCCTACCACGTGTGGCCTTCTAGGTCATTGGGTGTGGTCTTTTGAGTGAGTCCAAGTTCTACAGAACAAATGCTTTTATTAAGGGGATTTGTTCTGTGAAGTTTGGATGCAGTCAAAGGGCTGCACCTGAGGACCTAGAGGGCCACAGGGATAAGTCAACCCTCTCCCCTGCTTCCGTGACCACCAATTCTCTTCTTCCTCTTCCCCTAGCTTTCTACCTTTAGTGATATTATCGAACATCTGCTACCTCAGCAAGGCAGTGTGTGATAAAGAAAAGAGACCTCAGTTCTAGTCATGACTATGTCATATATGTGTACGTGACCAGCTCCTGGACCTCTCCAAATCTTATTTTCTTCATCTTTTAAATAGGAATGATTATTTCTGCCCTACTCAACTTATGGGACTATTTTGAGAATTCAGATGAGATAAACTAGGTGAACGTTCTTTGTAGATTATAAAACACTTCAATAAATGATAGTTAGAAAAATTATCATGGCATTTCCCGGAAGGCAATGAGAATCACATACACTGAGAAAATGAAGGGTCTGTAACTCTCCAAGCTTCTGAGTTTTCATCTACAACATTTCTCACATCTGTCTTCTTACCTTTCCTTGCATACTCACCAGTCCAGTCCAGTCCCTCATCACCTCTCACCTGGACTATTTCAATATTCTCCTAACTGGTCTCTTTTGACCTTTTGTCTCCTTTCCAATCCACTCCTCACACAGCTGCTCAAGTGATGTTCCCAAAGCAAAGGTCTGACCATGTCCTTCCTCTGCTGAACAGTCTTCAGCGACTCCCTGTTGCTTCTACAAATAAAATACAAGCAACTCTGGCATTTAAAGTCCTTCACAATCTAGCTTCAATCTACCTTTCTAGGCTGAATCCATTTCGCTCATGCTGTAGTGCAGCCAAACAGGCCTTTTTGCTGTTTTTCCTATACAAAAATCATTCTCTCTCCACACCTTTGCAGAGTCTGTCTCCCATCCCTGGAATTCAATCTCTCCTCACTGCTGCTTCCCTCAAAGCTCAGTTCCCATGCCACTCCCTCTGTGAGGCCTTTCCTGATCTCCCCAATTTCTAGCACCTCCTCACGACTTCCCTGAAATTACCTTGTATTGGAGCAGCTAGGTGGCACAGTGAATTGTACAGCACTGGCCCTGGAGTCAGGAGGGTCTGAGTTCAAATCCTGCCTCAGACTCTCGACACAGTTACTAGCCATGTGTCCTTGGGCAAGTCACTTAACCTCAATTGCCTTGCTTTCCCCCCTCTAAAAAACCAAAACCACAAATTACCTTGTATTGATTTCATGTATTTTTTTCCTGTATTTACATGTATGTGTACAAGTTGTTATCACTGGTGGAATATAAACTCCTTGAAGGCAGAAACCATTCACTTTTGTCTCTGTTTCTCTAATGCCTAATACAATACCTGACACTTAGAAGACACCTGATGAATGCTTGTTGATTAATTGACCCAGAGGTCTAGAATGTTTAAATCAGGGGTGGGGAACCTGATACCTCGAGGCTACATGTGGCTCTCTAGGTCCCTTGATGGAACTGTGAAAAGACCACACTTGAGGACCTGCAGGACCACATGTGGCCTTGAGGCTGCAAGTTCCCCCCCACAAAAATGATTCTAAACAATAGTCTGAGGGTATCACCAATTGGCCACACTGAACTGAAGGACTCCCAGAGAGGGTAGAGATCCCCTAGTCATGCCCACAAGTATGCAAAGTAGTTCTTTAAAAAAAAACCCCAAATAACCTTGATTTATTACATGCTGTGTCTGCCTTCTCCCTTTCCTAGCCAGTCACACCCTGGGTCTATCAAATCTGCTGAAATTTATATTTAAAATGAGGCCCTAGAAGTCTAAACAAACCCACCCTTTGATTCATAGGCATTTACACACCTTTTCTCCATTAATAAATTAAATGCATAAACCAACCACAAATAGCACCACATCAGTCAGTTCACTGTGACTCTGCTCCAGTCTCAGTTTTCCTATGAAATGGGAGAGGGGGTTTGGGTGTCAGATGGCAGAAGTTTTACCAGTCAACCAATTAATTAGCAGGCATATATATGTATATATGTGTGTGTGTATGCATGTCTATGTATAGACACACATACATATTTTACATACATACAAACATATGTATGTGTGTATATATACATATACATATATATATATAATATCTATCAATACATGGATAGATTAGTTCAGAGGTTTGAGTTGTGCCTGACTCCTCATGACCCCATTTTGATTTTCTTGGCAAAGATACTGGAGCGGTTTGTCATTTCCTTCTCCAGCTCCTTTTACAGATGAAGAAATGGAGGCAAACAGGATTAAGTGACTTGCCCAGGGTCATATAACCAATAAATGTCTAAGGACAGATTTGAACTCAGGACGATGGGTTTTTTGACTCCAGGCAGGCCTGGCACTTTATCTACTGTACCACCTAGCTGCCCGTGGATAGATAGATATGTTTTTTTTTCTTTTTCTTTTTTTTTTCTTTTGAGAGACGAAGGCAGGGCAATTGGGGTTAAGTGACTTGCCCAAGGTCACATAGCTAGTAAGTGTTAAGTGTCTGAGGTCAAATATGAACTCAGATCCTCCTGACTCCAGGGTCAGTGCTCTGTTCATTGCACCACCTTGCTGCTCCGATAGATATGTATTAACAGAGTAAATATAAAAAGGTAAAATATAGGTAGCATGGGAGGGAGGGCTCTAGCAGGTGGGAGCTGGGGGTGGGGAACCAGGGACAGCTTCATGTAGAAGGCGAGACTTGAAGGAAGAGAAGCATTGTATAGAGGTGGAGGTAAGGACAATGTATATTCTAGGCAGGAGGCACAGCCAAGTACAAATGGAACATCCTGTTCCTGTGAGAAACAAAGAAAAGATCAGTTGGGCTGGATCCCAGTGTGCAGTGGGTGTGGTATGGGGAAGGAACCAGCATTTATTAAGTGCCTACTGGGTACCAGGCTTTGTGCTATATTTACACATGTTATCTCACTTTATTCTCACAAAGACCTTGGAAAGTCAGTGCTATTATTCTCATTCTACAGTTGAGGGGACTGAGGCAAAGATTAAGTGACTAGCCGGCATCAGAAGCTAGTAAGTGTCTGAGGTAGGAATTGAACTTGGGTCTTCTTGACTCCAGGCCCAGCACTCTCTCCACTGTAAGAGTAGCAGTGTGCAATGAAGGGGGAGTTGAGAAGGGAGTGCATACCAGGTAGGAGGAAAGAGTTCATGCAAAGTCATAGAGATGAAAGATGGATTATCATCTGGGAAGAACAGCAGAAAGGTCTATTTAACTTGAAAAGTTAGAGGAATTTACCTTTGATTCTAGAGGAAATAGGAAACCTTTTAAGTTGATTGAAGGTGAGATGGTCAGATCTGTGCTTAATGTAGAAAAAAGTTCTGGTGCCTAACTCCCCTATCTCTACCATCAAGCTTCACAATTACCCATACCTAGAACCTTGAGGTCATCTTTAATTCTTCTCTCACTGTCTATGTTTCCATGTGTCTTTTTCTCTGTCTGTGTGTTCCCAAGTCCATCTTTCTGTCTGTCTGTCTGTCTCTCTCATACACCTACACACACATACAGATGCACACATTCTCTCTCCCATTCTTTCTCTTATACACACTCTCACACATATGCTCTCTCTCTCACACACACACACATGGACACACACTCTCTTATTCTCTCTCTCCCCTCCCACGCTCGCGCTCTCTCTCTCTCTCTCTCTCTCTCTCTCACACACACACACACACACACACACACACACACACACACACTCCATCAATCAGCTGTGAGGTCCTTGTGCTTCTACCTCTATAATATTTCTCACATCTTGAATCCTCTCTTCACTGCCATTGAAACTGCCATAGTTCAGGCTCTCACCTCTTATTTCCTGGACTATTGTCATAGTCAGAACAATTCAGTTCAGCAAACATTTATTAAGTGTCTACTTTGTGTAAGGTACTGTGCTGGAAATGCAAAGATAAAAATGAGTCACTGCTCATGATGAGCTTATATATTATTGGAGGGATACGATGTATACTCATGCACCTGTGTATTATTCCCATTATTCCCAAGCTCTGGACTTTCACAGGCCAGGTTCAGTCTGTATTCAGTATTCCAACCTTTACAGCCATTTTTTTAAGCCCATATTTTTGCCCCTAGCCCCAAGAGATGCCTCTGAAAAATGTTGTAATATGGCTTGTATAGCTCATGTTTAGGTTTTTACAGATATGAGTAAAAGGATCCTCAGATCTTGAATAAGGCCTCAAGGTAATAATGCAGATGTTAGTTATAGGGCAGCCTTTATTCCACCCCTTCTTAGATAGAATGTAAAAACAAAGGACTCACAGTAGCCCATAAATAGTTGGTATGTATCCATCAGCAGGTTCTTTACCTGAGAGGGCTCGTTCAGCCATCAGGGTCAGAGTCCCACTGGCCTGTGGTCCTCTACAACAAAGGTCCTCTACAACAATAGGCTTTGGCAACAGATTGGATATGGGGGGGGAGGGGTGAGAGATAGGGCAGAGTCAAGGATGACACCTAAGTCATGAGGCTGAGGGACTGAGAGGATAGTGTTGCCTTCTACACTCTGCTCCCAGCTGTGAAAGGTTTTTCTAGGTGTTGAGCTCAATAGAACACACTGTTTTACACTTTCAATTTGCTGATGAGCCTATTTTAAGCCTTATGGTATGGTCTTTGAGGGCCTGGACTTCAACTCTGGGTTGATAAAATTGGATGAATACTAGCTTCATTCCCCAAACACAGATAGGCATCCAATCTAATGGGATTGCCCTGAAAGCTTGGACTCCTCCATAGAAGGAAAACAGACTTGGAGTTGTTACATAGGAAACCCCCTCCCCACTGGACCTGTGTGTACATGGTGACAGCAGAGGGGAAATTCCAGGTTTTTTTGTCCCCCACCTTTTCCCCTACCCCACATGGTGCCTAAGAGTCTCCTTTGCTCTTCTAACCTCCTCTTTTCTCTCCAACAGGCTGGTCAGAGCAGCTAGGTGGAGCAGTGTATAGACCACCGGCCCTGGAGTCAGGAGAACCTGAGTTCAAATCCAGCCTCAGACACTTGACACTTACTAGCCGTGTGACCTTGGGCAAGTCACTTAACCTCTCTGTGCCTCTGTTTCCTCGAGTATAAGCTGGGGATAATAATAACACTTACCTCCATGCATCAATGCCAATTGATTTAAAGGCCATCAAGACATTTCAATCAGTCTAGTAATGCTGCATGCCTGTTGTTGCTGACAGCATAAATAAGTAAGTTCTCCATGGAAAAAGTGAGACTGATGGCTTTGAGTGGCTCTGCCTCTCTTAAATCCAATTCACAGGCAAGTCAAGACATTGCCCTCATGATGTTATTGGTCCTCTTAGGAAATAAAAGATGAATGACAATGAGAACAAAAGGTTCTGCATGAGGTCTCCACACAGAGAGAAGGACTTCCAGAGCAGGTGGTGTGACATAAACCTTTGTCACACACATTTCTTACACATGTAGTCTAAGTTCATGGTCTAAGCTTAAACTTGTCCCACAGATGCTGTGTGTATTTATAGGAAAGAATGAACCAGGTTTTAGGAGAATTTTATACTAACTATCTTTACCATGTTATTGGAGAGTGGTAGTAGTTCCCCCCTGGGGACCCAACCTATCAGTTTGAATAGAAGTTGGCAATACTGCTATTTCTCCTCCTCCTTTTCTCCTCCTCCTCCTCCTCTTCCTTCTTCCAAATGTAGTCTCCCTCCTTATGTGCCTTGTCCTTAGGAATATAATTTTTAGTTGCTTCTATTTTGTAAGACATTTTAGGATTGGGGGCTTAGATTTTAAAAAAGTCATTTCCGTCAATCACTCAATCAATTAATTATTATTTTCTTTTTTAAAAATCTCAGACAATTTATTTTTTGTGCTGTACAGTTTTTATTTATGATTTCTTGAAATATAGTTCTGGAAAAACAGAATTTTAAAAACTCCTTTGTGTTTCAAATGGAGCTACTTGACTAGCCTTTAAACTCAAATCATTCTGGCTTTCCTCGAGTGGCCAATGATAACCCCAACCCAAGCTTCTGTGGCTCATTGTTTACCTTTCAGTGGCTCAGAATGAGTCTAAATAGCAATTGTTTTCTGTTCTGGCCAGAAACTCTAAGAGTCTTAGATTTGTAGTTTTGCAATGGGGCTATTGGGTCATTTTGGTCTCAATTTGTACCTAGCCCTTAGTCATTTGCCTCAGACAAATTGAGATTGGGAAAAACCTAATTTAGAAAGATCAAGGTTACCCAACTGTATCCTGGGCCATTGCTTTGACTTCTGTCTCGCCATTGGGCTCCTATGACTCTGGAGGAGGGAGTGAGGTGAGGCTGATGATTTCACTTAAATCCAGTTCACAAGCAAGTCAAGACATCACCCTCATGATGTGATTGGTCTTCTTTAAGAATGAAGGAAGAACAACTAAACCAACAAATTGGGAGTGGTAATAGCATCTACCTCATAGAGTTGTTTTGAGGATCAAATAAGATATTTGCAAAGTGCTTTGCACAGTGTTTGACACATAGTAGATGATCAGTGAATACATATTCCCTTCAGGGAACATAGAGCTCCCACGTGTCTCTGCCCCCAGGATGCCATCAGGAGCTTGGTGGAGGGAATTTCCTTGTCCCCTTTTTCTCGTCTCCCCTGCAGTCTTAGCTCTGCTGCTTTTGTAGGCTATTGAAAATAAAAATAAAAGGGTAAAAAAGGCCAATTCTGCAAGTAACTCCATTTCTGATTGGCCTAAAAGAAGGGAGAGGCTTCTCTTTCAACTGCCTAAATTGACCAGTTTATCCCCCAAAGATTCACAAGGAATCCTAAATGAGCCAAATGGATACCCTTCACAGGGAAATTCAACCAAACTTCCAAACAGAGCTTCAATTCCCTGTAAACTCCACAAAATTACTAGGGAATTCCCTTTATCAACCCCCTATGGGATGACAGGTAAATGCCAGGTAATTTTGGGAGGGCAAGACCATTAGCCAATGGGAAAGTTGGGGGGTGGGAGGAGAGGTGACATCAGAGTTGAGTCTTGAAGGATTAGCCTCCTAAACTGATGCTGTGGCTTACATTGAAATCATAGTCATGTGATACCTATCAATACTCAAAGTTCAGGCTCCTTTCTTTCCCAGAAGAGAAGGTGAAAAGGCTCTAGGAATGTATCTTTGTTCTTCAGGTTTTGGGGAACAAAAAACCTGGAAGAGGAACCTCATTATCAAAATCAAGGGGAAAAAAAGGGATCTGAAGAGATATAGAAGAATCTTGACCTATGTCAGGGGCTTGGAGATAGGAAAGATGTTACTGAGAGGATGAAGTGAGGGATGAGTACTGACCATTTGGAGCTAAGACACAAATGTAAGGCTCTTTTTCAAGAGGAGAGAACTGGATGCTTTGAGGAGGAAGTAATTGTATGTCTTCCAAGGAATGATAAAGTGAGAGTTCATCCAAAAAGGGTCAAAAGAGGAGGAATACTGGTGGTTTGTGCCTCTGCTAAGGGGTACTGAGGCAACTATTTTTTTCAGTCTGATAACAATAGAAAGAGCTGCTGTTTTCCTGGGGCATGTATCCAAGATGTTATAGAGAAATGCACAGGATTTGTCAAAATGAATGACTACTACACACTTCTGGTGATACACATGGGCACAAAGCAATACTGCCAGAAGGAACCAAGAAAGCATTGTCAAATATTAAGGAATCTTGGGCAAGGAAAATGAAGACCTTGGGGCCACAGGTGAAGTTTTCATCCCTACTGCTTAGCTGAAGCAAGAAGAGAAGTGCAGATTTAAGAGGTGAACAATTAGTTAAGAGTAAATATACTGTCTGAGAATGAGGTTTGAATTTTTGTACTATGCCTAAAATATTAACAGCTTTATGGCCAGGAATTCAGGACACATAACAAGGGGTCGCAAGACTATAATTTGCTTGGTGTATTGAAAATTGAATCAAAAGGACTTAAACAGAAAGTTTAAAGGAAAGGGGAGAGATAATATAAAGATAGTGTCAGGAAAGCTAAATAGTATGTTGATAGCTAACATTCATAGCACCTTAAGGTTTACAAGGCACTTTATATATGTTATCTTATTTGATTGTTAAAACAAATAGGTGAAGTAGGCGCTATAAGAGCTAACACTGGAAATCAAAGTTAAAGACAATAAAAAGATATTTTTTTTCTTTAGCTAAATTGTAGAAAAGAGGAGATTTTTAAAGAAAGAGATAACACCAATCCTTGGTTTGGATGGGATGATATGAGATGGCAGAAAAAATCAAAGATATTTAATTTTGTTCTGTTTTCTCTGCGAAGGAGAATAATTTCTAGGCTGGAAAGGTCGGAACAAATATGACTAATAGGGAATTGATAACACCAAGGAAATAAGATAGCACCTAGATGTCTCTGACAAGTTAGAGTCACCTGGCCCAGATAAACAACATCCTTGGGTGTTGAAAGATATGTGAAAGATGTGGAGAGCAGGAGAAGTCCTGGAGAACTGGGGAAGGGCAAATGTTCCAATTTTTTTTTTAAAGGTAGAAAATGGAATCTGAAAATTATAGGCCAGTGAGCCTTCAATTCCTGACAAAACAGTAGTACATTATTAAAGGTGTTAGAGAACATCTAGGGGGAAAAAGTTATCAGAAAGAACAAGGACGGTTTCATCAAAAAATAGATCATGTCAGACCACCTTGTTTCATTTTAAAAATATGGTTATTAAACTTGTATGAAACAACAGAGTATAGTGGCTAGAGGGTCATCCTTGGCATCCAGAACACTTGGGTTCAAGTTCTGCTACTGATGCATTCTAGCTGTGTGATCACGGGTTATCTGCTTACCTTCCCAGGGTCCCAGGCAATCCTTCCTTCCTTCTTTCTTTCCTCCATCCCTCCATTCCTTCCCTTTCTTCCTTCCTTCCTTCCTTCCTTCCTCCCTCCCTCTCTTTCTTTTTATAATCTATTAAAAATAAATTTTATTGATATATTTTGTTTTTTATATCACAAGATTATCCCCCACTATTCCTTCTTCTCCCACCCTCCCAGAAAACCATCTCATATAACAAGTATTTTTTCTTTTTAAAATTTTAACATTCAGTTTAAAAATTGTGAGTTCCAAACTTTCTCCCTCCCTCTAATCCTTTCCCCACCCATCAAGAAAGCAAGCAATAGGATCCTAGACAACTTTCTAAGAGAACAAATTTCAGATGAGTTGTTGATTTGAATTGGTGGAGAGAATTTACACCCTGGGAATTCTCCATCCCCATGTAATCACAGATTTACACCCGAAACAAATAAAAAAATTTAAGCTGGCAGACCAGGGATTGCTATAGATATAGCTTATCTAGATTTTTAGTGAAGTATTTGATAAAGTTTCTCATGCTGCTTTGGTAAAGGAAAATGAAGAATTATAAGCTAGAGAAATGATTGAATGACTGACTCAATATTCCAACGAATCTGTGATCTTTCTAATATTGATATCTCTTCCATTGAGGCAGATTGTAACTCATCCATAGCTGCCCTTCCTGGGTGATTCTTGTATAAGTCTTCCCACAAGTTTGATGGGGGGGGGGTCAGTCCAATGTGCTGGAATCCTTCCTTGATGTATCTTGGCATCATGAGGATGCCAGTAGAGCACTTGACCTATCATCTCCTTGCCCACATTTCCCTTATGCTATCCTTCATTCTTGTTCTTCTTTGAAGTTCCTCTTTGGCTATATGTTTCAGCTTGCATATACTCAGTATTAAAAAAAATGATCACTTAAAATCTGATATCTACTTGGAACAAGGTCTCCAGTGGAATGTCCCAGGGATATGCTTGGCTTTGTGCTATTGTATGCTTTTATCAATGACTTTGAAAAAATAATCTTAGCCAACATGCTTATTATATTTGCAGATTACTCAAGATAGTAGCTGTAGCTAATAGGTTGGATAACAGTCAGAAAGACTAGAAGGTTTGACCAAATTTAATTATATGGAGTTTAATAGGAATAAATGGAATCCCATATATTTGCATTATGTGATCTTAGGCTGCATTAAGAGACTCACAGTGCCTGGGCTTAAGGAAATGAGTGTCCCACTAAACTCTGCCCTGGTCAGACCACGTTAGGAAAACTGTGTTCTCTTTTGGATGCCATATTTTATGAAGGACATTGATCAATTGGAGAGAGTATCCAGAGGAGGGCAACTAGATTGGTAAAGGACCATGAGATCAGGCCATATGATGATCAGCTGGAGGAAAAGAGATGTTTGTCTTGGAGAAGACTGAGGCGAGACTTGATAGTTATCTTTAAGTATCTGTAGGGTGTTGAGGAGAAAGAAGATTTGTTCTGTTTGACCTCAAAGGCAATAGGACCTTGGAGCAATAGGTACAAATTGCAAGGCAGAGAATTTAGGCTTGATATAGAGAAAAACTTCCTAAGAATGTAAGTAGAATGAACTTGGGAGGTACAGAATTCTCTCTACTGATGATCTTCAAGCAAAGGCGATATGACCACTTGGTTGTGTTCATGTAGCAGGTCTGGATTGGACTTTGCAGGTATGGACCAGACCATAGAGCTCTTTTATTCCCTTTATTATATTCTATTTATTCTTCCAACTCTGATATTCTGTTATCCTACATGTTAGAATGTTCAGGCTTGCTGCAGATGTTGGAAGAACATTGTGCTGTTTTACATTCCCAAAGAGTTGAAGGGAACATTGTACAAATAGACATCAATCACACCATTGATCTAGAAGCTCCTAGAGAGCAGGAACTGTCTTTTGCCTTTCTTTGTATCCTCAGTACTTAGCATAGTGCCTGGCTTAATAAATGCTGATTTGCCCTCTGCAACTCTAGCCCTGAGGCAGAATGGGGGAAAGGTTGAAGATGATGTGTGTGTGTGCACGTGCATGCACATGCGTGTCAGTCAGGTGACACTACTAATTTCTTGGATGACACCAAGAATCTCTTCTCCCCTTCCCCCTCTTCCCATACTGAGCTGGCTATATATCCAAATTTTATGTAAACTAAATGAACCATCTACACTGGTATTCTAGTTCATAACACAAGAGGAGGGAATTTGACAGCTCTGGGAAATGATCTTCCAAAGGATCAATGTGTCCTTCCTTTTCCACCTAACCGGTTGGTAAAGTAATTGATCATCAGGAGATCAGACAGGTTGGGATAGGCTTTTGTTCTCTTACTGCCACCATTTTAGCTCTTTTCGTTTCCTCCAGGTGCATCTTACAGGTCATCAGAAATCGTGGTAGTTGGAGAAGGTATGAGATGGAAAAATGCAACTGTTGGATCCTTAGTGCTTGCTTATTCTATGTACAACAAAGTGTTGTTAGCCCTGCATCTCACCCGCCATGTGCCCTTGGCAACCCAACCTCTCTGTCTCAATTTCCTCCTCTGTCAAGTGGGGATAATAATACACTACCTATCTCATAAGGTTGTTGGTTTACAAATATACACTATCATCATATCATCATTATAATTATTACATGAAATAATATGTTTGACAACACTTTGTGAGCTGTGAAAGGCTCTACAAGTGTGAGATATTGCTCTTATTAAATCACTTTGGGCCTCCGTTTTCTCATTTGTAAAATGGGAATGATACTGCCATGAAACCTTCTGTGACCATGCTAGTCCAGACTGAAGGCCCCTTTCTTTAGACTGTTGCCCCCCAGGCTGGCTATGGGAGTCGGAAGGATAGAATAACATATGCAGCAAAGCCTTAGCAAACATAAACCGGGACATGAATGAATGTAAGACACTACTGTTACTTTTATTATCATTAGCCTGCCACTCCTTCTACTAGACCTCAAGACATCAAGAATATGATGCATTTTTTTTCCTAGTACGTGTTGTAGTCTAAGGCTTTTCCTTCTGTTGAAGCTAATTAGAGAGGATTTCTCTCTGAGTTACACCTATAAATGCTGAGCTCCCCAGTGCTTAAACCTTAGCCTCTGCTGCTTCCTGTTCCTTTTAACTTGATAATGTTTTATTTTATTTATTTTTTTATTGTCCTTGTTACTGGAAAGGAAACAAGAATTTGACTCTGGAATTATACATCCATCTCCCATGATGGCTCAGCCTGCTTTCCCTATTCTTACACAGCATAATAAAAAGGGAGAAACATGGCTGAACTCATTTCAGTATCATAAGGCTCTTAGTGTCAGTGGGGGGAGGAGACGTCTAACTCATAAATTCTGTCCTCTTTCCTGAGCAGACAAAAGGCAGCCAAAGATCCCTGCCTCATCAGCTTCCTCCTTAATGATTTTATTATAAATCTATTTCCTCAGGAGGAGGAGGAGGAGGTAAGAAGCTCTACCAGCTCATTAGTGGGAGGAGGAGGACGTAGTCATGGGGTGAGCCAGCCTTCTCTCAAAGGACACACTGATTTTCAAGTGCTTTCCCACTAAATAATGCCAACCTAAGGGAGACAGGTTATCTTTATCTCATGCAGACAGGAAGAATCAAGGACCATACTAGGTTTCATGCCTGAAACTCCTAGGTGCAGGGAAGCCGGGAATCTGGAGCCTCCCATTAATTACTCCATGCTATTAAAGACTCCATCTTCCCGGAGTAGCTCTTAACTAATGGCTGTCAAGTTCTCCACAGACAAAGATGATACAGCTGTGGACTCTGTTTAGATTCTGTTAAACAGCTGTCTGAAGATGCTGAAATCTGGCTCATAGCCCAGGTAACCCAATAGTCCAGATGTTTGGTGCTGTGCAGTCCAAGTGTCCAGGCTTTTTGTATGAACATCAAGGTTTTCATTTTGACCTTTGGCATGGTGGATATAACTCCTTATAGAACCTATTGTTAAGCTCAGGGCGTGTGAGTGCTTATTCACATCTCAGTGTGCACATGTGAGGAGAAAAATGCTTTTTCTGCAGCTTAGACATGCTCAGAGACATTTTCAGACTGCAGAGGGGCTGAGTACTGGAGGTAGAGGTGTTGGTAATGAAGATACTAGGGGTAGTTGAAGCACTGTGGTTCAGCGGAAAGAACCCTGGATTTGGAATCAGAATAGCTGGGTTTGAGTCTTGGCTCTGGTAATGAAAAGCTATGCAAGTGTGGGCAAGTAACTTTGTCGTTTTGGACCTCAGTTACTTTACTTGTAAAATTATGGATTTGATTAGACTTGAGTTCAAATTTGGCTCCAGACAGTTACTAGCTGTGTGACCTCTATCGGTCTCAGTTTCCTCAACTGTAAAGTGGGGATAATATTGGTGCCTCCTCCCAAGGCTGTTGTGAGGATTGAATGAGATGTTTGTAATGCACTTAGTATAGTGCCTGGCACAGACTAGATGTTTAATAGATACTTGTTTCCTTCCTTCGTTCCTTCGTTCCTTCGTTCCTTCATTCCTTCTTTCTTTCGTTCGTTCGTTCGTTCGTTCGTTCGTTCCTTCCTTCCTTCCTCCTCTAAGTTCTATGATCTTATGTGTTGGTGAGGAGATTGCAGAATTGGTCTCCCTTTCCTTTCTCTTAAACAATGTTGCTGACCCAACCTTATTAGTTAGTACTGCTTTTTTTTTTCAGTCATAGCAGAGATAAGCTACAGCAAGTCATCTTTACTTTTTCCCTTGTCTGTTCCTCATGGCCCTTTGTGATCAATAAGATATGTTTGGGAGATCTCTGGTGGAGTAGTGCTTTCCATGGCCTGGGGCTGAGAGACATCCACCATTAAGTATTTCTTAAGGTTCTGCTTTGTACTCAAACTTGTATAAAATGCTGTCAGGGAAATAATAAGGGAACCTGTGACCTAAAGTGACAGTACAGTGTAGTGGACAGAATGTTGGACTTGGAGCTGGCTTTTAATTCTGCCTCACATACTTGCTAGCTATAAGACCCTGGGCAAAGCACTCTGTTGGCCTCAGTTTTCTCAATGTGTTCCAAAGAGCACCGAAGTTCAAGATGTAGCCCAGCGTGACTTATCCTGCAAACCCAAGGCTAACCATACTAGACAAAAGATGGACATTCAATAATGAAGAAAACCGAAGACATTATTTGCATCTTGAACATCCCGAACATCACAAATTCAGGGGGAGTGACTAAATCATTAGGGGTGTAACCTTGGGCAAGTCATTTAACCACTCTGATCATGTTTCCCTATCTTTAAAAAGAAGTGGTGGGGTGGCTAGGTGGCACAGTGAATAGAACACTGGCCCTGGAGTCAGAAGGACCTAAGTTCAAATCCAGCCTCAGACACTTAACACTTACTAGCTGTGTGACCTTGGGCAAGTTACTTAATGCCAATTGCCCTGCCTTCCCCCCTCCAAAAAGCAAAAAAAAAAACAAACCAAAAAAGAATGGTTGGACTTGATCACCTCTAGGGTCCCTCATGGTTATAAATCTATGATCCTTCCACCCTCACTGGGAAAACAAGACCCTTCAATGCAAAAAAGACAATATGAGGCAGTGTAGTATAAAGTTAGGTGTATGCCAGAGCTAGCTCTAACCAGCTTGTGAACCCATTATTAAATTTTCAATGTGACCATTTATACCTCAGAAACACATGATTGAAGCTTGAGTTATTGTTTTGTTGATTGTCTAGACTTAGGAAAACATGCATAGTCTTAGGCTGCTCTATCAACACTGCTTGAGTTCGGTAGCAGTGACGTAGAAGGTTCAGGGAATGAAGCCACCACCAGACTGGTAGGATGTTGATGATGATGATGATGGTGGTGGTGGTGGTGATGATGATGGTGGTGGTGGTGGTGGGGATGATGGCTATGATGATAGTGGTGGTAGTGATGATGATGATGATGGTGGTGGTGGGGGTGATGATGGTGATGATGATAGTGGTGGTAGTGATGATGATGATGATGATGATGATGGCGGTGGTGGTGATGATGGTGATGATGATAGTGGTGGTGGTGATGATGATGATGATGATGATGATAGTGATGGTGATAGTGGTGGTGGTGATGATAATGATGATGATGGTGGTGGTGGTGGTGGTGATGATGGTGGTGGTGGTGGTGGTGATGATGGTAGTGGTGGTGGTGATGATGATGATGGTGGTGGTGGTGATGATGGTGATGATGATAGTGGTGGTAGTGATGATGATGATGATGATGGTGGTAGGGGTGATGATGGTGATGATGATAGTGGTGGTGGTGATGACGATGATGATGATGATGATGATGGTGATGATGATGGTGATGATGATAGTGGTGGTAGTGGTGATGATGATGATGATGGTGAAGGTGATAGTGGTGGTGGTGATGATGATAGTGGTGGTGGTGATGATGATGATGATGATGGTGATGGTGATGATGATAGTGGTGATGATGGTGATGATGATGATATAGCTGGCAGTTTATATAGCTCTTTAAGGTTTGCAGAGTGTTTTACATCCATTACCTCATTTGAATTTCCTAGAGCCCCTGGACGAAATATCCAGATGTATGGTACAGGCAGTGTTACAAGAATTCAGAGAAGAAAGAGCCCAGCATGATTAATAAATAAACTATTAACACTAATGATGATAATAACTGAATTTACATTCAGTTGTTGTTGTTGTTGAGTTGTGTCTGACTCTTCATGGACCCATTTGGGGTTTTTGGGGCAACACTGTAGTAGTTTGCCATTTCATTCTTTAGTTCATTTTACAGATGAAGAAACTGAGGCAAGGACGTTTAAGTGACTTGCCCAGGGTCACACAGCTAGTATGTGTCTGAGGTCAAAGTGTCTGAGGCAAGGCACTCTATCCACCACAACTCCTAGCTGCCCCATTTATATTTAGTATAGCATTTTAAAACTTTGTAAAGCATTTTAAGTGCCTTGTCTCATTTGAGTCTCACAAAAGGAATGAGGTAAGTACTAAAGTATTTTCTCTTTTTACAGAAAAGAAAACTAACATTGAGAGGTTAAGGAACTGATAGTCACGCAACTAGTAGTTATCAGAGCAGGATTTGAATCCAGCTCTCCTTGACACTGAGTGAAGCAATAGATTTGCTATGCCAAGCTGCCTCTCTTCATGGAAACAACACAAAGTTAAGTGGCCCAAAGTATGGACTATAACCTTGATTTAATTAGACTTGTGTTCTCACCAATTGAACTGGTCTGCCTGGAGTCAGAGTTTGTCCTATTCTTGTATGTATCATAATTATTTCTGTTAATGATACAAAAAGTATAGAATTTGAAATCATAGGAGTCTATATTTCTGTGATGCCTTGTCCTTCTTCAAGGAAGTTCATTTGATCCTAACAACTAAGTAGTCGGGACAGGATTTTTATTCCCATTTTACAGATGAGGAAATTGAGGTCCTCAAAGGGGAAATGACTTGCTCAAGGTCATGTAGGGAACCATTAATTAGCAGGACCAAAATTAGGAATAGTCTTGCATTTCAGTCCAGGCACTTAACAAGTTCTTTCTTTCCCTCCTTTCTTTCCTTCCTCTTTCCCTCCCTCTTTTCCTCCTTCCTTCCTTCCTTCCTTCCTTCCTTCCTTCCTTCCTTCCTTTCTTTTTTCCTCCCTCTTTCCCTTCCTTCCTCCCTCCTTTCCTTCCTTTCTTCTGTCCCATCTAATTACCTTCCACTTTGGGAACCTCATTCTCTCAGCTAAATAAAACATTTACCATAACAAGACTGAGGCAACATTGAGTCCCACATTTTCCCTGGAAATGATTAAAAAAAAATAAGAGAACTATTTAAAAACTCTATCTGGTTGTTATCTGAGTGGAGAAGTACTGACTTGCCAATGTTGCTGGGTGAGACATTTAAAATGAATAAATAATGCAAATCCTTCCATCTGCTTTGCCAAATAGGGTTAGCATTCCAAGCTCTCAAAGATTCATTTTTAAGGCACTCACCAGCTTGCTAAATGCAATTTCCTAGAACCTGAGATCTGGAAGGAACTCCAACAAATCATTCTACCTATTTCTCTGCCTTATAGCAAGGGTGCATTTCTCCCACCCTAGTCCCAGGCTCCGCCCTCCTTTCTGAACCTTCCTCCTTCCTCCAGTTCAGATTCAGTCCTCTTACTTCATCTTTGGTTGCTTGAGGGTCTCTTTCTAGCTGTTCTTTTTTTCAACAGTTGTCTCTAGTTACTTTGCAAGAGCTATCAAGTGCCCCCTCTGTGCAGAGTGCTACCTTAAAAAAAGAGTTCAATGGATATTATTCACAGGTAGTACATGGAGTACATGCTCCCTACCTGTTCAGAGAATGGAGCAGTTTGGAGAGGAGTGAAGTGACTGAGGGTTGGAGTTGTAGAGAGATAATCTTGATAGCAGTGAAAATAAGGTTGGAGCAGTGAATAGAGCACTGGCCCTGGAGTCAGGAGGACCTGAGTTCAAATGTGGCCTCAGACACAACACTTACAAGTGACCTTGGGCAAGTCACTTAACCCCAATTGTCCTACCTTCCCCCCTCCAAACATTAAAAAAAAAAAAAGAAAAGAAGGTTGGAGAGAGGAGTAAGGGAAGATTATAGAAAAACTTGACTGCTAAGGAAGAGTTTGGAATTGATATTCTGAGGACAACTGAGTTTTAGAGGAGGAGAGAGACAATGAAAGCAGTGATTTTACGAGGTGAAATTGATGATGGCGATAAGGGCACTATAGTCTGGAGGCAGTATGGGACAGTGAAAAGAACAGTGGCTCTGAAGTGAAAAGACTTGGATTTGAATCCCAGCTCTGCTCACTACCTGTCTGGAATTTTTTCTCCAATACCAGTCGGTGGTCTTAAGTCTCTTGTAACTCCATAGCTCTGATTATGGCCACGAGAAAAACCTTAACCTTTGCCAGCTGATTTCTTGCTGAAGCACAGAAAAGCCAGACCTTGAAATCTCCCCCCACCCTTTACTAGCTTTTAATTTTTTTTTTTGGAGGGGGAAGGCAGGGCAATTGGGGTTAAGTGACTTGCCCAAGGTCACACAGCTAATAAGTGTTAAGTGTCTGAGGCTGAATTTGAACTCAGGTCCTCCTGACTCCAGGGCCAGTGCTCTATTCACTGAATCACACAGCCACCCATACCTTCGCTAGCTTTTAAAGAACTGGAGCTAAGCTTAGTCTCAGGCTTCCATATTTACTTATGACGTAGAAAAACCCAGTCATGAGTCAGAAACATGCCAACACTGTTCTTCTGTCTGCAACTTAAAGTCCTTTCTTTGTTGGGGTTGCTGCAAACATATAGGCGATACTATTAGTTATTTTTGTTGTGAATTTTGACTTTTTTCTACTCTTTGCACTAGTTGTTTGGATGTCAATGGGGCCTGGACATAAAACCTCTGATCCTTGTCAGACTGGGCTCAGTTTTAGCATAGCTCCCTAAGGGCTAGGATAATCATAGCTATGATAAGAAAAGCTGGCATTTAAATAGTGCTTTACAAATATCATCTCATTCTGTCCTCACTATAACCCAAGGTGCTATTCTTTTCTCCATTTTATTGTTGCTCAGTGGTTTTCAGTTGTGTTCAACTCTTTGTGCCTCCCTTTGGAGTTTTCTTGGCAAAGCCTAGAGTGGTTTATCATTTCCTTCTCCAGCCAATTTTGCAGATGAGGAAAATGAGGCAAACAGGATTAAGTGACTTGCCCAGGGTCACACAACTAGTAAATATCTGAGGCCAGATCTGAACTCAGGAACCAATTTAAACAAGTTAAAACCAAAGAAAAAACCCAACTCCATAGTTAAAATGGGGGGTGGGAGTGGGGAAACCCAATTAAAATCAGTTTAGACCAGTAATAAGCCAATCAAAACCAGAAAAAAAAGTTAAAATCAGAAAAACCAGTTTAAACCAATCGAAAATGGAAAAAAAACCCAATCTAAACTGGAAAAAATCACTTAAAACTGGAAAAACTACCCAAACCAGAGAAAAGTTAGAACCAGAAAAAAAAAGGTTTAAACCAGTGTGACCTGGGAAAAAATAGTCTAAACTGGGGGTGGGGAGGGAGAAGTTAAAACCAGTTAAAAACAGAAAAAAACCCAGTTGGAACAGGAAAAGCAAAATGGAAAAAAAAAAAACCTAAGCAAAACAGTTAAAACCAGTTAAAACTGGAAAAACACACACAGTCTGAACTGGAACAAAAAAAAGAAAGGCCCACAGTTAAAACCAGAAAAAAACCAGTTAAAACTGTGAAAAAAAAATCAGTGTAAACCATTTTAAAAAACCAGTCAAAACCAGGTAAAACCAGTTTAAGCCAATTAAAACCAGATTAAAACCTATTAAAACCAGGAAAAAAAGAAACAGTTCAAATAAGTTAAAACCAGGAAAAACCCAGTTTAAATCAGTTAAAATTATTTTTAATTGGGAGGAACTCTTAGAAAGCATCATTCATTCTCAGTTCCTTCATCTAATCAAATGAATAGGATTCAATAAAGTAATTTGGTCATACAGGTAGGATCATAGGATTATAAAATTTAGAAATGAGAAAACCAAGACCCAGAGAGAAGAAATGATTCACTCAAAGTCATAGTAAGTGACAGAACCTGAATTTGAACCCAGGTCTTTTGACTCTGCATCTGGTAGGCCCTAGCACATAGACAGCTTGGCACTTCATTACATGCTATCTCCTACAGTCCAGTGCTCTCATGCCTGTCCTCACCTCCTTCACAGATCTTACATGTTCATCTAGAGCTCTTTTTGTATCCTATCTTTCTAACTTGGGTAGTGCAAAGTAGGTGTTCAGACAAACCCTGCTGAGTGAACTGAAAGCCCCAAAGGAAGGAGAAGTTCCAGGCACAGCGAGGGGTTTTCTCTGGTTCCACAGATCATAAATTTAGAGCTGGAAGGACCACAGAGGTCATCTATGCCAATCTCCTCACTTTACAGACTAAAAAAATTGGAGCCCAGAGAAGTCAAATGATTTATCCTTGGTACCATGCAAGTAGTAAATGGGAGAGCCGGGATCTGAAACCCCTTCTCCTTATTCTAAATGCAGGGCTCTCTCTCCACCATACCATGCCATTTCCCTACCCTGGAGCTCAAAGCCACTCACATAGTGCTTAGCACAGTTCCTGGCACATGTGGAGGAGCTTAATTAATGCTTATTGACTAACTGTCTGACTGCATCCATCCACTGTTCACACAGGGCTAAGTCCTCACATCAGCAGCATCAGACAGAGGCTTGGTCTCTCATAGAAGGCACCCCAGCATGAAGCCTGCTTACAGCACCCTGGATCTTTAAGGCTGGAGAGAGACCCAGGGCAGAATGTCTCCCACTGGTGCTTCGGATGCTCTCCTCCCTCACTAGCCTAAGAATTTTTTTTTAGTTGCGTATATACGGCTGCTGTGGATAAAGCAATCTGGGGCATCTCTCAGACAATTAATGAGTGTTAAATATTCTGCAGTCGGAGAACTGAGGCTCCTTGGATCAGTCAGCAGCAGAAGCAGGAAAAAAATCTATAACAAGTTGGCAGAGGCTATTGTAGTTACCTCCCGGGCTTTGGTCAAGATGGGTGGTGTAGACTTTGTCAATAAAATGTCCAAAATAGCCCCCTTGCCCTTTTTGAAATACCACAATAAGGACAGCTATGTGGTGCAGTGAATAGAGGACGGGCCCTGGAGTCAGGAGGACATGAGTTCAAATCCAGCCTTAGACACTTAACACTTATTAGCCGTGTGATCTTGGGCAAGTCGCTTAACCCCAATTGTCCTGCCTTCCCCCCTCCAAACAAACAAAAAATATCACAATAGGAAAAAACCCCACCATGCCCCCAAATCAGCTTTCAGTCCCTAAGATGGGGAAACTCCTTGGGAGGAACATATACAGGAGAGGATGAAAGAAGGAAGCCGGCAATAGAAATATCTTTCTTCTCTTGATTCTCACGCTTTTTCATTACCTTCTACCTTTTCCCCAGGTAAACCAAGTCCCTCTGGTAAATTTATTCTCCATATAAGGAATTTATTTTTTTAAAGTCTGGACATATGATTTTAGCAGCCTACAGAATTCCCAGGGCGGAAACTCCCTCCACTGCTGTAGACTGGCAACTGTTCCATAACTTATCTCAGTTGATAAGTTGCTTATAGCACTGAGAATTTCAGTGACTTGCCCAGGTCACGTTATGACCTTTTATCAGAGGCAGGACTCCATGCTGGTCTTCTGTTTACTGCACCACTTTTTAAGAGATTATTATTACCATCACTATACCTATTGATTTTTAGAGAAGGATCTACCATAAGAGAAGGATCTTGGGCAATGCTCTGGACTTAGAAAGAGGTGCTGGGATGCACCAAAATTTTAGAGACCGAAGAATTCATCTCGAATGTCTGAACTTTTCTGAACACATCTGTACCCACTACTCATCACCACTTATTAGGATGTAAAAAGCAAACAAGGAAATAGCTTCTTTCCTTGCCTTCCTTTCATCTCTATATAGTGTTGAATTCTCCTCCCTGGGCCAGAAACATTGTGATATAGTTGCTGGCAAAATGGGACATCAGGTACACATCATAAAGGCCTTGAATTACTGTGTCAAATGCCCTGCAGAATTCTGGGGAAAACAAATAAGCTATTTGTCACCCTCCCGCTAACTAATAAAAGGCGTCCAATCTCCCTCTACACATTATCAAGACGGATGGGCAAGATGGATCATTTCCTGTATGTACCAATCAAATCAAAAGTATTTCCCTTTCCACTCACTGCTCACAAGCACAAGAATAATGGCAACTTTTGAAGCCCAACCCTGGAAGGAAGCGTATGTTTGCCCTGGCTGCTTGCTGGCCATTCCAGTGACATTTTACAGCCTGGTCTTATGTGCAGAATTTCTAGCCTATGTAATGTTGCCCTGAACTAAATTCCCAATCCTCTTGCCTCCACCTCCCTAGTAGGTCATCCAAACTTCTTCCCAACATGGACCTTTGCTCCAGTTGGGTGGGTCTTGTCACTGTGCCTTCTTCCCACTCATTCCTGCTTTGATCCCTTTCATAGTATTGTAGGATTTAGAACTGAAAGTACCATTAGAGGTATCTGGTCCAACTCCCTGATTCAAAGATAGGGAAATTGAGACCCAGAAAGGGAAAGTGGCTTATGAAAAGTTACACAGTTAGTATGAAGCAGAACAAGGCTGTGAACCCACATCTTTTGACTGGATTCTATAGTCTAGATGCCATATATCAAGTTTATCTATACTAAGCATGGGTAAGAACAGAGTGAATTCAAGATATTAATGCAAGGAGGCAAGTTTGACCCCGGAAAGTATTGCTGAGATGTGATGGGACTGTACTGATGACTAGAATATGTCTCTGGAAGGGGATAGCTAGTTAAAAAAAAAAAGAAGTATCATGGCATGGTAGATAGAGAGCTGGCCTTGAAGACAGAAAAGATCTGGGTTCAAGTTCTCCTTCCAACATACCCTGGGCAAGTCACTTAACCTTTCAGTGTTCTAGGAGTCTAAATAACTCTCAAAAACTCTAAGTCACAGTGAAGGTGCCTACTTGCACTGGTAGAAGGAGTTTCCTCACCTGGGAGTTTCTTAAACTAATGAAATCCTGGGTCTGTTCCTAATGTTATCCAGAATACATATAAAGGTGTGATCCAGTAGTGTTCTATATGAAGAAGATATATACATGAAGAATTCCAGAAACTTGATGTGAGGAATATGATGTGAGCATTTGGGTGGATATTAAGCAAAGAGAAAACCAGAAATGATGTTGCCATAGGAAGATACTACAGACCATATGAAGAGAAGGAGAAATCAGAAGATTTGGAGAAACCTGGAATGGAGTATGATATTGTAGTGATGGAATACTTCAGCTATCCTTACTAACATCAGCTGGAACTCTCTCTTTCTGCCAGAAAACAGCATGGCTGAGAAATTTGTGACTTGCCTTAATGATAATTACATGTTTTCAAAGGTAGAGAAATTGACAAGGGGAACTGCTATTCTATTTTTTATTTCAATTTTTATCGACACCTTTTGTTTTTACATCACCTACATTTATGAATATATTCCTTCCCAGGGAGTCAATTATGTAACAAATAACAAACAAGAAAGAGAAAAAAAGCAGGTTGGTAGAATGAATCAACTCACCATTAAATCTGACTGTATCCATAACCATAGTCCCCCACCACTGTAAAGAGGGGAGTGAGGCTCATTTTCTCATGTCGCCCCTGGGGCCCACCGTGGTCATTATAACTACAGAGAATTCATTTAGCTACTACTACTGTTCTTTCCACTGATGGGATTGTAGTCATTGTTTACCTTATTTTCCTAATTCTTTTTACTTTATTCTTTTATTTGTTCCTGCAGGTCTGAGGAACTGACATTCTGCACTTGATTCTGACCATCAAAGAAGAAATGATTGCTGAAAGAGAAATGGGAGGAGCTTGGTGGACAAGTGGACATACCACAAGGGAGTTCATGATAAAGTAGAGGTAAATTGGCATACGCAACCCAGATTTTGGGTGAATATATTTCAAAAGCTCTAGAGAATATAGATTGCTTCCTATTTCAGAGAAGGGGGAGAGGAGAGGAGAGGCAGGGATAGAATTTGGAATTCAAAACTTTAAATAAAAGAACGTTAAAATTGTTTTTATATATAATTGAGGAAAAATAAAATATTTTTAAAAAGCTTTAGAGAAAGAATGAAAGGTAGGATAACACAGTGGATAGAGAGTCTACCTTAGAGCCAGGGAAAAAACCAAGCAAACCAACCATACATTTATTAAGTCCTTATTATGTGCCAGATATTGTGCTAAGCCATGGGAATAAGAATGAGCAGAATCAGAATAGGTAGGATTATATTTTTGGGGGGATGTTGGCTTAAGAGGAGGGGAAGTTCTCAAGAAGCAAATCCTGGAGGACACAAACAGAAGTGATTCCAATGAGAAGGGGAAGCTGCCTAAAGAAATCAATCTGACTGCAGTGGTCGCTTATTGACCAAGTCAGATTTTAATAAGACATACAGAAGATAGAAGCAAAGGCAGGTTAGGCAAAGATAAATACAAAAGAAAAGCACAGTCCTGTCAGAATAGTGAGAGG
>CM053581.1:219536810-219567121 GCA_028627135.1 Pseudochirops cupreus
AAGAACGAAAGGAAGGAAGGAAGGAAGGAAGGAAGAAAGCTTTCTTTCTTTCTCTTTCTTTCTTTCTTCCTTCCTTCCTTCCTTCCTTCCTTCCTTCCTTCCTTCCTTTCATTCTTTCTTTCTTTCTTTCCTACCTGGTAGTATGAGGACCATTACAGAAGAGGAAGATCACTGCTTGGGTGGTATGAGATTATGATAGCTGATGATGCTGAGAAGACTGAACTTCTCTCCCAAGAAAAATGGCCTTTAGAATGAATGAATTAATGAATAAAAAAACCCTTTATTTATTAAAAAGACCTCTATGTATTAAGAATTATTTTAGGCATTAGGTATGCAAATACAGGCATGAGAGTCTCTATTCTCAAGAAGCTTATAATCTAATAGAGGAACAACACATCTGGAGAGTGGTAGACAGGGAAAGGAGTTGTTCACATTAGATTGTGAAGTCTTTGAGGAAAGGGACTGGTTTTTGTATTACCATAGTAACCTTCTATGTCCAGGTTCTTTTTTTTTTCTTTTTGTTTGCTCATTATTCCAGCCTACTTCTTGAGTTTTAACTTTATGTTAAAGTAGACTCTTGTCCTGTGATGGAGGGGGTACCATCCCAAGCTTAGGATTTTTCATGATACTCTTTTCACAGGTTGTCCTGGGCATCTGTAAATTTTCAGTTCTTCCAACATGGTATGATCTAAGGATATGTGTGGTCACTGCTCTCCTGGCCTGTACTCTGGTCTGTGAGTGACCACAAATACTTTTCTTCCCTGAAACTGTGACCAGGGTACTTATTCCCACAAGTGCTCCTCCTTGCCCTGGGACTGTGACTTAGAACTGCATATGGGCAATGCAACAGAGTCTTGCACCCAGTGCTAGCAAAGGGTCACCTATAACGAATCTCCTTGTGATTGACTGTCCAATCCCTTCACTGTCTGTGGGCTAAGAGCTCCCTGCTGCCACCAACTCAGTCACCCCCAAGGCCTGCTGCTGGCTTGTTGGGGCCCTGCCTGTGCTGAATTGCATTCTACTCTCAACCCAATGAGACCTTCTAAGTTATCCTGGGTTGGAAAATTGTTTTATCCCATCCTTTTGTTAGTTCTGCCACTATAGAATTCATTTTGAGGTGTTATTTTAAAGTTGTTTGGAAGTGAATTTGGGACAGTTCAGGTGCATCTCTGATTTTACTCTACCCTATCTTGCCTTTTAGAAGCAATGGTAATATTAACTAGATTATGGTTTTCAGAGCCAAAGGTAAAAAATGGGATGTAGGTGAGATGGAGGGACACCTGGAAAGCTATCTGAGGTAGATGACTGAATAGGATGTGAAGCATAGACAAGCACTGGCTTATCATAGTCAGGGAGGTAAACTGACAGTTACTCACCAACTAGAACAGCTGAATGATTGCCTTGCCCAGGGAGTGGGTGCAGGGCATGGTTTCTAGTGTTCTGGTCCTAGACAACATTGATCCAAGTGAGGAGAAAGAGTACAGGAGCTGTACACATGGCAAGATGGAGAAATATAAGACAAAAATGTTCAACTTGGGCTTGAAATTGAAAATGAGCACAGAGATAGTAAGACAGTATCCAAGTGACCTCAACGACATTAAATCATCAAGCCCAGAAGAACCATCTCTCAGGATACTGGAAGAGCTGACACATAACTAATTGCTGAGTTGGTATTGGTGATATTTGAAAGAGCTTGTTTTCTGAACAGGGTGCCTCAAGACTGGGAAAGGGCAGCTATCCTGATTTTCAAAACAGGAAGATGAATTTCCAAACTATAGGCTTGGGGTGTGTGTGTGTGTGTGTGTGTGTGTGTGTGTGTGTGTGTGTGTGTGAGAGAGAGAGAGAGAGAGAGAGAGAGAGAGAGAGAGAGAGAGAGAGAGAGAGAGAGAGAGCTCTAGAAAGCAGTATTGAAAAGATAGCTTCTCAGTATTTGGAAAGGGAAACAATGATAACTAGAAACTAAAACAGCTTCATTAAGAACAGATCATGTGAGACTAACCTCATTTTAGTTTTCAGGGGGTAACTAGATTGGTAGATAAAGGAGGGTGCTGGCTGATGACATTGGACACCTAGATTGTGCAAAGCATTTGACAAGAGTCTCTCAAGACTCTGACCCATACTGGTTGGATGATCTTGAGCAAGTAACTTAACTTCTGCATCTTCCAGGCAATTTTCCAAGACTATAAGTTTCTGAAAAGTTGTCAATCTGCACTGGTAGAGGGGAATTTCCTCACCTAGCAGTCCCCCACACCAATTAGCTTGTAAGTCCAGTTCCCGTCCCTGTCCCAGTCCTGATCCTTATGCTATATGAATGTGAATATCAGCTATTATTATGGCTATTTTTCTTGTGTACCATATGGAGTGGTATGGATTAGATTTCCAAGCTTTTTTGATAGTGCACCTCAACAGTAAACCACTTTTGAGCATCTATTCCTAATATGCATATATTTACATATTGAGGAGTATATGGAGTGTTTAGGGAAGACTAGCACCTCTGGTGTGAGGGATTGCTGAGCTCTCTTCAGGGCTGCTCATCTATCATTGGGGCCTACTTCTCACTCAACTCACCTGTGGCTCCAAGAATCTGGATCATATGCAGCAGCCATATCCTGGTAAACCATCTGGACAGGTTGAACCATGTTGAGGGTAATTGAGGGACCTCAAACCCATCAGTGAGTTGGGGGGGGGGTATCTAACTCAAGCATGTGAAGTCTTCTTCTGGTGCAGGGGTGGGGAACCTGT
Source organism: Pseudochirops cupreus (assembly GCA_028627135.1). Classification (NCBI taxonomy): domain Eukaryota; kingdom Metazoa; phylum Chordata; class Mammalia; order Diprotodontia; family Pseudocheiridae; genus Pseudochirops; species Pseudochirops cupreus. The sequence continues at coordinate 219,539,553 of CM053581.1, forward strand.
AGCCTCAAGGCCACATGTAGCCTTCTATGTCCTTGGGTGCAGCCTTTTGACTGAGTCCAAGTTTTACAGAACAAATCCTTTTATTAAGGGGATATTTTTCTGTGAAGTTTGGAATCAGTCAAAGGACTGCACTTGAGGACCTAGAGGGTCACATGTGGCCTTAAGGCCACAAGTTCCCCACCCCTACCCTGGTGGAATGGGCAGACGAAAACAATTTTTCTCAAAGGCCATGAAGGTGGGTGAAGCAGCCACTGGGGAGCACTTAGAGCTTGGTTAGACATGAAAGATGCAAGGTTACCCACCACATGCAGGGCCATCATCAGTCATCTTGACTTTTGTCTTGCTACTAGACTTTGATGACTCTGGAAGAGAGAGTGAGGCTGATGACTTTGTGTAACTGCCTCACTTAAATGCAATTCAGGAGTAAGTCAAGTCATCACCCCCATGAAAGATGAACAACAACAATTTACTTATTGATAAATTATATGTATGTACTAATGCATTAATAATTATATGAATTATAAAACTTACCCAGAAATAGAAATCAAGAAAGAATAAGAGGACTATCAAGATGAAATGTTATTTGATCCTAGAGCCCCTAGAGAGCCCCTGGAATTTACTGAGTAGGAGAATGACATAGCCAGACCTGGGTTTTAAGAATATCAATTTGACAGTTGTGTAGAAGACAGATTGAAGAGGAAAGAACTTTGAGGCAAGGAGGTCAATAAGTAGGCTATTGCAATACCCAAGATGAGAGGTAATGAAGCCAGGAAGAGGATGGTGGTTATGTGGTTGGAAAGAAGATGTGAGAGATGTTATGGAGGTAGAAATGATCAGATCTGGCCAATAATCAGATATGTGGGGGTCATGGAGGTGTGTGTGAGGAGTTAAGGATAACAATAAAGTTGTGAATCATGATGACTGGAAGAATGACAGTGTCCTGGACCAAAGTCTGAATGTTTGGAAGAGTGGCAAATTGAAGGGAAAAGGTAATGGAATGACATTGGAGATACAGATCACAAGCCATCCATGCCTACTCATCCTCCTTGATGGCTTATTCATCTACTGAAAAAGTAAAGGTGGGGAGGGGTAGGCCTTTTATTCATAGGGCCCTGGCCTGGAATGCAGAGCCTGCCCTGTGAAGAGTACCTTCTGGCACCATGAAATGTTCTGGGAACTAGTGGGGGAGGTAGGGAATTTTGCTTGTATGGTTGCTGTAGGAACCTGTATTATAGTTAAGTTATAACCTTCCTGATGGGTTGATGCCCAGTGCAGTTTGGGGAGTGTTGAGTGATAATGAATCAATGGGACAGTGTGGATATGTTGGAGACAAACTTGCAACTATCACGGGGAAGCTGAGATGGGAGCTATTTTGTCACCATTCTCTGATAGACTGATCATACACTCTTTGGGGTGATGCCCCATAGCCCTGACTTAGGAGACCACTGGGTTAGAAGAGAGTATAATTAAGGATATTCAGAATGATTAAAGGATTGAACCCAGAGTAGTCTTTAATAACTCTATGTCAACCTGAAGTTGTTAGTTGAGTACCTCAGGATCTGATCAACATTTTCTTTTTTTCTTTTTTTTTTTTGAGAGGGGAAGGCAGGGCAATTGGGGTGAAGTGACTTGCCCAAAGTTACATGGCTAGTTTTGTGTTTGAGTGTCTGAGGCTGGGTTTGAACTCAGGTCCTCCTGACTCCAGGGCCAGTGCTCTATTCACTGTGCCACCTAGACACCCCTGATCAACATTTTCATCGATGACTTGGATGGAGGAGTGTTTGCCATATCTATGGCAAAGTTGGGTAAGAACAGCTTAGGTGAGGGTCAGGATCCATAAAGATCTTGACATGCTGGAATTTTGAGTGAACCTAGTAAATCAAAATTTAATAGGAATAAATGTGAAATTCTACACTTGGGTTCAAATATTCAGTTACTTCCAATTCTAAGATTCCACAATTCTATGACTCCAAATCTAGCATTCTTTCATGATTTTGTCTTTTCTCACATTCCATTCGAACTATTCTCCTCCTCTTTCACTATTCCCTCTTTACTTTTCCTACCTTCCAAGATGTTCATCCTCTCTTTTTTTGAATTAAATTTTATTGTTGTTCAATCTACAAGCTTTTTTTTAATCTCTCAACACTTCCCCCCCCCCAAAAAAAGAAAAATAAAAACCTTGTAACAAATATACAAAGTTAAGTAAAACAAATTCCTGCAATTGCCATGCCCTCAAACTTGTATCTCATTCTGCATATTCGGCCCATCTCCTGTCTATCAGGAGGTAGGTAATATTCCTCATCAAGGACCCCCTGGAATCATGATTGATCATTGTGTTGTTCAGGGTTCTTCAGTCTTTCAAAATTGTTTGGTTTTACAATGTTGTTGCTGGACTATAAATTGTTCTCCTGGTTCTGTCACTTCATTCTGCATTTGTTCATATAAGTCTTCATAGGTTTCTCTGAAACTATCTTCTTTATCGTTTCTTATAGCACATTGGGAAACATCCATCAATTCAGAGAAATGATTAAATAAATTGTGGCATATGAATGAAATGGAATGCTATGTGTTGTTTCTTCCCTCTTCAGAACCTTTTCTTGTCCTCTACCTGGAAAACTCTGCCTCTACTTCTCTATCAGTCCAAACCCTTCCCATCCATCAAGACCCACTCAAGCCTCCCCTCTTCCATGTACCCTTCCTCTCACTATCTTTTTTTCCAAATTCCCAAAACACTTACTGGCTGTAAGTCTAGTGTTAGATTATTTGATTTAAACTTTTCCCTTGTGGTTTCATGTGTGTTTGTCTAGTTTTTCCAGTAAAAGAGGTTTTGTTTGTTCCCTAAGCCCTTTCTTGGCCCTTTTTGTTCATCTATCCCTTAGCCCTTGTATTATGGTTTACTGTATAGAATTCTCATCTTCTCCACTGGCCTATAAGCTCTTTGAGGGGAGGTATTGTGTTACCTTTGTACACCTTACAGTACCTAGCACATGACCCTGGCCAGAGTAGGCGTTTAGTAAATGCTTGTTGAGTTGCTCATTTGCCTAATTATTTACATATTTTAACATACTTCTTATTTCCTCCGTAGATCGTCAGCTCTTTGAGACTAGAGAATGATTTCATTCTTTGTACTCGTGTCCTCATGGCTTAGCACGATGCTTGTTACATGGTAGATGCTTGTTGTTGTAGAATGTTTGTTGATTACGTAGCTAATATAGAAATTTATTTTGCATGACTTCACATGTATAATGTCACACGTTGCCTTCTCAATGGGTTGGGGAGCATCAGCAGGGAGAGAGAGGATTTGTCACTCAAAATTTTAAAAATTAGGAAATATTTAATGAAATAAAGAAAATGATATTAAAAATACAAAAAAAGAGAATATTTGCTGATTGGTTGACTAAAATACTTTTCTGGGCTGTACTGCAGACCACAGTCTGCCTCAAGTCAATGGATGTCTTATATACCTATATATATGTACCTCCTATTTTCCCAGGTTCCAAGTGCCAAGTCTAGGAAAGGCCAAATTAGGACCAAAGCCCTTTGCTGGGCTGCCATTTATGATTTGAATGCCATTTCTTAGCTTGTGAAGGAAAGAAGAGTGAAAGGAAGGAAAGAAAAAAAGGAAAGGAAGGAAGGAAATAAAGGAAGAAAAGAAGGGAGAGAGAGAGAGGAAGGAAAAAACATATATTAAGCACCACATATGCCAGGTAAAAAGGGGAGAGGATAAAATGAAGAAAATAAGGAAGGAAAGAAAGAGAGAAATAAGGAAGGGAGAGAGAGAGGAAGGGAGAAAGGAAGGGAGAGAAGAAAAGAAAGAGAGGAAAGAGGGAAGGGAAAGAGGAAAGAAATAAAGCACCTTATTAAACACCTACTATGTGCCAGGAATGGTACTAAATGGTTTATAAATATTATCTTATTTAATTTTCGTAGCAACTCCCAGACTCTAAAATGTGGTTGATGGAAATTTTATGAGGTTTTGCACGTAAGCAGAGCCATTAGGATCTTTGTCATTAGACTCCTGAGTAGTTGCAGCTCTATCAGGCTGAATCACTGCCGCACCAGATCTTCTCTATCAAGGGAAACAAGAAAGGCCAGAGCAGGGATGACAAAGCATAACATGAGTGGTAGAAGTTGATAACTCCTCTTTCCTTTGGTGCCCTTCCCAGACTTTCAGTATGGAGCACAGCTCAAAGCTTGGGGACCTTTGCCAGCTTCACACAATAAAGGCCTGGAGTCTGGAACAAAGGACTGAGCGAGAGCTTAGGATAGTCCCACCCAAAGGGGGGTTCCTGTTCCTTGCTTCTTTTTGATCTGTCCAGGACACTAAAGGAATTTGTTAGTTTCTAGTCCTGAGTCAGATGCTTAGTTGTCTGAGACACAGGATTTGGATTCAATTCTTGACACAAGTCAAAAGACAGATTAAATACTTATAGACTTTACTTAGCTGGCTGGCTGTTTTATGGTCCAATAGAAGCAAAAAACTTGTTCTGATGAGAAAGCCTCTCAGTTTATGGAATCATAAATCACCTCTGATTTGAAGGGGTCTCAGAGGTCATATAACCCAAGCCCTACATTTTGCAATGAAGAAACTGAGGCTAATTGAGGGAAAGTGACTTGGCCAAGGTCATATACGTAGTAACTCCTAGTGGGAGGTTATGAACCCAAGTCCTTTGGTTTCAGAGATGGTAGGTACCCTTTTCATGCCACCACAGCTAGGCTATGGGAACTGTGAAGACTCTCATAGGGAGAAAAACAGTTGAGGGTTTTCCCTTTTATGATACTGGGAGTGTGAAAGTCTTAACTAAAAGAGCTTCTGGATTGTGAACTAAAAGAGGGAGTCAGAGACCACCCTTCTCTTGAGGAAGGAATAGCATCTCAGCTTAGTAGTCCAGCTGAAGCCAAAAGCAGAGATGAAATTATACAAGCACATTTTGGGGGTGCTATGCCTACTGAAGACTGGAAGACCAGTAGAACCACACCCAATAGAGATGACATGACTTACAACAACAGTGTGGTTCAGGTGACCAGTGGGGAGCAGAACCAGCAGGACCAACATAGTAGCATCACGAGAAAATGTCATCACTGAGGCATGAGTTGACCCTTCCATACATGTAGGTACCCTTTCCATATGTGTTTCTTACATGTGAGCCCTTTTACATATAAACCCTGCTCACACAGATTCTTTTGCCCTTTCACATTTATTTCCAGGATGTGTTGATTCTGCCCAACGGTGCTGTTTTTTTTGAGAGAGCATGCCCCTAACCTATGGGGAAAATGTCTGTTATCATTGTTCAGTCATTTCAGTCATGTCTGACCCTTTGTGACCCCATTTGGAATTTTCTTGGCAAAGATACTGGAGTGGTTTTCCATTTCCTTCTCCAGCTCATTTTACAGGTGAGGAAACTGAGGCAAACAGGGTTAAGTGACATGCCAAGGGTTGCATAGCAATTAAGTGTCTGAGGACAGATTTGAACTCAGATCTTCCAGAGTTCCTTCTACATGTGAACCCCACTCATGCATGTTCTCTACGTTTATACCCTTCACATTTGTTCCCAAGATGTGTTGATTCTGCTGCCTGGAGATGTGTTTATTTGTGAGAGAATGTGCTCCTAGTGTATGGGGGACAATGAATACTTTTCTTATTTTTTTTTACTTTTGTTTTGAATGAATTCTGTCCTGTAGCTGACTGGGGAAAGTAAGCTATTGATAGAAGACTTGTGATCTAAGGTTTTGAATTGACATGTAGAGGAAGGGAAGGATAAGGGTGTAAGCATTTATATAGCTCCTGCTATGTGTAAGGTGTTCAGGAAGGCCCAGCCCCTCTGCTGTGAGGGCTCGCTGAGCCCTGCTCAGGGCTGCTCACCCCCTTTGGTGTCCATCTTTCACTCAACTCTCACTTGTAGCTCCACAAAGCTGTAGCATGCACAGTGACCACACCCCAGGAAATTGTCTCAGCAGATGGGCTAAAGCAGGTTGAGGGAAACTGACAGGACTTCACACATCTGCCCCTAGCATGTGAAGACTTATCCTGGTAGAACAGACAGATGAGAACAGTTGTTCCAACGGTCATGAAGACAACTGACATAGGTGCTGTGGAGCACTTAGAGCCTGGCCATACCTCAAAGATGCCAAGGTCACCCACTGCCTTCTGGGCCATCACCATTTGTCTTTTGTTCTGCCACTGGAAGAGAAATGAAGGCTGATGACCGTGTAGCTCTGCCTCACTTAAATCCAATTCATGCATGAGTCAAGACCTCTCCCCATGACGCCATTGGTCCTTTTCGAAAATGAAGGACAAGCAACAACTATGTACCAGATGTTGCTAAGTTCCTCTGCCTATATTACCTTCTTTGATCTTTGCAACAATCTATGCTATTATTATCTCTGTTTTACAACTGAGGATGTTGAGTCAAATAGAGGCTAGGTGATTTGCCTAGGGTCCCACAGCTAGTGAGTATCTCAGGATAAATTTGAAAGTCTTCTTGACTCCAGGCGCAGCATTCTAGCCACTATGCCACCAGCTCCCCACAGAGCACCTTGAACCTGGAAGCCCTTTACTTGAGGATGGGAAGTGCCCCAAGTGCTACATGTATGACAATTGCAGCTTGGACAACAAATCTTTACCCTCAGGACAGATTCAGTCTCTCTCCCTGGCCTTCCTGTCCTTGTAAAGGCACTTGAATAACTTGTCTTATAGGAAGGCAAACACACAGAGAAGAGCGGGAATACCCTTCTTAACATTCATGTTCAGTGAGAAGCTTAGGTGCTTGGGGAGGAAGGAAGCAAATGGAAACTCCCTTTTGTTCCAGTGTCAGAGAATAAAGTGACTCTCCTCCTTACCAAAGCTAACCCTCTACTTGTATCTTTCAATTAATCAATCAGATGTCAGAATTGGGATATGGGCTTAGGTCTCTAGGTGCTGCTAGGTCATGCAGTGGGTAGAATGTTGGATTTGAGAGTCAGGGAGACCTGAATTAAAAATCTGCCTCAGACATTTACTAGCAAGTCACCTAACCTTCTGTTCCTTAGATCTTCACCAGTAAAATGAGGGGATTGCATTTGTTGGCCTCCAAGGGACCTCCTTGGTCTAAATCTCTGACCCTATGACGCTGAACCCAGATCCAAATCTCATGCTCAATTTTACTACACTCCTTTCCTGAAAGGAGGCCAGGTCTATTCACACAGCAGAAGGAGGAAACTGAAAGCAATTAACCAGATAACCAAATAAAAAATCCTCACAATAAGTGTGATCAATTCTTCATTTTTCCCTGGGTAATTGCATCTTCAAAGATACCCTCCAGTAGGTATAGAAACTGGAACAAATGAAGCTTGTCTTTGGCAGTGGACATGGTAAGAACTAAAAGTGCCCCTCTTTTCTCCTGGCAGGCACAGATTACCGGATGCTCAAAAGCTTATTAAAATTCTGCTTTCATACACACTGGTTTTTCCCTCCCTCCTCTCTCCAGGGCCTGCTGTGTCTCTGACGTAAGGCCTTGGCACACAGAGGGGAGATGCCAACCAGCTCTGTGAGAGTGGGCCATTAGTTTCTGCACAGGATGACTGCCCTCCCCCCCAGATGTTTGCCTGTGGATCTCAGGCTGAGATTTCAGGTCTGACAAGTATTTGGATGAGAGAGAGCAACTCCTGGTTTCTTTCTCACCCACTTCTAAGACCTCTAGTCTTGGCAGAGGGCATAATTGAGGGACTTCTGGGCTCATTCTTAATACTGAAGGGAAGTCACCCATTATAATAAGGACTAGTAATTGCAGTTTTGAATTCTCCATACAATATGAGGAGATCTTGGCTCTTTGAGGCCATCCGGCAAACTCAGCAGGACATCTTTATTGCTGCTGAATTTTCACATTCAACTGGGCTCGATTTTTAGTTACACCAAGTTGTACATCCTTGTTTAGAAAAATAATCAGTCTAGAATAATAGCATTATGGATCTCTAGCAGTGAGGAATCTGAGAGGTTATCCAATCTACGGCCCTCTTTTTACAGATCAGGAAACTGAGACTCTGAAAGAAAAAACGATTTCTCCAAGGTCACACAGGTAGCAAAGTTGAGATTTGAACCCAGGTTTTTTAAGGTTGTGCAATTTAGAGAGAGAAGGGACTTCATAGAGTTTCTAGTTCAATTATTTTACTTTACAGACAAGAAATCTGGATCTGAGAGAAGGGAAGAGACTTAAGTAGAAAAGTCAGTAGTTGTACTCAGGTCCTCTGACTTTTAATCCAGTTCATCACACCCCGACATCATGTACTATACTAGGATATATGCAGTTTTCCAACTACCCTTCCATTCTTCAAAGTCTTTGACATCTCCCATTTTTTTTCCCCAAGATGCACCCTCTGAAATTCTTAGAAGAAGAACTCCATGAACAGGTCAGGAGAAAGCTGACTCTTACCAGCAACAAGGTTTCTTTTCTGTTGCTTCATTTAGATAAGGAAAGGAGGCCCAATCCACAGCCCCCTGTTCCCTCCCCCATGCCTCACGCTATTTCATAAACCCCGGGCATTTGGTAAAATATACAAAGGAAGAAAGTCCTTTTTACCCTCAGCTCCATCTCTGCTCTTCTGTTATTTAAATTCTTCTTGCAATTCTCATGGGCTTCAACTACTGTGTTTATGACTCATTTGTACTCAAAAATAACTCATGCCAAACTAAACACTCGTGCCCAAAAAGCTTCTTTCCCAACAACCTTGCCCAACTTCTTTCAGTCTCTCCTTTGGAGTGATTCTTTCTTAGATGCCAGATTGGGATCAGCTGATTTGTCATACATACAGTGATAGCTGACATTCCTATAGTACTTTAAGGCTGGCAAATTACTTAAGATCTACTATTTCATTTGATTCTCCCAACAACTTGGTGAGATAAAATAACACAGGCATTGTTATCTGAATTTTGTATTTGAGGAAGATGAGCCTTAAAGTACTCAGATGACTTGCCCCAAGGTTGCCGTGTTCCAAGCTTTCTATGGGTCAGTGCAAAACCATAACTCCCCAATGATGTGCATACTTTTTTCAGACAGAGACATATTAGTTCAGATAAGAACCATTTACTCAAACAGCATAGCAATTAAAGTGAAAGGAAGAGATTACCTTGTGCTGACAAAATGTCCACAATGGTACTCTCTACCATTGATTACCGTGCCACTAATCAATCAATGAATCAGTAAGCATTAATTAAATGCTTACTATGTGCCAGGCACTAAGATAAGTGCTGTGGAGGGGAACATATATACAGAGAACGTGTGTGACTAGGGACCATGGAGATGACATACATATTGAAAGCACATACGACCAGGGACCATGCATGAAGAGTACACCTGCCTATGTGAACTCTGTCATTTATAAAGGCATTCACTCAAACAGCATTGCAATTCACATGAAAGGGAGAGACTACCTTATTCCCATGGTAGGTGCTCTCTACCATAGATACCATGGTGATGATCAATCAATGAATCAATCAGCACTAATTAAATGCCTCCTGTGTACCAGTACTTACCATTTTGTTAAACGAGAGCCAAGCAGAGTATCCTCAGTTTAAGATCTTATATATAGTATTGATTTCCTTCCTGGTTCAGGGTATGACATTTCTTATAACTCCTGTTTAACAACCCCTTATGGAGACTTATCCTTGCTCCCCCAACCCATTTCAGGGGTATGGTTCTGCAAAAGAAATCCCATGAGAGCTTTGTGGAAGCTGCAAACCCCATTCTACTCCCAAGATCCTCTCCTGCTCAGCATGCAAAATGAATGTGAGCCAGAACAAAAGCTAAGGGTAGGAGGAAAGACCGTTGTCTTCTGTCCTTCCAGTTTGTGCAGCCTTATTATACATATCTGTCAGCAGCAATCCTACCTCTTCCACTTGGCACTGTACTTTGGTCAATGAAAATCTTGCTTTATCTCTTTCTTTGTTTGCAGCCTAGGTGTCTCCTGAACTCCCAAGTCCAGCATCCTTCCTACTGCCTATAAGCACACGCTGTCAAGTCATTGGCTTGTGTTCTAATGAAGATAGGTTCATATTTATTTTGGATCCTTTACAGAATAAAACTTTTCCTTTCAGAAGGTCCTCATCCCAGTGGTGGACATTTGTGTCTCCTAACTGGTCTGTTTGAAAAAAAAATCCTTAACCTAGGTAGTAATGAGGTGGCCCTTTTGGCTAGATGAGGCTGATAGGGTGTTGTGTGCATATGTGTATGTGTATTGTAAGAGTTAAGAGCTGTTGTGGGATTTTAAATGAAATGGGGTAGGGGGAAGGTGGCCCTACATATATGTTGTAGGGATATGTATGAGACCTCTTAGTCAATTTCAATCAGATGCCTTGTAAGAAAGTCTTGGCCTCTTGAGGAAAATGAGAGAGAAAGAGAAGGAGAGAGAGAGAGAGAGAAAGAGAGAGAGAGAGAGAGGGAGAGAGAGAGAGAGAAAGAGAGAGAGAGAAAAGAAGAAGAAGAAGAAGAAGAAGGAGAAGAAGAAGAAGAAGAAGAAGGAGAAGAAGAAGAAGAAGAAGAAGAAGAAGAAGAAGAAGAAGAAGAAGAAGAAGAAGAAGGGCATAGAAAATCATCTGGGTGAAAATGAGAGAGTTATTCATTCAACAAACATTCAGTGAGTACCTCCTAATACATTCAAGGCCTTGTGGTAGGCAGTATTGAGCATACATGGTTGAGTAAGACACAGTAACTACTGTGTAACAGGCAGATCCAATACAAATGGAAATTGCTACATATTGCCTATCACATAATATTAGTTAAGTCCCAAATGAACGGAACAGAAAATAACAAGTGGGTTGGACAGGTATCTGTGGGCTGGGCATGGGTAAAGGAAGGCTTCGTGGAGGAGTCAGGGCTTGATTGGAAACAGAAGCAGGATCCGAGAGCTGAAATACTAGGCATCATCTATCCACATGCAAGCACCACCTGTGGAGGTTTTCCCTGGAGCCCATCCTTGGCCCTAGTAATTATTTTTAATCTCAGATTCTTAAGATGCTACTCATGATTGATACATTTGTTAATTGTTCCTCTCACAAAGGCTTATTACCAAGGATGATGATTTCTTCTTTTTAATTTTGTGTCAGGGCTTCATTTATCTTTATTGACTCAGGGGATAGCAGAAAACCATCCAAGTGAACTTGAGGTCCTGGACAGTGCTGAAGGAGAGCATTAGGTTCAAGGTTAGATGGCAGTTGGTTATTATGGAAGATGGGAGAACAGGGGAGGGGATGAGACAGAGTTTCTAGACTCCCTGATTCTGCTGAGCAGATATGTATAATCACCTTGGTCAGCCTTGAGCAAATCCACAAAGTAGGTGCCTCTGGCTTTTACTATCAGGAAAGAGAGCCCATAAATGCATAAGAACATAACATCACAGGATGTAGAGCTACAAGAGACCTTAGTGATCAACTTGTCTGACTTCCCCATTTTACAAATGGTGAAAATTAGACCCAAAGAGGCCAAATACGATATATTTGTTTAACCACCAGGTGGCACTGACAGTCACTACCCCAAACCTATCCAGGAAGAAGGCTATGGCCTTAGGCAAGTCCCATGCTCACTTTGGCAATCAGGCACTTCACCCACTGAGTGAAAGTGTTGTGTAAGAGCCAAGCTCTCTATGGTACACAGATAATGGATGACCTTCTGTCTCCCAGCTCCATCTCTCTGGATAGCTATGCCAGCTTGCTATGTAGAAGGTGTGGTTAGTGTCAATTTATCCAATCAGAATCAGCCCCAAGTCCCCATTCTATTGGAAATCCCATCTCCCCAAGCTTGCTGTTGTTGACTGAGCCCTAGTCACATGACCTTGGCATAATGGAGTTGACTCTCCCACGGGAACAGACAGGCATGCTTAGATATCGTATACAATATTTCACTCTTGGCGTAGAATCAATAAAGGCAATAAAACAATACATAATAAAACATCTACTGTACAGTTATGAGCCTGCAGAATCTCTCAGACCAAGAAAGTTTTCAGACAGTGAATACATAGGCTGCCCAGAACCCAGGAGTTCTAGGAAATGTACAATGAACTCTTCCTGGAAGTAGGTAAAAGTGGGTAGACAACACAATCCTGTTCTTAAGTGATGCTTGACTCATGCATCTTGTAGGGAAGTTCTTTTTTTGTGGGGGGAGGGTAGGTAAGAAAGGGAATTTTTATATGAAGGCTTAGGAACCTTGGACCTAAGATCTTGGTTCCTCCTCAGTGGCTAGGGTTGTGAATTTGGGATCTCTTGTCCTATTGCTGAAAGGGACCTTGAATTACTTCTTGCCACTGCTTTTTCATTGCCCTTGGACCAAAGCTAGGCCATGACAAAGAAAGGAGCCTGATGCTGCCATTCCACCCTGGAATCTCTTTGGCTTTGATCACAGCACCCCTTTCTGCTGCCTTGTCTTGCCACTCCCCTTTCCACACTTTCTTTCTTACTCTCCCACTTCAGTTAAAGCCTCTCTACCCCATGTACCTTGATAATGGCAGGTAGAGTAAAAGGGGTAACCCATCTGTATTTTAAGTCAGAAGGCTAGAGAGGCCAATGACTAACAGTAGAACTTCAGTTATCAAAGGGAGACCGTTTTTGAGTACTGGATATGTGTGTGTGAGGGGACATATTCTTTAAAGAGTTTGATAAAGAAGTTAGCAGCCCAAAGAACCACAGAATCATAGAATGTCAGAGCTGGAGGAGACTTCAGAGATCAGCTGGTACAACCCTGTCATTCTGCAGTAGAGAAAATGGATGGCCACAACTCAGAGTTCAATATTTTCTGAATAATGCCTAGAAGAAGATAGATTTGTACAGATTCAGAAAAGATACTGGTATGTTAGGACAGGAAAAATACAAAACAAAACTTTGGATTAGGAATAAGAAGTCTTGGTTCTGACTCTGATGCTTACTAGTGGTATGATCTTGGGTTGTAGCTACTTTTCTTCCAACCTCACTTTCCCATTTGTAAAGTGAGGGAGCTAGAGCAGATTTTTCACAAAGTCTTATGATCCTACTTTATCCACATCTGTGATGTTCCAGTTTGTCCATGGAAATCATTGAAGAGATTTTCTGTGTGTCTGTTTGTGGCTGCCTTTTCTGGTGGCACCAAATACAACCTGACATGAGAAGGATTTAAAGTTAAATCCTCTTTCAAGTGACCTCTATTGTTAGTATCAATCAATCAATCAATAAGCATTTATTAAGGGCTGACTATGGGTCAAGTACTAAACTAGACACCAGGAATAAAAATGTCAAAGTGGGAGTCCCTTATTTAAAGGAGTTTACATCCTATATGAGGGATACAACGTGCTTGTAGATACGGTACAGTGGAAAGAGCTTTGAAATTGGATAGAGCATTCAAGTTGAAGTAGTGGGACTTGAGTTCAAATCTCAGCTTTGCTGCTTACTGAGTGATCTTGAGTGAATCACTTACTGATTGTGGGCCTCATTTTCCTTGTCTGTAGAATAAGGTAATTAATCTAGATCCAGTTGCTCTGGATCTAACTCTAGATCCAGATTCCTATGACCACATGAAAAATAAATAAAATATTTTTAAGCATTTACTCATCTTCTCTCCCTGCTTTCTTCCAAAATCTTGGAAGCACACTCTCCTCTATCCCATCTCCGACGTTGGTCTGTGGGGAGAATGGGCTCAAACTTAACTCAGAAGCAATATAACATTGATCCAATCAAGTTCATTTCCAGATGTGGTCTTGAGGTTGGATGATCTCTCTTCTTAATTATTTCTGGGTTGGTTCCTCAAGATCATATCTAAAGGTTTCTATTTCTATTCAGGGCATAGATGCAAGGATGGCTGAAAAACTCACATTCTGGGAAGTCAGGATACTTAGAAGCTAGAATACCAGAAGGCCAGAAGCCCAGATACCTGTTTTCCTTACCTTTTGAAACTGACAAGATTGGAGACTCCAATCCCTTTGCCTAGAATGGCAAAGTACAAATGTCAGGGCAAATAATCCATGCCTCTCAAATTTGGGATTATCTTTTGGCCTTGGTGGGAGGGCTCAAGGCCTGTCCCCTAACAGAACTGTATCTGACCCGATGTTATTAGAAAAGGAGGCAAACCAAGAGTATGGATGAAGAATAACGAATCACAGAGAGTGGTTGAGGCCAATGAAGACCTTTTTGGAGGATCTCCCAGTTCTGGGTATGTGGCCAATAGAAAAATCTTCACCTAACAACACAGCTGGCAAACCAGAACCAGAGGAAGATTTTGCATACTCCACGGTCTCTTAAAGGCACTTTTCAGTCAATCTACATTTATTAATGCCAGGGCCTGTGCTGGGATGCAAAAAAGAGGCAAAAGGCAGGCTCTGCCCTCAAAGAGCTCACAGTCACAACTCTCCTGGCACCCCAGGCTCTCCACAGTGGGGAGATGCCATCAGAGGTGCTCTACAGTTATATAACATTCCCTGTCATATACTATCAATAGGAGCAAAGTGATTGGGGGTTGTCAATAACAACTGGGGGAATCTATAAAGGTTTCTTGAAGGAGCTAGATCTAGAATTGAGCCTTGAAGAAAGAGATCTCAAACAAAAAAAAAGGTAAGGAGTGAGACCATCCCAGGGATAGGGGAAGGGCAGCCTCCTCAGAAGCAAAGAAGAAAGGGTTGGAATCCTGAGTGCTCAGAGCAGAAAGTGATACATTTTGATGGAGGGTTGAATTTAAGAAGGGGAGCGAGGGGTAATCAGCCTAGAAAGATGGGCTGGAGCCAGATGATAAAAGGCTTTAAATGCCAAGCAGCAGAATTTGTCTATTATCCTAAAGGCAATAGGGAGTTACTGAATCTTCTTAAGTAGGAGAGTGATAAAGTGAGGTCTGTGCTTTGGGAATGCCGATTTGAAAGCTTTATGGAGGATAAGCTGGAGAAGAGACAGAATGGGTTCGATGAGATCCTTTGGAGGTTTATTGTGATAGTTTGGGTGAGAAGTGTTGAGAGTCTAGACTATAGTGGTTGTGGTGGCAGTGTAGCGAAAAAGGTCAGATGTGAGAAGGGACCAGCAAGACCTGGCACCTGCCTATGTAGGCATGAGGGAGAAAGAGTAGAATGAATGAATAGGCATTCATTGAGCACTAGGTGCCAGTCATTATTCTACATGCTGGGAATACAAAAACAAAAGGGAAGACAGTCCCTGCCTTCAAGGAGCTCATATTCTAGCAGCAGGAGGTAATACAT
The DNA here is from genome assembly GCA_028627135.1 of Pseudochirops cupreus. Classification (NCBI taxonomy): domain Eukaryota; kingdom Metazoa; phylum Chordata; class Mammalia; order Diprotodontia; family Pseudocheiridae; genus Pseudochirops; species Pseudochirops cupreus. The sequence continues at coordinate 219,554,727 of CM053581.1, forward strand.
TTTGGAGAGTTGTGGTCTAGGAGGGGTGTTTTGGTTAAGAAAGTCCTCTAGATGGTAAGTAGAATCATAATGCAATTAATTGATTGGCCTGTCCTTTCCAGGAATGATAGTGTCGATTTGAATATGGTAACAGAATGGGGTAGGCAGTTGCAAAGAGGATATAAGAAAGGTACCAAGGTGAGTGTTGAGAAAGATAGCTTGGGAACAAAGTGCAGCTTTGTAGGCCACATGTTCACCAGTCAAGACCTTGGAGTCCCCAGGATAGAGCTCTGGAGCTGAAACATTTAGGTTCTCTAGGGCGTGCCCTCTGGTCCTGGTGGTAAAGGAATGATTGAGGACATGGTGGAGTAATAAAATTGAGGATGACCTCTAGGTTGTGAATCCGAGTAACTGGAAGTATCATAGTGGAATTGGCAGAAACAGAGAAGTAATACATCATTTGTCTATGAGGAGCCTGTGAGGGGTTGGGGAGGAAAAGGGTGCAGGATAAATAGCAGAGCCTCTTGGTGGTGATGGCTGTGGAGATGCTTAGGAAAACAACAGGGAAACTAGGGTGATGTCACAGGTTGAGAAATGTGCTCCTCTTGGCCAACTGCCAATTGCTCAAATTGTTCAAAAGCAAATTCCAAGTTCTGTTGATTTAAGTGCTTAATAAAAGACACTTCAGGTGCATAAGAGTGACATTATAAGAGAACTATCTCCTAACGGGAAATGCTTAATGATTCTCACCTGGGAATGCTTCTTTTGAACTCCACGATTATGTCTTTTCTCCTTTCAGTCTTTTTCCCCCTCCTTCCTGCTTTTAATCAGGTGCCCCCAAGGAGAGCAGGAGGATTAACGGATTGTTTGTGAAGAGCTTTGAGGCTTCTGAAGAGAGGCAGCTTCACAGCCTCCCCATCCTAATTATAGTCACCCTGGATTGGTTTTCATTCAGCCCAACACATCAGTGTACTGCATCATCACAGGAACCTCTTTATGCATTAGATGTGTTCCTGGAAAAGTTACGTGTAAAGTGGAATACTTGTATACTGAATCACATTTCCCCATTGGCTTCTATTGGCATTTCAGAGAATGGTTTCCACAGGAAATTTTTTTTTTATCCCTACCACATAATAAAAGTCATACTTCAGATGCTTAACATTCACTTAATAGTAAAAAAAGGAACAAATCTCAGAATGTATTCTTTCTTCATTATGGAGTCTATGCACATTTTGCTCCTACTACACATTCTCAACAAGGAATTCTACAAAGGATCAATCAGTGCTAATGATCTATAGTATATATGCATTAAAAAGCAGCATAGAGTTAATTCCCCTCTTATTGTGTGCTTATATAGGCTCCATGGGTTTCGAATGTTTAAATAGCCCTGGAGCTTTGCCATAACTCCAGGTATTCAGCTGAACTCCCAAAGAGAAAGAAACAGATGGAAATTCATTTTCCATCAACTCAGGCCAGGGACTAATTTACACTTAATGGTAAAGATATCATTGTACTTCTCTGGTTGGAGAACTTTCATTGTATCTTACCCAGTCCTGGGCATAGCTCATCACTGCCTGGCCATCTCTAGGCCACGTGGCCTACATGTACTCTGGCTTCCTCACATTACCGTACTTAGCTCCAGGCCCGTCATATTGCTTCCTGATGAATCCTCCTTCCTCCTTGCTTTCTGGTTCTTGTTCCCACATACAGGTTATCTTCCCCTATACAACAGAGACTCTTAACCTTTTTTGTGTCATGACCCTTTTGATGATCCCATGGGTAAAACCCATGGGTCCCACTTCATAATGCATGAAATACATAAGATCACAAAAGAAGCCAATTAAAATGAAATATAGTTATCAATATCAAAAGCTCACAGACTCCAAGCTCAGAACTCCTGCCCTGTAGAATATAAGTTCCTTGGTGTCTTAGACTGTCTTGCTTTCTTACATTTGTATTCCCAGCACTTTGTATAGTGCCTAATCCATGCTAAGTGCTCAATGGATGCTTTTTCAATCATCCTAGGTTGAGTTACCATAACTATTACGTGGACCTGTCCATTAATGTCTGCTCAGAACACCAATGTACTGGGTCCATGGGCATTTACACATTGGTATATGACCTCAGCCGTCTGCTAAGGAAGAAGCATGGTAGAGTACAGGGGAGCCCTAGATCTAGAGTAAGAGGCTCTAGATTCAAATTCCTACTTTGGTTCAACTCCCTGTGTGACAATGTGCAGTTACCCTCTCAGTGTCTATTTCTTTATCTGTAAAATGAAGGGATGACACTAGATAACCTGTAAGGATCCTTCTACCACCAACCCATAATTGTAATAACCTTTTGTATCAGATATGACCCTGGGAAAGCTGCAATGTAAAGTATTTTCATATTGAATCATCCTGAATTTGTTTTCTTTTAAATTTTTTTTATTATGAACTTAATCATCAACAAATGAAAACTTGCCAGTATTTAAAGGACAACAAAAAAGGATTGCACATGAAACCAAATCACACTGAATTAGTAAAAAGAATTCTTATCTGGTAAGAACATTTTTAGGGGCTATGACCCCAGTGGGACTTTGGACAGCTCTCCTGGGTTTCTGTGACTTTCTCGTTCATTGGATGGCATTTTCCTCAAGAGGAAAAATGGAAATCTCTGATCATGGTGACCTTGTGCCTGAAAATAAAATCGTGCAGAGTAAACAGACTTAAAGTCAGTGCTATTGATAATTGAAATAGGTTTGATGGTCTCAGCCCTCCATGATCTTCTCCTACTTCTCACTTCTCAGATCCGACTCAGACTTTGAGGGTGGCAAGCAGCAAACTCTTTTTTGGAAGGACTCATAATTTAAATATCACATGACCATAGCTGTAGAGTGAATGGAACTTTGCCTCAGGGTGCTGACATCTGAAGGGGGGCAATGGGGTAGTCACACAAAAGGACGGTTCTACTAAGAATGTAGTTATGCCATAAGGGGGTTGTTTGTCCCTTGGAGCATCCTGCACATGATTTGACTGGCATTCTCCAGGTGTAGTCATATCTGTAGTGAGACTATTCTCTGTGCCGTTCCCTACCTATCCCTGAATTTTTGCCAGGAGAAATACAGTTTGGTTATCATTCTGAATACATTAACTCTTCAATATTCTCTCTCTCTCTCAAATATTATATATAACATAAGTGTGTGTATATATATATGTGTGTATATGTATATACATATATACATATACACACACATGAGTGTATGTGTGTATGAACTGAAATGAACAATGGCTCAGGTAATGCAAAGCAAGAGATAATCCCAAAGTCCTAAATATTTAAATATTTTACTTTGCAATATGTTGTATGATTTGGGGGAAGGAAGCCAGTAGATCACTTTCATGATTATATCTTATTTAATCTAATGTTAAACATATTTTGTATTTTCTGAAAACATGTGCCAATTGATTGTAAGAGGTAGTCATGGTAGATGATGGGAGGGTAGAGGAAAGGCAGACAAGTATTTTAAAAGAAGGGTATAAATTCACATACAGAGAAGTAAAAACTGATTGACACATATGCTCAGTGCAACAATTTTTCATCTTTTCAAATTTAAATTAAGGTTGTGTATGTACTTAGGCAAGAAGATACTAGTGCAATTGGTAATATGCCTAGAACAAAACCTTTGTTTACTTTGAACATAAGGGTGAATCCTAGCCTAGAATTTTGTAATCCAATCATACTTACACAGAAATTATCTCTATAACATCACCAAGTGGCCATGCTGTCCTCGCTAGGAATTGTGTACATGATGGGGAATTCATTACTTTCTAAGATATCTTATTCGACTTTTAGATAGCTCCACTTTTTAGGAAGTTTTTCCTTATATTGGACTGAAATCTATAGCACCTTTTAGTTCAAGACTAAAAGAGACATATATATTATAGATACATATGATATACACACACACACACACACAAACATACACACAAAATGCTGCTATTACTATTAAGTTGCAGGATCTTCATTCATTATCTTTTGGTCTAGGGACTCATAGAAGGCATCCATCTATTAGGAATTTGCACACATGGTCATTTAGCCTTTCCTATAGAACTCAAGTGACAGGGAACTCACTACTTTACTACCAAACAATATGTTCAAGTTTACTACCAACAGGGCAAGTTCGACATCTAATAGCTAGCAATAATTATAGCTAGCATTTATATGATGCTTTAAGGTTTGCAAAGTGCTTTACAATTTCTGGAGGCAGGTCCTATTATTATCCTCACTTTACAGGAGACAGAGATAAAGTGACTTGGGGTGTTGGATCAGATAATAGTACAAACATCGCCCTCATTTTACATCTGAAGAAGCAGATTCAGAGAGAGGTAGTGACTTGCTCAGTAAGAGGTAGTATTCAAACCAAGGACTCCTGAATCCACCTCTAGCCTTCTTTCTACCTCACCAGCCACTCCACAGTTAGTGTCTAAGGTAGGATCTGAACACAGGTTTTCCTGATTCTAAGTTCAGCACTCCATCCACTTCACCACCTAGCTGCCTTCACCACCTCAAATCTGCCTCCATATAACTTCCTGCCAATGCTTCTAGTTCTTTCTTTTGGCACTGAGGAGAGCAAGACTAATTTCTCTTCTGTGCCATAGCCTTCAGATATTTGAAGACAGTTTTCATGTTCCCATTAAGCCTCCTGTTCTCCAGGTCAAACGTTGCCAGGTCCATCAACCATGATGTCTATAATATAACTTTTGGGCCAAGGAAGCAACTGCCATCTCCAGTGCCCCTAGCAGTGGTCATAATTCTACCTAAGTCTTTGTGCATTTGCCTTATTGGGAGCATCTGGAGGCATCTGGGTGTCTTCAGTGTGCTCCTCTGTAGCTGTCCCCTGAAGAAAGCTGGTGATTTTGACAACCAGACTTCTGCCTCTCTGGAATTGGCTCTGAATCCACTTTAGAAAGATGAACAGCTTCAGTCATGTCTGGAATGCTAGCTCTGTGACATGACCAGGATGAAGTAAAAAAACAAACAAACAAATGACTCCATGCCACACAGGGTGGTTGCCTGATTGACTCATTAGTGAAGCTGACTTGGGGAAATTGACTCTTTTTTTTTTTTGATGAGATTTGAGGACATTCACTGAATCCTCACCCTCCTGATGGGAGAAAGGAAAGAAGAGATAATTAAAATGCCTGCACATGCAGAAACTAATGAAGGATTGTGTTGCTTGTTGTTGGTTTTTTTTTTCTCTTGGCCTGAAATGGAATTAACAAGAGTTTGATTATTTTGGAATAAGAAGATCTGACAGGGAAGGGAGGGGACTATAGAAGGGGACTGATGCTTTCATAATAGCTGTAAATTAGAATGTCTGTGCATTTCTTAGCTTGATCAGAACTCCTGCACAAGTACAAGAAGCTATTTTTTCATCCATCCATCCATCCATCCATCCATCCATCCATCTGTCCAATGCATAGACGAATCTACAAGCTTAGACCTTTGTTAAGTGGGAGATATGAAAGAAGGAAGAAACAGGCCTGCCCTTATAAAACTTAAAATGAGACTTATATGGCATATGGGAAAGAGTGCTGAATTAACCCGTTAGGAGACCTAGACTCAAGCCCTATTTTTTCTAACCATTTATTGGCTAGCTATGTGACCTTAGGCAAGTCAAATGATTGCCTGAGCATCTTTTTTCTTATCTGTAAAACTGAGATGGAGTATTGGGTGAGATAATAGTAACTGACATCATCCTCATTTTACATGTGAATAAACAGATTCAGAGAGAGAGAGAGAGAGAGAGAGAGAGAGAGAGAGAGAGAGAGAGAGAGAGGTAGTGACTTGTCCAAGGTCACACAGTGAGAAACTGTCAGAGCTGGTATTTAGACTGAGGACTCCTGAATAAACCTCCAGCATTCTTTCCACTACTCCATATTGCATTCAAACAGGCAGTTGCTAATTCTCTGAATTATTGAGAGGACAGCTTGGGGCAATAAAATGTAGGATTCAGACTGGGTTGAGACTAGTCTAGGACAGCATCATGGAGGAAGTGGGTCTTGGATAAATCATATGCAGTTAATAATAATAATAAAAACTGACATTTCCACTTTTAGGTTTACAAATTGCTTTATTGACTTATGACAGAAGTAGTGCAGGTATTATCACCTGCATTTTAAAGCTGAAAGAGATAACCATCTATTGGTTGGCTTGTCTCAGACTGTGTTTGTATAAGAGTAGAAGTGGAAAGAGGTCTGTTTTTCACAACCTCACAAATTTTTCTTCTAATGAATACAACCTGAGACCTTGGGGCTGGGATGTGAGGGAAAGAGAGGGAAAGGCATCATCTTACATACCTTCCTCTTTCATTAGTCAAAAAAAATGTGGTGGATAGTTGATCTCCCTGTCATATCTTGACAAAGATACTGGTGATTGCCCTTGGGATGTAAAAAGCAAAGAAGAAGCTCAGAATTTTCTGACTTTCCAATAGTCTCGACCTGCCTTAGAAATCTGGGCCATGAAATTCCAAACACCAGCAGTTGTATGTCTTGCTCCTTGTGCTCAGTAGTTGGGCTTGGGTCTTTCTAATTAAAAACTGAAGATGGCATCGCTAGCAGTTTTCTCACCTTCCTCCACACTTCCTGGTTTCCTGGCAAGCCAGAACAAGGTCTGGCATGCCTTCTCTGTTTTCTCATCCTCCTACTAGTCCCCACACCATTTTACAAGTGACAGAAAGGTTATTTTCTCTGAATTAGGGCATGGTCACATAGAAGAATAAAGAGCTTGAGAGTTGAGTGCTTAAGATAAATAAACGAATGAAAAAAACATTTATTAAGCATTAACTGTGACATTCAAAAAGTTTGAGAGATGTAATTTCTGGATAATTAATCATTTTATTAATCATGCTAGGATGTAACTAATAAAAGGGGTCATTGGCACTTCTGAATGCCAAAGACCCTTCATGGAACCCACTCAACAATTACATGCTCTTGGAAGAGTGAGTCTTCTTGAGGTTGGTGATCAACTCTGATTAGTTAATAAGTAATGAGAGAGAATGAATATTATAAGGAGAGGTGGACCTATTCTAATGAGAGGCTGGGGGACTTGACTTTGATCATGTCATTTACTTCCAAATCACCCCCAGCCTAGGGCAATCTAATCAAAGAATTTATCTCCACCCAGACCTGAGTAGAACAAAATGGGCTTCTGCATCTGGATGGGGCATGAACAGAGGTTGAGGAGCAAGTTAATCCCATTTCACGACCAGTAAATAATGTCTTTCAGATGTTGACTTGGCCTAGTAGAGGATAAGGTTTCCAAAAGGAGTAAATCCTGAGTCTCCCCAATATTAACAATTGCTTATTTAATACTCATCTCTCATTACTGTGTGCTTAGTACTGTGCTAAGAGGAAGGGATATAAATGCAAAAGTGAGGATAATCCCTACCCTCAAGAAGCTTATGTTTTACTAGGATACATATAGGTAGCCAGGAAGTGGGATTTTGGTTTTGAAAGTTACAAGGGTAGAGAGAGTAGAGCCAAAGAGCAGCAGATTGATAGATTGAGCAATGGTAGAAGTGAAAGAAAACTTGGCTAAGACTAGGCCTAGATGTATTAGTTGACTGAAACAACCAATCAGACCAGCAAGACCCTAGGCTTAAGTACACTAGAGCTTGATTTCTTGTCTGGGTTGCCCAACTGTCCATCATATGTGAGCAAAGTGAGGTTCACAGGTTAAATAATTTGCTTCAAGTCATCAAGCAAATTAGTGGCAGAGCTAAGACTCACATCCTTGTTTTCTGACTTCTTTTAAAGACTTGGGAACTCTGCTTTCAAGGTCCCTGGTGTAACAAACTTAGAAGATATTGTCCGTCTGGGGCTTCAGCACTTTCCTCTTAGTTAATTAAATTGAATTTTATATTAATTTTTCAAAGGCCAGAGAATTTTTTCATAGCTTTCTGAAGCCCCAGAAAGCATTGCCTTCACATGCCATTGCCCCTGTGGCTAAGCCTTCTAAACCTTCAGGGATCTGTGGTGGATAAGCAGTGACTTGACGTCCTGAGGGAACATTTCTAAAATGGCTTTGGCCTACATGAAGAAAGTCCTGAAGGCAAAGGGTCCAGATAGTCAGAGGTAGAGATGGTGGCTGTGGTTACCTCTTCCCCTCCTTGGGTACAAATGCTAACTCTAAACCCCTAGCATGACAAGAGGCTGGAGAGTTACAAATTTTGTGGGTTTTGTTGGGCTTTATTGGGCTTTATCTGAAATTTCCCCCTCAGGTATCTAGACTTTTTAGCTATACCAAAGATCTAGTGGTTTCTCATCAGGACCTTTGTCCCTGAGTTTAATTCCCTAGTTCTAAACTTTATGTAGACACAAAAGATAATAAAAACAGAAGGCACAAATGGACTTAATTTAGCCTTTAAAATTATCCCCCTTTTCCTTTTGAAATTCATAATGATGACCTCTCCTAACTCAGTTGGAACTGAGTCCTTCTAAAAGAGGGGGGGAATTGCTTAAAATATGAAATTGAGTTGAAAGCAGAGATCTGACCTTGTAAGCTCTCGCCCTCTCAGGCCTCAAGCATTCCCAAGTTACAGATTCTAAGATTTGGATAGGAGACCACCCAGTCCAACTCCTGCCTGAATGAAGTAACGTTCCTAAGAAAGTAACAGATAAATAGTCATCTAGCTTTTGTTGAAGAGCATGAGTGAGGGGGAACCTACTTTCTCACAGTAGCACATTCCACTTTTGGACACGTTTAATTGTTGGGAAGTTTTCTTTTCCTTTTTTTCCTCTTTATTTATTTTTAATTTTTAAAAAGATGTTGAGTTCCAGATTCTCTCTCTCTCCCATGCCGTCCCTACACCCCACTGAGAAGGTAAACAATATATCAGTTATACAACAACTATATGACAATTCATTAGTCTACCTATTTTCTCCCAGCCCTTCCACCATTTGTCATTTGTCATTTCTGATAAGAGTGAGGTGGTACCTCAGAGTTGTTTTAATTTGCCTTTCTCTAATCAATAGCGATTGAGAGCATTTTTTAATATGTCTATAGATAACTTTATTTTTCTGAAAACTGCCTGTTTGTATCCTTAGATCATTTATCAATTGGGAAACTATTCTTATTTTTATAAATTTGCTGAGTTTTGAGGTCTAAATACTTACTTTGAAACTTTAGCACACCTCTAATGCTAAAGCTCTATCAAGTCATTGAATATTTATTAAATGCCTACTATGTGCCTGGCACTGTGCTAAGTTCTGGGGACACAAAGAAAGGCACAAAACAGTCCCTGTTTCCAAGGAGCTCACAGTCTAATGATGTCAACAACACACAAACTACGCACAAACAAGATTTATACAGAATCCAGTGGAAATAATCTTAGAAAGAAGGCACTACCATTTAAGGGGATTGGGGAATGACAGTGGGATTTTAGGTGGTACTTGAAGGAAGCTTGAGAAGTCATTGTGATTCCCATCAGCTAAAAAGCATTTGAACTGACCATAGTGCCTACCAGTAAAAAGAGAGGCTTCCTGAATATAGACGGTAGAGTGCTGACCTTTTAGTCAAGAGGTTCAAACCCTGGCTCTCCAGCCCTTACAAGCAGTGTGATCAGGGCTAAATCACTTCTCTCTGAGTCTCATTTTCCTTACCTGTAAAATGGAAATAATAAATGGCATTAATTAACTACCTCCTAGAGTTGTTGTAAGGAAAGAGCTATGCAGAATTTAAATCACTATATACATGTAAGTTATTACTTCATGCTTCATGCTGGGCATTGTTCTCTCTGTCTGCCTGTCTCTTTCTCTCTCTGTCTCTGTCTCTCTCTCCCATCTTTGCTGCTTCCCAGAATCTTGGAGTTAGAAGGACATTCAGAAGTCTTCTAACCTAATTTGTACTTGAATAAAAATCCCCTCTACAACATACCCCTAAAGTGGTGGTCCAGCCTTGTGACCTTCAGGGATCAGAAACTGACCACCTGCTGAATTTTGGACAGTTCTAATTGTTAGGATCCTGGATCTGCCTCTGCAACTTCCTTGCTTTGCTCATAGTTCTGTTCTCTGGGGCCAAGTAGAATAAGTCTGTGCTTTATGTGGGGAGCTGAGGGAATAATAATAATAAAAGAGAAAGAATAAAAAAAGAAAACCCAAAGGATTTATTTAAAAGACTTCAAAGAGATCCAGATACCCAAAAAATTTTTTTTTTCTTAAACTTCTCTTTTTACATAACCTACTTTCCCTCACGTATTTCTCTCCTTCTCCCTCCCAAAGAGTCATTCCAAATAGCAGAGAATAAAAAAAGAGAGGAAAAATACAATTCAGCAAAACTAAACAATTCATTTTAAAAGTCTGATATTAACTTTAGTGTTTCATTTCCACACCCCTCTACCTTTGCAAAGAAGGGAAGGAAGTGTCTTTTCATATTTCTTTTTTGGGGCTGAACTTGAGCGTTTTAACTTCACAGCATTTAATTTCAATTGTTTTGTTCTTCTTTCCATTTACATTGTTGTAGGCTTTGTGCATGTTGGTTGCCTGGTTCTGATTACTTCACTTTGCATCAGTCATGGAAGTCTTCCCATGCTTCCCCCTAGTCATCATTTCTTACAGGAGAGTAATATTCTATTTCCATTTCTTTGCTGCTACAAGAAGTGCTGCTATACTTATTTTAGTGGATATGGGGACTTTCTTTTTATTATCTCTGACATCCTTGGGGTATATGCTTCCCAGTGGAACATCTGGGTCAATGGCTATACCTATTTTAGTCATTTTCTTTGCCTGACTCCAAATTACTTTTGAGAATGGCTGGACAATTAATAGGTCTGCCAAAAGATCTATTATGCCTGTCTCTCTACAACTCCTTCAACATGAAGTATCCCCATCTTTTATCAACCTTCACAATTTATTGGGTGTAAGTTGAAGCCTTGTAATTATTTTACCTTTCATTTTCTTTATTATTAATGATTTGAAGCATTCATTCATATGGTTGACAAAAGTTTGCAGTTCATAGTCTGAGAATTGTTTGCTTATATCCTTTGTTCACTTACCTATTGGGGAATGTCTTTTGTTTTTATATATTTCTTTTAGGTGCCTATGTCTTGGATATCAGACCCTTATCAGAGATATTTGATGCAAAGATTTTCCCCCTTTCAATTGCTTTCTTTCTTATCCTAATAATGTTTTGTTCATGTGAAACCTTCTCAATTTCATGTAATCAAAATTAGCTACTTATCTTTTGTAATTATCTCTATGTGTTGTTTGGTTAAAAATTAATCTAGCCAGAGCTATGAAATGCACCTGATTTCCTCTATTTTAAAAAAAACTATATGACCTACAGTATTCAGGTTAGGGATTCATTTTGAATTTGAATTGTGATAGAGGACATAAAATGTTGGTCTAAAGGGGTCAGAGCCAAGATGGTGGCATAGGAGCAGCAAGGTATGGCAGGTCCCACACAGCCACCTCAAAATACCCATAAAATACGACTCTAAACAAATTTTAGGGCTCTAAAAAACACACACAGATTTACCTCCCGTTGAAGGCAGCTTGGCTTGAAGGGTCCATCTCAGTGCTGGGAGCCAAAACTAGCCCAACCTGAAACCCTGGGGGTGGCCTGACAAGCTGAGCCACAGCTGGAGCAGTTGTGGCAGTTTCCAGAATTATCAAGCCATAAGAAAAAAGGACTAAGTGACAGGTCAGTGGAACTTGGCTAAAATTGGGCGAGAAAAGCGGGTCCGGCCAAACTGCCTCCAGGGCAAGGAAGTGGAAGAAGTGGAGGCCCTACAAGCCTCCCCCATGTGGCTGCTTCAGAGCTCCCGGCCTGCAGACAGCAGGGGGGCCAAGCAATCATTCAGAGACCAAGTGCTCTTGCATTGAGTGGCCTGGATCTGGATCGTGGTCATAGGTGGTGGTCCTGGGGTGCATTTTCAGTGAGCCAAAGCTGGTGGGGGCAGCAGTAGCCTCCTAAAAGCGCCAGCAGCTGGGAAAACCCCAGCAATTTAGGACAAAGCTTTCCCCCCTGGAAGCAGAGTTCCACAGAGCTAAAAAATCATTGACTGACCAACCATGAGCAGGCAAAGGAAGCAAAGTAAGAACAGCAACCAAACTCTAGATTCCTTCTTTGGGGAAAAGAAGGTTCAAAGCAGGGAATGGGAGGAAGACAACACAGTCAGAACTCCCACACCAAAAGCTTCCAAGAAACATGAAGATTGCCCAAAAGCTAGAGATCAGCTTAAGAAAGATTTTGAAAACCAAATGAGAGAAGTGGAGGAAAAATTGGGAAGAGAAATAAGAATGATGCAAAAAAATCATGAAAAGAGAGTCAACAACCTGACTGAAGAAATTAGCACCTCAAAAAATAGATTAACTCAAATGGCAAAAGAGGCCCAAAAAGCCAATGAGGAGAAGTATGTCTTAAAAAGTCGACTTTGC